>CM067318.1:3545783-3915783 GCA_034231615.1 Meghimatium bilineatum
TATATATATATACATATACATTTGTGAGTGTATTTATATGTGTACATTTCTGCGCTTATATATATAGTAAATTATAAGTATTAAAAATAAAGAAAATGACCTTGCTCTTTTGTTTCTTGCAATTTATTCATTGTTTCCATTTTATATTTAGAATATGTCTACCTTAACATTATAACTCAATAAAGTACTATCACTTAAAATATAAAAACATATTGTAGGGGAATTTACTTCTGAGAAATACGTCATCATAAATTATTTCTAATTAAGCGCATCATCGATCTGAAGCCAGCGTCTAACAAAATCATTACATCGCTATTAATAGATCAAAGAACAAGGGCGATATATTTGGGCAATATAATATGGCAGTAAATATTATTGTCTTCTGACCTCTCGGAACTCCGGATGTCCGTTTCATGATAACGATCTGTGTCCTACGGTCAGTAATAGTCTTTCATTTTCTCTGGTCTGATCTTTCTTGCCCACTGTGAAATTCAAAGGTTCCTGTTACGTGATAACGATCTTAGTAACGCGTGTCCATTTCCATTATCTCTGGTCCAATCTTCCCAGACTACCTTGGACTCAAAGATTCCTGATTTGTGAAAATATCTTGGTATAGCTGGAAAGTTGGGTAGTTGGAAATTTACTATAAAACATCTTTCCCTTTAGTTAAATCTTTCCTTTAATTAACATCTCAGGTATTAGTGAATGTAGATGGCCTGGTTCAGGCAACGTATTCTTACAAGAGGAAGATAAACACATAATTTATTCAGGCCGCACCGACGATCACCATCATTCAGAAGACGTCGCCGTTATTATGTCTAAGAAATCAGAAAGATCACTCATTAACTGGGAACCTATCAGTGAACGCATTATAACGGCCAGATATCAAACTCGCTTCTTTAAAATGAGCGCAAACCACACAGATGCTCAATCTAGGCTTGACAATCTCCAACACTACTCAAATCAGATAGGGTTGAAAATCAACACATCAAAAACTCATATACTAGATTTTACGAGATCCAACGACAACATAGAAATTCAAAATGTTCCATTATTAAAAGACAACAATTTTACATATTTAGGCACCAATTTAGCACTGGATAGAGACTCATTAAAAGAAATTTTACACCGTATTACCCTTGCAGAAGGTGCTTTCAATAAACTACGTAACATCTGGACGTCAAACACACTAAGAAACAACACAAAACTCAGGTTGTTTAACTCCAATATCATCCCTATTCTATCATATGGATGCGAAAGTTGGAAAGCCACAAAAGCCACAGATAAGAGACTAGACTCCTTTGAAAACAAATGTCTACGTACCATTCTCAATGTTAAGTGGAGTGACTTTAAATCTAACACTACTATAAGAGAGGAAATCAAACAAACCTATATATCTTCCTTCATTAGACAAAGGCGTTCGACTTACATCGACCATGTTCTCAGAATGAACAGCCTAAGAATTCCCCAGCTGTCACTATATTGGGTGCCACCTGGAGTAAGAAGAAGAGGGAGACCTAGAGAAACTCTACGAAGAACCATTAATAGAGAAGGCATGTCAATGAAGCTAAACAACACGCAACAATTGAAAGACCAGGCAACACAAAGACAGAAATGGAAAGATATGGTTTCTGCCCTATGCGCCGCCTATGGCCCTAGAGGAACATAACATAACATAACAATTTTCCCTACTGGTGTGGTCTCACCCTGGTACACAATAAAGTATGTTACAGCAGGCTTTATACAAGATGAGAGAATGTAAGGACGTAGTTGTGGTAACGGATACATTTTCTTTATCTTGTGCGACACATATTTGGTATTCACAAAGTCATAAACACATGGGTTAAATAGTTACAAAAATTAAAAGCATTCTAAAATAATATAATTGTATATTTTTATTGTATTGAAATACTTTCATTTTAATAAAATTAATTTTGTTTTCTTTTCCAACAGAAACTGATTTTAATTTTCGCTTGTGCCCTTTATGCCTTGCAGCGTCAGGAGTAGAAGAATTCTCTGTTGCCATCCTTTTGTGTGCTTCATATGTATGTGTTTTCGTGGTCTTTTTTTTATTTCTATAATCCATGTTTTTCATGGTCTGCCTCTAGCTTTGTAACAATTGTGCCTGTATATGATTGTTTTTTTATATGGCACTATCTGATGGTGTGTGATGTATGGCTGAGAGTTTAGAGCTTTGGTCTCAGTGATGTCTAGAGTTCGATCACCGGTAAGGACTATGTTTTTTCTGTTATATGGTAAATTTAATAAAAACAAACCACACTGTACACGACGTGGTGACAGCAAGAGAATGTTTTTTTTCATCACACAGCTACAAAATCCCTCCCTGTACACGTCGTGGCGAGATCAAAAGCATTCAGCATTTATCACACAGCTACACAATCCCTCTCTCAACTCCTTAACGGGAAACATGCAGTCTTTGACAGTTTTTTGTTTTGTTTTGACTATCTGATTATAGTCTGGAAACATGTGAAAACCACTTTAAAACCTCTTGTCATCTGATGTAATCCAGGTTTGGCAGCGTGTTTGGTAGTCTTCTGATGTAATCCAGGTTTGGCAGCGTGTTTGGTAGGCTTCTGATGTAATCCAGGTTTGGCAGCGTGTTTGGTAGTCATCTGATGTAATCCAGGTTTGGCAGCGTGTTTGGTAGTCTTCTGATGTTCCCACTTCTGAGTCAGTCTCTTATTGCTCCTCCGAAAATTCTACGAAGACAAGTCATTTCTGTTTAAACAAGTTTTATTTTGTATCTGTTGTTGTTAGTGTCCATGTTTGACATTGATGACATAGCATTGATACGATGATCGTATTGTATAGTACATTTTTATTGCTCATGTTCACATATATGTCTTTTAATACAGGAGACATGGAAACTTGCCAATTACTGAATAATTGCAGCAAGACACGGATTTAGCTAGTGTTTGAGTTGTATCATTAAAATTGTTAGATTGTGGACCTTTTTTTATTCTTATAAATGGACAGGTAACTTCAATATTTTCGTGACTCCTGATTTGTTCAGTGCTTCCGTAAAGCTTCCTAGCAAATTATTGTATCATTTTAGTGCTCACTTTGAGAATCCCTGATCTAGACAATTAAGATTTTGAAGTGCATAAGAACAAAAAAGTAATTAAATGATTTAACAGCAATTGCTTATTCAGAAAAAAAGTTTAAAACATAAACGCAATACTATACAGGTACATTCGTTACAAATTCGGAGACAGACGATGTAATAGATGGATTGCAGAAATAAGAGCAATCGTGAAAACACACAGAAATGAAGCACAAAAAAGTAGCTGTCTCCATAGTTACAGAAAGGTAACTCATAGATTCTCCAGGACTGACATCGCACAATACACTAGCATACACTACAGAACCGATATTTCTAGAATGAGAGAGAGAGTGAAGGTTGATTTTCTCGTTTCCTCGCTGATCTTTTTCATTGTTCAAGTTCTGTTTTGTTCTCTTTTGCTAAGGATTAGTTTTGAATCTTTTAACCCCCCCCCCCTACCTTTTCTCCATGCCGATATTGACATAATTGATACAACACAGCACAAAGTGGAGAGGATGTAGAGGGACTACAACAGTAACTCAGGTCATGTCCGGAAATCACGTCACAATTAGGGGCGAGTGATGGAGGAGTCTGAAAAGTTACACAGTTTTTGACAAGGTTAGGGATGAGGTGTGATAAAAGTCGATGTCAGCAATACTGTTTTCTATTCACCCCTATTTTTCATACCCAATATTGTTCCACGGACAAGAGAAATCAAGACGACAGGATGCAGTGAATGGTCAGATTGATCTATGTGTCTAACAAACACATTTTGCGTTCCACAACTCTCTGCTGGCAAGTGTCTTTCAGTACGTTGAATATCACTTGTTTCTTCCGTCATATTCAGGTTTGGCTTACTCTGGAACACAAACTTTATATTTACATCTGCAACATCCAGGTTTGGCTTCCTCTAGTCAATTATTGCTCGTGTTATACTCAATCGATTAAATCACTGACTACTAAACGAGCTACTCCCAGAGAGTCAGTGCGGTTTTCGTGCAGGTCGTGGTACAGTGGATATGATATTCGCTGCACGACACATTCAGGAAAAATCTCAAAATCAACATAATGAATTCTTAGCAACATTTGTAGACTTAACTAAAGCATCCTATACTGTTAACAGAGAAGGACTGTGAAAGGTGTTTACAAAGTTATGGTGCCCCCCCCCCCTAAAATGTGCCATTGTGGTACGACAATTGCATGACGGATTGATAGCTAGTATTATCTGTGACGGAGGGGTATCCCATGCGCTCCCTGTCACGAATAGTGTAATGCAGGAATATGTGCTAGCAACTACTCTGTTTAGTTTGTTATTTACGGTTGCATACCGTAGTAATGAAACAGCTGGTATAATGATTAATTACAGAACAGTTGTGATCTTTTCAATTATATCGTCTAAAAGCAAAAACTGAAAATACATGTGGCACTATTAGGGAATTACTTTATGCTGTCGACTGTGCATTGTATGATGACTGTCGTAAACATGCAGAGCACCATAGATCGTTTCTCACTGGCCTGCAACAACATTGGTCTCATTATTAGCACAAAAATAAAAAACAGTAGTCATGCACCAATTAACACATAATATATAACATACTATTACTTCTATAATCTGGAAACACTGCAGGTAGTTGAAAATTTTACATAACTTGGAAGCATTCTCTCTCGGGATGTCAATATCGATGTATAAATTAACAATAAACAGGCACAAGTTAGTGCTGTATTTGGTAGATTACGCAACAATGTGTGGGACAGAAGAGGTATAAGAACAACCACCAAAATTCAAGTATATCATGCTGCTGTTATATCAACACTATAATACGCTCGTGAAATCTGGACAGCGAATGCTAGGCATGCAAGAAAACTACATCACTTCCATCTGAGCTGCCTATGTAAATTACTAAACGTCCATTGGTGGGACACAGTACCAAACTACGAGGTATTGGAAAATTTAGCCTCCTCACACATCTACACATTAGATTTGAAAGAACTAACACGCTTGGAAGGTCATCTTGTGCGTATGAAGGACTCGCGTCTACCACAACAAATATATTCTGAAATTCTCAAGATAGGAGTTCGAAAAGCTAGTGAACAGAAAAAACGTTTCAAAGACAGACCCAATTCCTCACTGAAACATCTTAAAATTGACGTAGGCTCTTGGGAGTACCTCGCTAGGGATATATTTCAGCATGGCGTTACATTATCAGAACTGGATCACTAGCGACGATTGTAATGATTATAGTATGTCTTTTAATTTTATTACGATGTTTGCCTTGCAGCGCAATTTCGTATTACTTTTTTTTTCAATCGGCAAAATCTTATTTTTTTTATATTTGTTAATGAGTATTACATATACCAATACATATATGTGCCCTATATAAGTTGTTTAATCACGGAAGGACGTCGAGCATTTTGGCGTCTATTGACGCTAAGCCACCGCAGATTTGTGGTTTCCCTCCTTTGCCTTTCACATTGGATTTACGAGGCAAGTTCATAGACAGTGGAACACCTCGTACGAGTCAGACGAGAGCAAAAATCGTCTGGGCGAAGAGTCGCCACTACGCGTGCCTGGAGACAGATAAAGAGGCTGTCACAGGCTAAGGGTAGCCCACCCGAATTGTCAAGGCATGCCGAAATCGGATGTGCTAGTCCTACAAGGCGCATAACGGTGGCACAGAGTAATCACGCTCCCGGCGGAAATCGCACGGATATCCGTGATGGTTACAATGGAGCGAACGCAAAACAAATAAACAAACAAATATTGGTTTACATGAAGGGAAATAATAGAATAGGATATACTATACGAAGGAGATTTTGATATTTCATTGGTGGTTTCCCCTGATATTTTGAGTTACGAACAAAAAACAAGTAACACCTGCAAGATCTGGAGACATTGTATTATTGCCAAATATATCTACATATCGTTGTGTTTATAGTTAATGGAATTTTAAAAAGACAAATTATAAATTAGATGATAAAACATGGCCCTATTCCTTGCTATGTATATAAGGAGAACGCAACAACGAATCACATATACGACAAAGTGCACATACGATGAAAAGACAAAGGAACAAACAATATTCGGGAAAGAGAAAGAATCTATATATGATCGTATAGAAGATACAGAAGCTAAATTACACTTTACCTCTGACGCATCTGCTGCAATGGAGACAGCAGCAATGGAGACAGCAGCAATGGAGACAGCAGCAATGGAGACAGCAGCAATGGAGACAGCAGCAATGGAGACAGCAGCAATGGAGACAGCGATCAATCTATGTCAATGATTGTCTGATAATGTAAAATACCACTAACTATTTTGGAAAAACGGGTCTTAGGAGACCAACTAAAGAAATGTATATTTTTAATTTATTAATACTAACATCAGTGATGCAGTTATGGTATCTACAGTGTATGAATAGATAACTATGTGTGCCAGTGTTTATGCTGTCATATGGTTGCTAAGTAACGCGTAAACATGCATATTATATATATATGTTATGTTCCTCCAGGGCCATAGGCGGCGCACAGGGCTAAATCCATAGCTTTCCATTTCTGTCTTTGTGTTGCCAGGTCTTTCAATTCTTGCGTGTTGTTTAGGTTTCAGCATCACAAAAGCATACCAAGGGACAGTAGGAAATTTTACAAGCAATTTTACAATAAAGAAATGCAAGCTGGAATCTTTGAAACGGAAAAAAGCAAGAGAAGCCATTGAGATCGCACCTTCACAAGAAGCAAAATTCCTTTACAATAAAAATTGGGCTAAAGTAAAACTAATAGTGAAGAGGTTCCATACATAATAAATGGACTTAAACATGCGGTAATTTAGATCTAAGGTAAAATGAAAGAAAGTCTTGGAGGCTGATCAATAATGTGTCTGGAAAAAAAGTAGAACACACGATAAACCTGTGAAAGATGGAAACAGAACAATCACCACAGATCAGAAACATGCTGAACACTTTAACCTCTTTATGCCAGTGTTAACAGAGTAGAGAAGCTGTCAGAGTCTGATAAGAAGCATCTGTACATTCTGAAGCAGCAAGAAAAGTCCAAACTTCTAGCTCAACCATATTTGAAGATGGTTTCAGTATTCAGGAACTCCACCAAGGGCTGAAGAAACTAAAGCCAAGAAGTCTCCAGGACCTAATACATTTATAATTAAATGTTAACACACGTGGTCACATCAGCGAAAGAGGTACTCCTTAAACTAACAAATATGACCTGGAGAAACGGAAGACTGCCTAAATCCTGGAGAAATGCTCACATCTTTCCCATCCTGAAAAGTAACAAACCTCAAGATGAACCCAAAGCTACCGTAGTAGTTATATAGGGATGACTTGATGCATATTGCGCACCAATGCGCAACATTTAGATGGCTCAAAGAAGAAAGTATTGTTGCGCACCAATGCGCAACATTTAGATGGCTCAAAGAAGAAAGTATTGTTGCGCTGCGCAACAACGCGCAACATTTAGATGGCTCAAAGAAGAAAGTATTGTTGTGCAGCGCAACAATGCGCAACATTTAGATGGCTCAAAGAAGAAAGTATTGTTGCGCACCAATGCGCAACATTTAGATGGCTCAAAGAAGAAAGTATTGTTGCGCTGCGCAACATTGCCCACGAGTGTGCTAATATAGCTCATATAACAATATACTCGGTCTGGCGAGGTCGTGCAGGTCGTGCAGAGGTCGTGCAGAGGTCGTGCAGAGGTCGTGCAGGGCGTGCAGAGGTCGTGCAGGGCGTGCATAGGTCGTGCAAAGGTCGTGCCATGTTACTTATCTGTACAATATGACGAGGTCGTGCAAAGGTCGTGGCGAATGGGCCAGAATGTGCTAATATAGCTCATATAACAATATACTTGATCTGGAGAGGTCGGCCAAATGTCGTGTCGAATGTGTCGAGTGTGCTTTATTATAGCCCACATAACATTATACTCGACCTGGAGAGGTGGTGTAAATGGGCGTCATGTTACGCCATGTTACATAACCGGATACTACTTAACTCATATAACAATATACTGGATACGGAGAGGTCGTGCAAAGGTGGCACCATGCCCCGTGCTGTTACATAACGGGCTCTAATATAGCCCAAATAACAATAAACGTGTCATACAAAAGTCGGGTAAAGGTCGTCACCTGGTACTTATCCGGCTAATATATACCTCATATAATAATGAGATGTGAATTGTCGAGTGTGCGGCTGAATGTACTGAGTGTGCCCGCACATCCCATATGATGGCAGTCGTTACCGGCCGAACCGACCAGCGGCGGGGTGTGGTCCGGAGCGATACCCGGTCACTGTGGTCGAATCCGGTCAAATTGTGTATCTAATGATGCGAATGTGTGTGTGGGTGGATCTGGTATTTGGTAGTGGAATTGTCCTTTTATTTGTTTTGCTGATACAAGGAGCTAGGCTCGTGATAAAGACTTCCACTGCGACTTCCGGTGAATGAGGTCTACATAACCCCATCTCGCCCCCGTGTGTCGGTGGGGCTGCATTTGGTGCGTATTAACATGTTATGACCTTATTTGTTTAGTGGGTATTTTGTGGTTTTCCACTGAAATTTATTTATGGTGCTATCTTTTTATATAAAACGAACCAATTTTAAACCACGTGTGAAAGAGCACGCAAAGTTCAGATTGTATAACTGCCAAATGCAATATAATTACAGTCATGATAAAGAACATGTCCACTGCCACTTCCATTGAATGAGGTTAGCATAACCCCACCTACCCCCACTTATGCCGGTGGGGGTGATTTTGCTGGGTATTAACATTAACATGACCTTATTTGTTTAGTGGGTATGTTTGGGATTTCCGCTTACATTCAAGTGGTTCTCAAATTGTAAAATACTGACCATAACAATGTAAACCCCCGAGCCATATAGACACCACAAAACTAATGTTCTGCAAACATACTTCTGTGCCTTTGGCCAACGGTTCTCATTATTTCATAATTATATTCAAGTGGTTCTCAAATTGTAAAATCTTGACTATGCAATGTAAAACCCCTGACATATAGACACCACAAAAGCTAATATTCTGCAAGAATTCTTCTGTGCCTCTGGCCAACGGTTCTCATTATTTTATGCTTATATTCAAGTGGTTGTCAAATTGTAAAAGCATGACCATAACAATGTAAACCCCGTGACATATAGACACAACAAAATCTATATTCGCCAAACATTCTTCTGTGCCTTTGGCCAATGATTATCATTATTTTATGCTTATATTCAAGTGGTTCTCACATTGTAAAAACCTGACCATGAGAATGTAAAACTCGTAACATTGACACCACAAAAGAAAATATTCTGCAAACATTATTCTGTGCCTTTGGCCAATAGTTCTCATTATTTTATGGTTATGTTAAAGTGGTTCTCACATTGGCCAATCCTGACCATACTAATGTAAAACCCATGTCATATATACACATTGGCACACATTGCTCTGATATTTCTCGATGGTTCCAGTTTTTCTTATGAAGACAACCGAAACATACCACATATTCTTGAACAAGTAAATACAGACATCAAAATATTCGTTGTAGTGTTTGGTGTTAAAAATATCACAGAATATACGTCATCATTTAACAAAGCCAGTACATCCATTTCTTGTGTAGAACAGTTGTCTAAGGGAAATTGCCTTCCATCACAGTCAGAAATCTCTACTGAATAAAATACATTGGTTATATCATAACAACTAGCATTATGGGAGTTCGTAAAGTATACATTATATAAATGGTTGATCTAACTATAACAATATAAGTGTATGTCTGATCTAACTATAACAATATAAGTGTATGTCTGATCTAACTATAACAATATAAGTGTATGTCTGATCTAACTATAACAATATAAGTGTATGTCTGATCTAACTATAACAATATAAGTGTATGTTTGATTTAACAATATATCACAATGTAATATATAAAGCTTGTCTTGTAGTGTCGTGCGCCGCGAAGCGTTATTGATAGCTGAAGACTACGTTCTATTGCCAAATGTGTTGTTGTTGTCATCCCATGGGGTGTAGAATGTATCATATATTGTAAGAAAATAGCTTTCAGTTAATTTTGACGTGATGCGTTTATTGAGAGAGTTGACCAGCGTTAATATTCAACCTGCCTTGATTGAAACACGAAGCTGGACGGGGAGAATAAAAGTAACAATTGCTAAGTTAAGAAATGAGGCGTATAGAGTATAATATTCTACAAATGCGTATTGACAACTTTAGTATCGCAGCATATAACAAAAATTACATTAGTAGCAAAACATTGCGGACAAAAAATGTGAATGCTAAAGAGTGTACAGGAATATTAGTATCCAAAGAACGTCAAAAACGTGAATGCAACGAGTTGTAATCAATTTTGAGTGATCAGGTGTTCATTTTGCAGCAAAGAAGTAATATCTCAGCAATGTAACGAGATATTAATCAGATAACCGTCCATAAAGCAGGACACGGTTCATCGAGCACTCTGCTTTTGTAAAAGGATGTTGGAATGCAAGGCTGTGCAACGAAATGTTGAGATAATTCGTCTCATGTTTGATTTATTGGGAGCTCCTATGTACGTCCCTAATGATAATACTGGTCAACATCATATTTGCTGTCTATTATTTTTTTTTACAGATTTAGGGATAATTGTATTGTACTGAATCAAAAAAATCACATTGGTTTTGCTCAATCAGGTCAGGCATTTTATCTAGCACTACATGGTGTTGTTTTATAGGTGGGTCATATTCCATGTCAAATCAATCAGTAAAACGACAATTGATTTCCACACATTTGATCAAAAGTGGTTTTTTTCCTATTCAAATGGACAAATGATATAGAAAGCAAGTATTTTATTGTCACATGTATGGATATTTTCACGCCATATGTTGCAAAATTTCTTAATCTATCTTGGAATATACAAATTATGAAGATTTCACATGTTTAAACTTACTTGTATTGCTAATTTAAAAAATATGTTTTCAAGATTTCAAATGGCTTCAACTAGAAGATCTTGCAGAAATAAGCCTAACAACTTCCGCTACATCTGCGGCGAATACACCCTCGTTCCTAATAGGAATCCAGTCACAACATACATAAAGCAAGCTTACCATGCGTATTTTGGTATACAACTTGGTGACCAGAATAAAGCTTGGGCTCCTCACATGGTGTGCAAGTCATGCACTGAATGCCTGCGTCAGTGAATTAAAGGCAAGAAGAGCACTCTGAAATTTTGAATACCCATGATTTGGAGGGAGCCCACAAACCATGTCTTTGACTGCTATTTCTGCGCTATTGATATGAATAGAAATAATCGAAATGTCCTCAAGTATCCTGATCTTGAATCAGCACGACGTCCTGGAGACTGTTCATTGACAGCTGCAATAGATCATTAAAATATGTTCTGCTTCACAATGGCAATCATTTTGTTTCTGTACCTCTTGCTCACTCGACTACACTGTAGGAGAAATATGAAGCGGTGAAGTATGTGCTGGATAAAGTTTCTTATTGTCAGCACGAGTGGTATATTTGTGTTGACTTGAAGATGGTGAATTTCTTTTTGGGAAAGCAGTCTGGCTTTACAAAGTACCCCTGTTTTCTGTGCATGTGGGATAGTAGGGACATGTCTCAGCACTATACAAAGAAGTACTGGCATGCACGAGAATAAATGGTGCCGGGTAGATCAAAGACCATCATCAACAATCCTCTTGTAGGCAGAAACGTGATACTATTTCCACCGCTGCATGTCAAGCTTGGCTTGATTATACAGTTCACAAATGCCCTGGACAATTATGGTGGCTGCTTCACTTAGTTGTGCCGCGCTTTTTCAGGATTAACCATAGAGAAGGTGAACGGTGACATTTTTGATGGTCCTGAAGTTCATCAGCTTATCAGAGATCCTGAGTTTGAACAATTAATGAAGAAATTGGAATTGGAAGCATGGAAGGCCTATGTTCTGGTTGTGAAGAATATTTTGGGCAACACCAAAATCTGTAACTATGAAGAAGTTGCCAACAATGTGCTTGCTGGCTGCTTTCAAAAACCATAAAAATGCATTATTTATTTTCACATATGGATCTGTTTCTCGAGAATCTTGGATTAATGAGTGACGAAAAGGGAGAGAGGTTCCATCAGGACATAAAAAAGATGGAGACCATGTATCAAGGATATTGGGTTGCAGTAATGATGGCTGATTACTGCTGGACTCTGAAGAGAGACATCCCTGCTGCTGAGTACTCGAGGAAGTCGACGAAATTGAAGTTTATGTCTTGAATTTTTCTCAGTGATGACATAATTTACATGTCCTTACCTTTTTCAATGTCTTCTCTTCCTTTATATAATTCCATGTTTGTAACATTTAATAAATACATTCTGTTAAATACTTTTTATATGAGAAATGTAACAAATAAATCAACTAATATATCACCAAAATTTTGTTATGAACAGAAGGCTATAGTCAGAGAATATAATTCTGTTTAATCAATTTAGAAAAAAAACATGACCTGCTTGAGAAAAATGGATGTCATTTTTGGCTTCAGTGGCACAAAGTTCTCCTAATTCAGTTAAAAAATTAGACAACTTTCAACTCCATTTTTATTTGTAAACCAGTGTAATCATAGAGTCACTCAAGATGCACCCACGTATTACCTTCTGTGTTCCTACCCAATCAAATGCCCTGATCACCACCTTAATCTCTATGGTCATGCTACTCGTAGTAACAGCAAAGGCCCCAATCCCCTACCGTATTGTTTTACCTGCTCACTGAGCTGTGAAGGCCTAATCACTGCGAAAACCTCTAATAACAGGTCCATGAGTGTATATAATCACATCCCTCCTTTATTTGGTATTCTGATTGGTATTCTCATTGACCAAAGTCAGCAGCTCTTGCTCCACAGCCCTGGGACATCATTATCTGCATTTCCTGTTAATTCGTATTACTACTATCAAACAGATTTCGAAATCGTTTGATAGACATGTCCATTATGCACCTTCTGCCACAACTTGCAATCTGCACACGCTTTGTATGACATCCTCAGCACGTCCCATCCACCACTTCCCTCTCTTATGTCTGCTATCATTAACTTTCTGTATTTCATTAACTTTCTGTATTTCATTAACTTTCTGTATTTCATTAACTTTCTGTATTTCATTAACTTTCTGTATTTCATTAACTTTCTGTATTTCATTAACTTTCTGTATTTCATTAACTTTCTGTATTTCATTAACTTTCTGTATTTCATTAACTTTCTGTATTTCATTAACTTTCTGTATTTCATTAACTTTCTGTATTTCATTAACTTTTTGTATTTCAAAATGAAATGGTTGTTCATCATTTGCCTTTTATCTTTTAGAAGCTAAGAATTAGTTGAGGTTTCAGATGGGGCCAGTCTCACATAGTTCACAGTCGCACAACGAACATTAGAACACGTATTTATAACAACAACAACAGAATTTCCAGATTTGCAAAACCGACATACTGAGAAGGAAGAAGATGAACTACGAGCCAAAACATCAATAAAAACATCAATAAAAACATCAATAAAAACATCAATAAAAACATCAATAAAAACATCAATAAAAACATCAATAAAAACATCAATAAAAACAACAATTAAAGAAGACATCGAAGAAGATATTTGTGAGATATAATATCTGACAAAAAGGATATATAGATAAAAAAAGGTATGACCCATGGCAGAAACCTGCCGTCGTGGATGAAGATAACTCTTCATGTACTAAGCCGCAGTAACTATTAGGTTCAGTTACTTTCCTTGCACACTTTATCTCCCCTATCCCATGCGTCAGGTACTTTCCTTGCACACTTTATCTCCCCTATCCCATGCATCAGGTACTTTCCTTGCACACTTTATCTCCCCTATCCCATGCGTCAGGTACTTTCCTTGCACACTTTATCTCCCCTATTCCATGCGTCAGGTACTTTCCTTGCACACTTTATCTCCCCTATCCCATGCGTCAGGTACTTTCCTTGCACATTTTATCTCCCCTATCCCATGCGTCAGGTACTTTCCTTGCACACTTTATCTCCCTTACCCCATGCGTCGGGTACTTTCCTTGCACACTTTATCTCCCCTATCCCATGCGTCAGGTACTTTCCTTGCACACATTATCTCCCCTATCCCATGCGTCAGGTACTTTCTTGCACACTTTATCTCCCCTATCCCATGCGTCAGGTACTTTCCTTGCACACTTTATCTCCCCCTATCCCATGAGTCAGGTACTCATTTTCAGCTGAGTCGACTAGAGGAGTGGTGGTGTCACGCGAGAAATCGCAACCAGAAAATTTTAATACATTGATGTGTGTGTTCGTCCATCACAAGTGACCATGTTTACATCCACTGTCTTCCTTTTCCTATATTTGGCATTCACGTCTCCCATGAATATTAGTATGTATGTTGATTTTATGTTTTGAGTATTTGTTGTAGGTCGTCGTAGTAATGTTGTATTTTCTCTTCAGTGTAATCTGTAGTTGTTGCATATATTTGTATTATGGTGAGATCAAAAGGTTTTGCTTTGATCTTTACCATTATCATTCTTTTGTTATATGTCCAGTACCCGCTGATGTATTTTTCTATTTTTTTTCTTAATGAATATTCCTACCCCTCGCTCATGGCAATCGCTTCCTGAATGTATAAAACTAAAATTGTTCCTTCCTGTGTACCCAGCATCTTTCCATCTTGTCTCTGCTAATCCTAGAATCTACATTTAATGCTTCTGCCACCAATATAAAATGTTCACGCTTCCCTGACTGGTCTAGTGTTCTAACATTTGGTAGATAACACAAGATAACACAAATAAAGACATATTATCACAGTATCCTGGTCAGTACAAGTGTTTCAGTGATGCTGTACTTACTTGCAAACACAAAAACTGTTATCACACTAATACAAGATAACACGAACACAGCCATGTTTTCACCGTAGCCTGGTCAGTATAAGTATCTCAGTGATGCTACTAAATCTCAACTGAACTGATGAACATCTCCAGTTGTAATGAACATCAAGTCAGAGATAGAACTCTATCATAGTGTTACATATACGTCACTCACTTCGCTAGCTCGTAGGCACGCCCATATTTCATGGTTCTCATATTCCAGAACACTGACCCTACACGTTAGTAAATGTTTAAGAGAGGTTATTTATAGATTTTAACAGCTAAATATCAGTAAAATGTAGTTATGGAAGAAATCACTAAACTTATAAGGTTGTAGTTTTATTGGCTGATTGTGACGGGCAATGGATAGGTCGTGCCTGCATACACGTCTAAGCAATGATTGATCGTAATTGTCGTTTTACGACTTGATGGTACCCGTACCACATTGTGTGTTGGTGTATCCAATATTGTTTCCCAAGCACCTTGTCTGTCGATGCAGCCAATGTGGTACCTCTACGAGACTGACTCTGTGTGTTTTTGACATCCAGTGTGGTAACCCTACGAGCCTGACTCTGTGTTTTTGACATCCGATGTGGTACCCCTACGACGCATACAGGTATTCGCAATGGTTGTTCGCAATTGTCGTTTCATGATTTGATGCAACCCCTACTACATTGTATGTTGATGCATCCATTGTGGTACCCCTACGACCCATACTCTGTACGGGATAAGGAATTAGTTGTTTTCGGAGCCACAAATTTAACCGAGGAACAAAGATGCGGAGGTTCACGAACATTGTTAAGACAGACTCGCAAATAGCCAAAATCAGTCAAGGTTAGGAACCCTTGGGAAGTCTGAGTTAGTGAAGACTTCTTCTTCTTCTGCGTTTGTTCTCAAACTCCTGCAGATTAGCAGGATGTAATCCGGAGAACGGAATGCGTTGTGTCATGGTTTACAGCATTGCTGCGATATATGCGCCTAATAAACATGGGAATCATGGGAAACGAACGAACACAGGTTGTATATAAGATAAATGTGTGAACACATAAGATACTGACACAGGTTGTATATAAGATACATGTGTGAACACATAAGATACTGACACAGGTTGTATATAAGATAAATGTGTGAACACATAAGATACTGACACAGGTTGTATATAAGATACATGTGTGAACACATAAGATACTGAAATTGTTACTTAGTTACCATGCGTTTAGTTAGTTTGTGAAGAGCATAGTGAGACAGTAAGGCAACCTAGTCATCTACTGCACCTCTAGACACTGAGTCGTCTTGACTCGTCTTGCCACTGAGACCATATCTGTAGGTGCGAGAATGTGAGGTTGACGACAGTGCGCCACTATCCCTCACATAAGTCCAATTGTCATAGCGCAAATCACGGCTTTCATCATTTTATGCCATGCTCATCTTCGCTTGCGAAGGAGGAACACCATCATCGGTTAGCCTGTTTTTGTTTTTGCTTTTGTCTTGCTCACTGATGATCAATAGTAACTATTAAATAGTAATAGTAAACATCCATTGGTGGGACAAAGTACCAGACTACGAGGTCTTGGAAAAATCAACCTCAATAAGCATCCACACAATACTTACGAAGGCGCAGGTACGCGGGGCAGGCCATCTTGTGCGTATGCAGAACTCGCGTTTACCAAAACAAATATATTATGGAGAACTCAAGGCAGGATTTCGAAAATCTGGTGGACAGAAAAAGCGTTTCAAAGACACGCTCAAGTCATCCTTGAAACATCTTAACATTGACGTAGGCGCTTGGGAGAGCCTCGCTCAGGATAGAACAGCATGGCGTTACAGCATTAGAACGGGAGCACTAGCGGCGGAAGAATTCAGACAAGAAACTGCAAGACAGAAGCGGACACGTAGAAAATAAAAAACATCTCAACCTCACACAGATACCTTCTATTGTTGTCAATTCTGTAAAAGAACATTTTGTGCGCGCATTGGACTTGCTAGTCATTTAAAAACATACTATTAACTTTATTATTTTATTATTTATTGTTATTATTATGATGGTTGGGTTTTTGGTCATCGTCGATCACGACGGACGAACATCAGTAACTATAATTTTGGTTAATTCTAGGAGCTAGTGTTCTGACAATACCATAATTACGAAATGGGAGGGAGTTGTAGTGGTAGAAGACATATCTAATCTTTGTATAATATCAAATCTACACTTAAAATATGATTATATAATCTTTTTACAAAAATTAAGAAAACCTATTGTTGGCGCTTTCAACTAACCATTTAGTTGTAAACCATTAACCATTCACTACCTCTCTCTCTCTCTCTCTCTCTCTCTCTCTCCTAATACATTTCCCTCTACACCTCAACATATGTCATACTTTTTTTTAAAAAGGTACTAACAGATATATTAATGACACTAACTCACAAATTCAATAACATTTGATATACTGACACCATAGCAAGTGCATGGGAACACTGTCACAATAATATCAATATAAAGAAGCCAGATATAAAGCCAGATAACGCCAGATAAAGAAGTAAACTCGTGTAGATTAATATCACTAACCTCTCACCTGGGTAAAATAATAGAGACTATAATCAATAAAAGAACAGTATTTCAACTAGATAAACATAATATATATAGTTTAACTCAAGTGGGCGACTGGAGTCCGCAGAGCACGGTTGATAAACTAATAAATCTAGAACATGAAAAAAAACCAAGAGATATCTGAAAGGTGAGAAACAGCAACTATCTTCATCGATCTAGCAAGAGCATAAGACAAGTTCTGGAGAGAAGGATCCCTATTTCTTCTTCTTCAGCGTTCATTCTCAAACTCCTGCTGGATTTCTCTAGTAGCAGGACCATGATCCATTCTAGATTCCAGCAGGATGTAGTCCAGAGAATGGAAATGCGTTGTGTGGCCGTTTTATTTGCGCCAATGGCCCGACACATCCGTCTTCGACAGGTGATCCCTATTTAAAATTATGAACATACATGGTAGGGCATACAACTACACTAAAAGCAACTTCATGCAAGATTGGCACTTTGAAGTACTAATAAATAATGACTTGTCAAATTGATATGAACAGAAAAACAGCATCACACAGGGGTCGGTAATCTCCCCAACAATATTCGCAATAAGGTTAATGATTTAAGAGAAGAATTCTCTGATGTTAAGAACATTCTTTCACAGTTTGTAGATGATACCGCAATTTGGCGCTCAGGCAATAACATCAGATATGTAAAAGTAGGGATTCAAAGACAGTTAAATAAAGTAACAAGCTGGATGACAAAATTGGGTTTTTAAATTAATGCTAGCACAGCAGTAGGAATGCTATTCAGTAGAAATGAGGCTCAAATATCTAAAATTAAGATATATATATATATATATATATATATATATATATATATATATATATATATATATATATATATATATTATATATAATATATATATATATATATATATATATATATATATAATATATAATATATATATATATATATATATAAAATGAACCAACTAAATTATCGCCATCCACACAATTTTTCAGAATGGTATTTGATTCAAGCCTCAGATGGCATAAACATATACGCTTTATAATAGACAGAAGCGGAGGTGCCCTAAAGATGCTTAGGTATATGTGTGGTAGCGGTTGGGGATTGTCGACTAGGACAACGACTGTATCCTATAAATCTTTTAGCATAGGTAAACTAGAATATACTAGTATAGTATACGAGTCGACGTCATCAGCGAATATCTCTAAAATAGAACAATATAAAATAAGGTTCTCTCAAAAATAGCTAGGTGACTAGAGGAACATCAAATGGAGCGATTCAAGTAGCTCTAGGAATAATGCCATTATCCCTAAGAAGGAAAGAACTGAGATTTAGCTACTGGTCTAAAATAGGAAATGATACCACACATCTAGCATGTAATTCATGCAATAGTTTTGTTAACACAGGCATGTTCTCAATAGTAAGTCATCGTGCTCCCTCGGGGTGGATAAGAAATGCAAAGCTTGACCACATACCAGAGCTTAGGGAGATAAGAGATAATTAAAACCAATATAACGCAGTAATTCCCCAGTGGGACTTAAGAACCCCAGAGAATGACTACCTCTTATCCTATGTAGTTTTTTTTTTTTAATAAAGATTCGACTAACAATAGAGCAATAGAAAACTTAAATGATAGAACGATGAGTGGTCTAAAGGTGAGGAAGGCCCAACTGCTGCAGTAATTGTAATACCGAAAGAAACCCCAATAAGAGGTTTAAACTAATCGAACATGCATCAATATTTACAACTGAACTAGTTGCAATACTAAAAGCTCTAGAAATAATAAATGGTAACCCTCCTAATCACGTAACAAATCTAACTGACTCATTATTATAAGTTCAGGCTATACAAAACATTCATGACAGACAAAGACCAGATATAGTAGAAGATAACGTACGCTTAACAACAAACTTATATCACGTTTATACGAGGGTTAATGTAATGTGGATTCCAGTTTGTATCGGAATACCAGGAAATGAGGCAGCGGACAAGGAAGCTAAGAAAGAACGTCAGCATGGAACAGAGATCAATGTAGGACTCGGCAGATCTGAAACCAGAAACATTATAAAGGACACAATACTAAAGGAATGGATAGAAAAAAAAGGACAACAGTGCAAAAGTGAGACATGCACATGTTCTGCTAAAGGAACCCACTCAAATCAAGGAAGAGTTGAAAATACATGGCACAAGAAAACTACTACAACTAAGAATGGGAACCTCATTACACAATACACTCTAACAAATATGTGAAGGGGAGAATACAATTGACAATTTCGCACTCCATTGTCATAAATATCACCATCATAGACAATACATATAAATTACTTTATAATGAGAATTCGTTTTGTTAACTAGTCATTGCTGTTGAAGATAGTTCTACTGTATTTGGTTGACGACAATATTAAATCGTCGTTAGACAACATTAAGTAAGTGTGTATTTCCCTGACAGCATCATTTACAGCACTCGCTAAGGGAAGGACAGAAAAGGGAGGAGTAAGAAGGAACGACCGAATCAGAATGAATAATGTCAACATTGGAAATTGAAATTGTTCTAGCACTTTCCAGCGCGGCCCGAAACTGAAACGTTTAACATGCGATTTCGATGTAATTTTCTGCAAGAGACAAGCGAAACAATTATCATTTCAAGGCTTAGTGAGCTATGTTAACCCGATAAGTCCCACGCATCACGGTGAGGTGACCCTCGTACAACGTGGCACGCCATACTGTCTACACGTTCTAATACCTTGGGATAATGGCGATAGGGAGTTGCAGGGAGTACAGATCATAATCCGTGGATGAAAATGGAGCATTATAAATATATACCTTCCAAACTGTTTCCACGTCAAGCCTGAAGACTGGAATTTTCTCAATCAATTGAATGACCTCCCATGAGATTTTCTATGAGTGTACGGATACCAATTGTCGAAATATCGCCTGGGGAAGCCCAAATAACAACACACAGGGAATGACACTATCCACGAGCCTGCTAGATACTAATCTCACTATTCTTAATTGTGCCAGAACAACCAGGTTAGCTATCAAAGTGACAGACTCAGATTCAAACATTGACATTGCACTGGTGTCGTGTCATGGTGAAATGGAAACGACTTCGTCTGAAAACAAGACGCATACCAGAAGAGTGGCTATACAACTGTCTTCTCCTATTGGCAATGCCAGACAAAGACACCTTCGACATCAAGAGTTATCGTATCATTACCTTACAAAATGTCTCCGTCAAGGTGCTGGAGATTATAATCGCTAGAAGACTGGCATTCGATTTAGAAAATAGATGCCTACTTCCGGACACTCTATGTGCATACAGACCGGGGAGAGACACGATCACATACGCGGCAATCCTCGCTTATGACATCTACGAGGTCTTTCAAAGGAGGAAACATTAGTCGCTACGGTCGACCTAGAAGATGCTTACAACAGAGTCAACTTTGGCCAACTAATACATCTGCTAAGCGAACTCAGCATCGACATGTGGATAATTTGATGGATAGCAATGGGGCTAATGTCCAGACCTGTTGCTCTGAGATTGGGATGCTGGACATCATAGATCAGAACTATTTCACCAGGATTGCCACAAGGATCGCCACTATCACCTGTACTCTGTAACGTCTACACATACAGAATAGTGCAGCTTCAGGAGACCGGACCCGGCCAGATACTAACATATGCGGTAGACCTCTTGCTGTACAAGCACGACAGAAACAAAAGAGACATGATTGATAAACTAGAATATGTGTCGCTCTGCTGCACTAACTAGAAGGCAGTCAGCAATCCCACCAAGGCAAACATCGTCTGGTTCTCAATGAACAACAACATTGTCACGGACACAGTACCAGCAGCCACCTTCATGGGCATCAACATTGACAGGGAGCACACTATCAAATACCTAGGCATCACTTTTTATAGAAATCTATCTTTCACCACAGACAATTTCATTCCTTTGGACAATGTCATTCAGAAAGCTGGGAAGGGTTTTAGTACAGTAAAGATCATGGCATCTGCATAGATACCGCAGCGAACCCTTTTTCAGATGATGCAGGTAGTGGTATTATCTGTGTTGGACTATGATTTAGGTTTACTGACACTGTCGCAAACACAGGTGGATAGATGGGAGAGAGTTCACAAGGAGGTCATGAGAGCTGTCCTAGGATGCACAAGAGGTACACCTATCGTTTCGATGAGGATTTTCCTAGACATATAGAGCATCAAATAAAGACATAAAATAGCTCAGGTTAAAGAATACTTCAAGGTCAGCAATAATGATCACCACCTCTTACACCAATCTCTAGACAACACAAAAGGAAGGCGTATCGAGAGAGGAAGGTCTTGGATGGCTTTTAATTTGAATATAATTAATTAGTTTTTCTTTCCCATCAGAAACTTGATTTTATTTTCGGTTGTGCCATCTATGCCCTGCAGCGTCATTGGTAGAAGAATTCTCTGGAGTTTGTGAGTTTAATATATGTGTGTTCTCGTGGTCTCTTTTATTTCTGTAATCCATTTTTTGCATGGTTTAGCTTTAGTTTTGTAACCATCGTGCCTGTATAGCATTGCTTTTGTTGGGCACTATCTGATGATAGTCTGGAAGCGTGTGAAAGCCACTTAAAACCTCTTGTCATCTGATGTAATCCAGAATTGGCAATGTGTTTGTTAGTCTTCCGATGTTTCCACTTCTGATTCAGTCATTTATTGTTATTCCGAGAATTATACGTAGACCATGCATTTCAGTTGGAAAAAGTTTTCTTTTTGTCATTTTTTTTGTTAGTGTCCATGTTTGACATTGATAGCATAGTGATGATATGATTATCATTTTGTATAGTGCATTTGTTTATATTCATGTTAAAATATGTATCTTTAATACAGGAGACATCGAAACTTGCCAGTGACTGAATAATTACAGCGAGATCCAGACTTTAGTTAGAGTTTGTGTCTTATCATTACAATTGTTTGATTGTGGACCTTTCTTTATACTTTTAAAGGGACAAGCAACTTCAATATTTTCGTGACTCCTTATTTGTTCAATGCTTCCTTAATACTTCCTAGCAAATTCTATTGTCATTTTAGTGCTCACTTTGAGAATCCCTGATATAGTCAAGAAAAAATTGGAATTGCATAAGAAAAAAAAATTATGTAAAGTGTTAACGAAAATTGCCAATTTAGAAGAAAACAATTCTAAAACTAAACGCAATGCTATACATGCACAGTGGTTACAAATCCTGAGATAGACCATGCACAAGATGGATTACAGAAATATGGGAGACCGTGACAACACACAGAAATGATGCACACTAGGAAACTATCTACAGAGTTACAGAAAGTGAACTCAGAGATGCCCCAGGACTAACATCACACAACATGCATAGCATACAACACAGAACCGAGTGAGTGATAGCATACAACGCAGAACCGAGTGAGTGAGTGATAGCATACAACGCAGAACCGAGTGAGTGATAGCATACAACGCAGAACCGAGTGAGTGAGTGATAGCATACAACACAGAAACGAGTGAGTGATAGCATACAACGCAGAACCGAGTGAGTGAGTGAGAGCATACAACACAGAACCGAGTGAGTGATAGCATACAACGCAGAACCGAGTGAGTGAGTGATAGCATACAACACAGAACCGAGTGAGTGAGTGAGAGCATACAACACAGAACCGAGTGAGTGAGTGAGAGCATACAACACAGAACCGAGTGAGTGAGTGATAGCATACAACACAGAACCGAGTGAGTGAGTGAGTGAGAGCATACAACACAGAACCGAGTGAGTGAGTGATAGCATACAACACAGAACCGAGTGAGTGAGTGAGAGCATACAACACAGAACCGAGTGAGTGATAGCATACAACGCAGAACCGAGTGAGTGATAGCATACAACGCAGAACCGAGTGAGTGAGTGAGTGATAGCATACAACACAGAACCGAGTGAGTGAGTGATAGCATACAACACAGAACCGAGTGAGTGAGTGAGTGAGTGAGAGCATACAACACAGAACCGAGTGAGTGATAGCATACAACGCAGAACCGAGTGAGTGAGTGAGTGAGTGAGAGCATACAACACAGAACCGAGTGAGTGATAGCATACAACGCAGAACCGAGTGAGTGAGTGATAGCATACAACACAGAACCGAGTGAGTGAGTGAGTCATAGCATACAACACAAAACCGAGTGAGTGAGTCATAGCATACAACACAGAACCGAGTGAGTGAGTCATAGCATACAACACAGAACCGAGTGAGTGAGTGATAGCATACAACACAGAACCCAGTGAGTGAGTGAGTGATAGCATACAACGCAGAACCGAGTGAGTGAGTGAGTGATAGCATACAACGCAGAACCGAGTGAGTGAGTGAGTGATTGATAGCATACAACACAGAACCGAGTGAGTGAGTGAGTGATAGCATACAACACAGAACCGAGTGAGTGAGTGATAGCATACAACACAGAACCGAGTGAGTGAGTGATAGCATACAACGCAGAACCGAGTGAGTGAGTGATAGCATACAACGCAGAACCGATTTTGCTAGAATGAGAGAGTGAAAGTTTATTTTCTCTTTTGTTTCGCTGACCTTTTTAGTGATAATCCTCTTATTCTAGTAAGATGCCCTTAACGATTGTTGTTAACATGTTGTTTTTTCTTGTTTTTTTTTTTCAGAACTAAGTATCTTGTTCTATTTTGTTAAGGAAGGAATGTGTGAATCTCTTAACATACCCCCTCCCCACCTTTTCTCCATGCCCGTATCGACATGATTCATACAACAAAACACGGTCTTTTAGCAGAAAGTTGGGAAGATGTAGAGCTATTTGCAAAGACACTCAGAGAATGTCCGGAAACTACGTCACAATTAGGTGGAATGGTCAGAAAAGTAACACAGTTGTTGACAAGGAGAGGAACTGGGTTTGATACAGGTTGATATCAACAATACTGTTTTCTATTCACTAGTTAAGTTATTTAAGTTTGAATTTTTTTTTCCGAAACATGTAAAAACAACTATCTAGTTGTGTGCGTACTTTTTATGCTATATTTGTATATAGTTATAGGTGGTAGGGGAAATTATTGACCTAAGTAATCGGGAAACTGGTCTCTAAATTCGCGACATGTGTTGACAAGGGGACAAGAAATTTAACATCCCGAATGTATAAAAGTAATTTCAATGACATGAGGAAAATATTCACATCTAAACACATTACAAGCAAATTAAAAATGAGAATTATAAAATGCTACATCTATTCTATATTAATATATGGCTCAGAAACATGGACAATAAACAAACAATTAGAAGACAGAATTGATGCCTTTGAGATGTGGATATATAGAAGAATAGGGAGAAAATCATGGAAAGAAAAATAAAGAAAAAAAGAGGGTTTAACAACACTTAATATGAAGAAAGAATTAAGGGAAATAAAGATCCGGCAAATAAAATATATTGGACACATTAAAAGACATGACATCTTGTTGAAGACCTTACTTGAGGGTAAAGTCAAAGGGAAGCGAGCAAGAGGTAGGTAGAGATACAAGTGGAAGAGCAACATCACAAGATGGACAGGTTACAGTCTAGCAGAGTGCACCACCAACACAAGAGACAGAGGACGTTGGAGGTATGTTGCAGCGAACCTTTGTTGCAGAGACGTCACTGGATGATGATGAATTTAACATCAAACAAAGAAGAAACAGTAGACTACATTAAAATTGATTCTCATTCAATAGAAATACGTTTTATTTAAATAAAATAATATTCGTGAAATCAGAGACGTCAGTAATTTTGAGTCAATGATAAAATAGATCAGTATTGGAACACATCAACAGACAATAGATCAAGTGGTTTTCACACTTTCAGACTAATAACAGACAGCATGCCACAAATGGCAATGACACATAGACATCACGGATATAAAGCCAAAGGCAGACCATGTAAAAGATGGTCCACAGAAATCTAAGAAGTCACAGGAACAAGCTTCGAAACAACACACAAGAAGGTCATCTCCAGAGAACTCTTCTACCCTTGACGCCGCAAGATAAACAAGGGCCACTCTGTATAGATAGATTGTGTTTTGTCTTTCCTAAGATGGTTTGTTCTCCAACCTTGCCGTTAAGCGTAGGGGTGATTGGAGCTATTGTTTGTGTTACAAGGCCAGATGTGTGGCCTCGACTGTGCTATGACCGTGTCTGTTCAGGATGTCCCTGACGTTTTCTATCCATCTTTTCCGTGGTCTTCCTCTGACTTTGTACCCTGATCTCATTTGGTTATATGCTTGCACGGGCAATTTGTCATGATGCATTCTCATAATGTGGCCAAACCACTTGATCTGCTACCTCTCTATGTATTCTGTGCAAGGTGTATACCTATTCTTTCCCTCAGGTCTTCATAAAATAGATACATATAGACACATATAGATATATAAAATAAGTACATACAAACAGATAGATATATAAAATAGAAAGATATATATAGATACACAGACAGATATATAAAATAGATTGACACATATAGATACACAGACAGATATATAAAATAGATTGACACATATAGATACACAGACAGATATATAAAATAGAAAGATACATATAGATACACATACAGATAGATACAATAGATATATACATATAGATACACAGACAGATATATAAAATAGATAGATACATATAGATACACAGACAGATAGATACAATAGATAGACACA
This sequence comes from Meghimatium bilineatum, assembly GCA_034231615.1. Classification (NCBI taxonomy): domain Eukaryota; kingdom Metazoa; phylum Mollusca; class Gastropoda; order Stylommatophora; family Philomycidae; genus Meghimatium; species Meghimatium bilineatum. Next base: position 3,571,975 of record CM067318.1, read on the forward strand.
TATAGATACACAGACAGATAGATAAAAAAGATAGATACACAGACAGATAGATACAATAGATAGATACATATAGATACACAGACAGATATATAAAATAGAAAGATACATATAGATACACAGACAGATATATAAAATAGATAGATAGATATAGATACACAGACAGATATATAAAATACATAGACACATATAGATACACAGACAGATAGATAAAAAAGATAGATACACAGACAGATAGATACAATAGATAGATACATATAGATACACAGACAGATATATAAAATAGAAAGATACATATAGATACACAGACAGATATATAAAAGAGATACAGAGGATATAACTGAAGGTCATTGTATACTTTTGCTGCAACGTGACATTATGTATGTATCCTCCTCATTACCATCACCACCACAACCATATCTATCACTATTATCATCAGGTGCTATGTTGGCAGGCGTAGGCGATCATGGTTCTCACCAACTCTTTATCTCCAGTAATGTGTATTATTTATATACAATATTCTTATTGTAAAAGATGCCAAGAATGCGCCTCATTCAACACACTAAGAAACCATCAAGTTCCATCTCCGCAAGGAAGGTTGGCTGCAAGGAATCTCCAACATCCCAGCTCTTGCTTTGGTGGTGCACTCTCCTAGACTTTAACCAGCCCATCTTGTGAAGTTTGTCTCCCAGTTGTATCTCTGCCTGCATCATGCTCGCCTCCCTTATAAGGTGTCATATCTTTTAATGTGTCCAAAATATTATATTTTTTTAAATATTTATTTCCTTTAATAGCTATTTCTTCCTATTCTTCTACATCTCAAAAGCAAGTCATTTAGCACACAATTTTAAGTAAAGGTATATCCCATGGCAGCAGCCTACCATCGGGGATGAAGATAACTTCATGTACTCAGCTGCAGCAACTTAGATGGGGTGGCCAGTTCCCTTCCTTGCTGTCTTTACCTACCTAACTCATACATCAGGTACTCATTTACAGCTGAGTCAACTTGAGGAGTGGTCGTGTCAAGCAAGAAATCACAACCTAGATTTTTTTTTGTCCGGTCGTGGTTTTGAACCTGGTACCCAGTGATAGAAAGCAAGCTCACTATCAACTAGTCTACCGCACTCCTCCTACTGCATGAATTTTATGTAAGCCATCTCAAAAGCATCAAAATTATGTCTTCTAGTTATTTATTCATTGTCCATGTTTCTGAGCCATAGATCAATATAGAATAAATGTAGCATTTTATAATTCTCATAATTAGTTTGCACTTTTATTAAAACACTTCATTAGTTTATAAAGCATATAGGACGAGAGGAGAAGCAGAAAGAAGAGCCAAAGGTAGACCCAGAGTACGCTGGATCGACAACATCAAAGAGACATTACACGCACACCAAATAACATTATCTGAAGCTGCCAGAAACACGAGAACAAGAACATTGTATCTCCCTCAACACCTGTAAAGGGTAAACAAGGAAGAAAAGAAGAGAAGAAGAGACTTGTCTGCTGTGATATATATATATATATATATATATATATATATATATATATATATATATATATATATATATATATATACACTCATAAACTTGCCACAATTAATGTACAATTTTTTGGAAATACTTTTTTTTCGCATTCAGAATTTGTTTGGTCTTGCTAGATCTTCAGGCCAGTCGCCAGGATGACACTCCCAATCTTCTCCTGGTCAGAGTGACTGCCCCAAAGATTTTGTTTCAGCTCAGTCCAGATTAGCTACGTCTTGCCTCGCAGTTTTTTGTAATCAGGAGTAGTCCTGAAGTATGTGTACAGGGGATTGTATGCCTGCTCCGCGTGGACATTCATTTGTGTGGGGCATTCTGATCCAGTACAGGTGACCCTGGAGTCTGCAGTGGCCAGTTTTGAGTCGAAAGATGATGGTCTGTTGTTGCCTATGAAGGTGGTGTATGAGGTCTGGTTTTGATAAATGTCCATGTTTTACTTCACTGTGATGTATAATGGTTGTGGATTAGTGGTTTGTTCTCACTGTATGGCAGATGATTGCTGAATTGTTCCATTTTGTTAAGTTAATAAATATCACATACCTGGCTGTGTGTTACCTAGTCCTGAAAGGGGAGAAAAAAATTGCAACACGCTACCTGTCACAATAGGCGACTAAGGTGGTTATGGAGTTGAGTTGGCTGCCCCATTCCATATGGGGTCAAAATGACCTAGAAATCATGCTAAAGTTAGATGTGTCAGGTCAAAAGGTGCTGATATTAAATCAACACTGTAAACCATGACACCATACATTCCATTCTCCGGAAGACATCCTGCTAATCTGCAGGAGTTTGAGAATGACAACAGAGACATCATACAACTATCATAACCATTGAACTGTTCCAGCAACAAAAACGAACAAACAAACTGATGTCATATTTTATTTGTTTCCAACCATAACAAACACTTGTTGTATCAACACTTGATCTTGTATCAACACTTGATGTTGTAGCAACACTGACATAAACAATTGATGCTAAATCAACACTTATTACAGACATACTCAAGACTCCAGGGCTGATTAACTAACATAACCTGCTTGTTTTGGGTAAACTAAACTACAAAATATTCAAATTTAGTGTTGATACAGTAAAATTCCATTATAAAGCTTGGCTCGGATCGAAGGAATGTGTATGTAATAACAGAAATATATACTGTACAAACAATAAAGAATAAATATAATTTGGCATTTTGAAAAGTGTTATATATGGAATTTTGTTATAGAAAGGTGTTATAGAGGGATTCTACTGTACCAAATTGACTTATCACTGCAACTAAAAGGTATCCCACATAATGTTCTCTAAGAGTGCGAATCCCTCTATAGCGCATCCTTTTATAACAAATTTCCCAGTTTAACAACAATTTTCAAAATTCCCAATTATATTTATTCTTTATTGTTTATACTGTGTAGAACATATTTCTGTTATTACATACATATTCTCTTGATCTAGACCAAGTTGTTATAGCGGGATCTGACTGTATTAGCATGAAGTTCACAGCATCAAATTAATTGTAGAAAAAGTTGACATCATTTATTACAATAAGACTATAAAAAAATAAATTATACACTAAACACATGTCTTGTACAAGACATATTAGCAAGAATATCAATTACAAATAAGTACAATTATGTCTTATTTGTGGAGTTCGCGATAAGCTTTGATTCTTGCATTGTTGTCAATCTCCTTAACAAGTTTTGACAAATGTGGAGCTTTCCCTACTGCATCTTGTACATAGTCTTTAAGGAATCCTGTACAGAAATCGTAGAGTGCGATATCTCCTAGAGTTACACTATCACCTACAACGTGTTCACTCCCACTCTTCTCGAGAATATTTTCAAAAAATCCAACAAATTTTGGTGCAACTTCAGCTTTTATTCTTGCGGTAATCTCAGCTTTTTTAGTTTCATCCGGTTCTCTGAAAACTTTCACAACTTCCTGAACAACATCCTCTATCAGACAGAGTACCTGGTCAATCTTAAGAGCATCAATATTTGTTTTGCCATACAAATTATGTACCCTGGCAAAATACTGGGCAATGGCTAAACTTTGGGCATATGTCTCATCATCAATCTTTACAAATGGAGCTTGGCCAAAAGGAGCTAGGTGCTTGAATTTTTCCCATTCTTCCCTTGGGAAACGAACGTCTTCAAATGGGCAACCTGCATAGGTCTTAACTAAACGACATATTTCTGCTCGTCCATTAAAGTTAAAGTAGTACAGAGAGACTTTGCTGTTGGCCATTTCACTGCAGGAACTGTAAAACAATAAAACTATCTTAAGATGGTTATATATAAACTTAAGATGGTTATATATAAACTTAAGATGGTTATATATAAACTTAAGATGGTTACATATAACACTGTGAAATATATAAAAATATATACTTTTATATAGTTATATATAAAAATTTACAGCTATAAAATAAAAACTAACAAGATTTCTTCAATATTATACATTCATAATCATTTCTTAATAAAAGTCACCACCAGAGATCGCTGCAAGGCAGAAAGCCACCACCAGAGATCACTGCAAGGCGGAAAGATGTATCAAACGAAAGGAAGAATTTTTCAGTATTTTTGTCACAGTTAATCTAGACTTGCCAATATCTTCTTCTGTTAGTTTGATCAAGTCTAGTCTCTACTAGTTGTTTTCTTCTTCTGTGAGTTCGGTCAAGTCTAGTCGTTTTCTGCTTCTATGAGTTCACTCAAGTCAAGACTAATCTCCACTAGTTTTCTGCTTCTGTAAGTTAAGTCAAGTCTAGTCTCCATTAGTTGATTTCTGTGAGCTCAGTCAAGTCAAATCTAGTCTTCACTAATTGTTTTTGACTACTGTGAGTTCAGTCAAGTCTCCACTAGTTGTTTTTTGCTTCTGTGAATTCAGTCGTCAAGTGTCCACTAGTTATCTGCTTCTGAGGGTTCAGTCAAGTCAAGTCTAGTCTCCACTAGTTGTTTTCTGCTTTTTGGAGTTCAGTCAAGGCAGGACTAGTCTTAACTAGTTGTTTTTTCTTCTGTGAGTTCAGTAAAGTTAATTCTTGTCTCCGCTTGTTTCTTCTTTTGAGTTCAGTCAGGCCAAGTCCAGTCTCCACTAGTTGTTTTCCTCTTTTGTGAGTTTAGCCAAGTCAAGTCTACATTAGTTGTTTTCTTCTTCTGTGAGTTCAGTCAAGTCCACATTAGTTGTTTTCTTCTTCTGTGAGTTCAGTCAAGTCTACATTAGTTGTTTTCTTCCTCTGTGTCAAGTTAATCAAGTTAACTTTATGGGCAGCACTCAGAAAACTACTTTAGCAGCCCAAAAAAGTTTATCCCTCCATACTACACAGCAAAAAACTCAATCCAGCTTATAGATTCATAAACGTTGTGTATCTCTTATTTACTTACATTGTAGGACTAGGACATCTCTTATTGTAAGACTAGGACATTGTAAGACTAGGACATTGTAAGACTAGGACATTGTAAGACTAGGACATCTCTTATTGTAAGACTAGGACATTGTAGGACTAGGACATCTCTTATTGTAAGACAGGACATTGTAGGACTAGGACATTGTAAGACTAGGACATTGTAAGACTAGGACATTGTAAGACTAGGACATCTCTTATTGTAAGACTAGGACATTGTAAGACTAGGACATCTCTTATTTAGATACATTGTAAGATTAGGACATTGTAGGACTAGGACATTGTAAGACTAGGTAGGACATTGTAAGACTAGGATATTGTAAGACTAGGTAGGACATTGTAAGACTAGGTAGGACATTGTAAGACTAGGACATTGTAAGACTAGGACATTGTAAGACTAGGTAGGACATTGTAAGACTAGGACATTGTAAGACTAGGACATTGTAAGACTAGGATATCTTTATGTGGATACAATGTAAGACTAGGACATTGTAAGACTAGGACATTGTAAGACTAGGTAGGACATTGTAAGACTAGGACATCTCTTATTTAGATATATTGTAGGACTAGGACATGTTTTATTTAGATATATTGTAGGACTAGAACATTGTAAGACTAGAACATTGTAAGACTAGAACATTGTAAGACTAGGACATCTGTTATTTAGATACATTGTAAGACTAGAACATTGTAAGACTAGGACATTGTAAGACTAGAACATTGTAAGACTAGGACATCTGTTATTTAGATACATTGTAAGACTAGAACATTGTAAGTCTAGAACATTGTAAGACTAGAACATTGTAAGACTAGGACATTGTAAGACTAGGACATCTGTTATTTAGATACATTGTAAGACTAGAACATTGTAAGACTAGAACATTGTAAGACTAGGACATCTGTTATTTAGATACATTGTAAGACTAGAACATTGTAAGACTAGAACATTGTAAGACTAGAACATTGTAAGACTAGGACATCTGTTATTTAGATACATTGTAAGACTAGAACATTGTAAGTCTAGAACATTGTAAGACTAGAACATTGTAAGACTAGGACATTGTAAGACTAGGACATCTCTTATTTAGATACATTGTAGGACTAGAACATTGTAAGACTAGAACATTGTAAGACTAGAACATTGTAAGACTAGGACATCTGTTATTTAGATACATTGTAAGACTAGAACATTGTAAGACTAGGACATTGTAAGACTAGAACATTGTAAGACTAGGACATCTGTTATTTAGATACATTGTAAGACTAGAACATTGTAAGTCTAGAACATTGTAAGACTAGAACATTGTAAGACTAGAACATTGTAAGACTAGGACATCTGTTATTTATATACATTGTAAGACTAGAACATTGTAAGACTAGGACATTGTAAGACTAGAACATTGTAAGACTAGGACATCTGTTATTTAGATACATTGTAAGACTAGAACATTGTAAGTCTAGAACATTGTAAGACTAGAACATTGTAAGACTAGGACATTGTAAGACTAGGACATCTGTTATTTAGATACATTGTAAGACTAGAACATTGTAAGACTAGAACATTGTAAGACTAGGACATCTGTTATTTAGATACATTGCAAGACTAGAACATTGTAAGACTAGAACATTGTAAGACTATGACATCTGTTATTTAGATACATTGTAAGACTAGAACATTGTAAGACTAGAACATTGTAAGACTAGGACATTGTAAGACTAGGACATCTGTTATTTAGATACATTGTAAGACTAGAACATTGTAAGACTAGGACATTGTAAGACTAGGACATCTGTTATTTAGATACATTGTAAGACTAGAACATTGTAAGACTAGGACATTGTAAGACTAGGACATCTGTTATTTAGATACATTGTAAGACTAGAACATTGTAAGACTAGGACATTGTAAGACTAGGACATCTGTTATTTAGATACATTGTAAGACTAGAACATTGTAAGACTAGGACATTGTAAGACTAGAACATCTGTTATTTAGATACATTGTAAGACTAGAACATTGTAAGACTAGAACATTGTAAGACTAGAACATCTGTTATTTAGATACATTGTAAGACTAGAACATTGTAAGACTAGAACATTGTAAGACTAGGACATTGTAAGACTAGGACATCTGTTATTTAGATACATTGTAAGACTAGAACATTGTAAGACTAGGACATTGTAAGACTAGGACATCTGTTATTTAGATACATTGTAAGACTAGAACATTGTAAGACTAGAACATTGTAAGACTAGAACATTGTAAGACTAGAACATTGTAAGACTAGAACATTGTAAGACTAGAACATTGTAAGACTAGAACATTGTAAGACTAGGACATCTGTTATTTAGATACATTGTAAGACTAGAACATTGTAAGACTAGGACATTGTAAGACTAGGACATCTGTTATTTAGATACATTGTAAGACTAGAACATTGTAAGACTAGAACATTGTAAGACTAGAACATTGTAAGACTAGGACATCTGTTATTTAGATACATTGTAAGACTAGAACATTGTAAGACTAGAACATTGTAAGACTAGAACATTGTAAGACTAGGACATCTGTTATTTAGATACATTGTAAGACTAGAACATTGTAAGACTAGGACATTGTAAGACTAGGACATCTGTTATTTAGATACACTGTAAGACTAGAACATTGTAAGACTAGAACATTGTAAGACTAGGACATTGTAAGACTAGGACATTGTAAGACTAGGACATTGTAAGACTAGGACATTGTAAGACTAGGACATTGTAAGACTAGGACTTTGATTTTAATACTAGCAAACTTCTGGGGTGGTGTTGGCTGTCCCATCCATGTATCAAAATAACCCAGAAGACTTGCTGAAGTCAGATGTGCCACGCCAAACTGGAGCAGATACCGCAGCTAAGCTGTTATAAGGATACAATCATTGCTAAAGAAATGAGTCTTCCACAGTATTTATAGGTACTTGGACATCTGGAATTAGCATGTTTGGAAAGTTTGCTTAGGCTATACATTTCTTGTGACATTTAGTGATGGCATCATTTGTTGTGTTTTAAACTAGATTTATTACGTTCTGTAACCATTTTTCTTTTTATATATGAAAGATTGCTGGACATTACTGAAAACAGCAGCTATTTTTTTTAAAACATCAACGCTTGTTTAAATTATGCAAATTAACTAAATTTTGAATATTAATTAGTTGTAGGCCTAAGTGCATCTGTGAATCACATCAATTTGATCAACAGATGTGTCGTGTTTTTGCAAATACAAAAATATATAGTTTCTATGGATTTTATTATGTTTAATAGATATATTATATAATTTTTTTTTTTTAGATATATAAATGTATTAATTATGTTAATTAGCCACCATTTTGACTATAAATAAGTTGTGTCCATCTGAAAATTGCAGAAATGTGATCAACATATAAGTGTCTTGTCAAACACAAAAATGTATAGTTTGCGTATTGTATTATTGAAGATAATTCAGAAATGATCAGCTCGGCTACATTTTGTTATCACAAGTTTTATTTATGTTTTTCATGTAAATTATTTTGATGTCAAATTCATTAGAAAAAATTCATACCTTTTTTCAGGATTAACGAACAGACGTGGTTGAGGTATCGTTGAATTGCAATTTTTACGGGTTATCTTAACTATATTATTTGTAATTATCTAGCATTATTTGGACAATTTTGTCCAAGAATTTACGAAAGGCACCACAAAGTAAACAAGGATAACAACTCACAGAGTGAGGACAACGTCGTACTGCAAAGGACACATCACCGTCATATAGAGAGAGTGAGAGAGAGAGAGAAGAGATAGAAAGAGAGGGCAATGAAATATGAGGTATTATACACTTACTAATGTACGAATGTTCAATACGTGTAGCTCCTGCGTCGTCAGAGAAGTCTGGGCTAGATTGCCTTGAATGCAAAACTTATTATCAAATCAGCCGCCCTGATCAGTCAGCAAAAATTCTTTAACCTTGAGGTTTTATATAACCATTTACTAACAAGTCGGTTATATGGCATGTTGAAAATATATGATGTACAATTAAATCTACAAAAATGTAGATTTAAACACCAAATTAACACTACTCAAAACAAGTATTATGCCAATGTTGAGCAACCAAGCCAAAGGGACAACGACAGCACACGACAATAGTAAACTTGTGACAGCTTAAATAACATGTTTACGCAGAATCCTATAGTAATATCGTTAATGACGTTAACAGAAAGGGTGAGGAATGAGGACATTCGACAAAAACCGCCACACCATGCTACACAGATACAGTGAAAGCAGACCTAGAGGCCGACCGCGAAAAACGATGGACCACTGAAATTTAAAAAAGGTGACAAGTCCACAATATACATATCACACAAGAGGGCCATCTCCAGAAAACTTTTCTATTCCTGACGCTGAAAGGCAACAAAGGGTTTAGCTAATATACGGATTGAATTAAATCAGAGTTGTGCCCTGATGTCGACGTCTGTTTCGGCGGCATTATACTCGAAACACCATCGAGTCGAATGGTTGCTGGAACAGAGGGCGGATCACTTATGGGAATGCCCCACGTGCTGTGAGGTCAGTTTCTAATCAAGAATCGAGAATACGGATATTGACACCACTGGGCACGATCTGACGTGGATGTCCTCTCAGCAAATGTTACATGAACTACATTTTTCTTTATTGTTGAAGATAGCTTCTGGAATCCGCAGATGCGGCTCAATTTCCACATAGATGTTGTCTCTTTTCATTTCAGCTCGCCCGTGGGTTGCCGGGGCCCGAAAGGGGAATAACAACACTGTTTACCTTCCACGCATGTCGTAAAAGGCGACTAAGGAGGTTATGGGATGGAGTTGACTGTCCCATCCCATATAGGGTCAGTGACCCAAATCCATGCTGAAGTCGGATGTGTCAGGCCGAAAGGCGCAGATATCGCAGCAATGCTGTAAACCATGACACAATACATTCCGTTCTTCGGACTACCTCCTGCTAATCTGCAGGAGTTTGAGAACGAACGCAGAAGAAGAAGAAGAAGATTTCAGCTAAAAGGTAAAACCAGAATACTAGCGTGTGATCAGGTTTGCAATTGTGAATTATATGTTGTTTTTTTTTAAGCATTATTTTATATATTTTCCAAGTTTATCACTTGGAGGTGTATCACAGATAATATCTTATCTTAATAGGAAAGAAAACATCACGCACAGTGAAAGAAGTAGACACAGATTTATACTTGGGTACTCTTCTTTCCACAGGCAGTAAGTATGTAAGCGTGTGCCAAGCCATATTTGGTTATTCTAACGGTTATGAATATATCTGAACTCAAGTTAACGCCGAAGAACTAGAATATCTAGATTTCGAGGTGAATGTTGCGCATTGACCAAGATGCGGTATAGAAAGACCTCTGTACATACTTAATTAGGACTATATTCGTTACGTTTTTTTTTTATTATTGTCATGTTTCCGTTGGTCACTATTTTTATACTTGGAGTCGACTTGACTATTTTTGTCATGCGACTGTTGACACATCGGGAACATCCTTCAGAAGTGACGCTATCGGATTTTTACCGTGATGTGTATTCGTCACTTTGTGTGTACGTTGTGTCAACAGTCAATGATTAAGAAACGCGATGATAATCTAATATACAACCAAGTCCTTATCCAGACATAGTACTACGAACTGAAACAAGTTGAAAAAGTGCCGAGGACTTACTTTATTTTACTCAGACTACCTCAAATGCACTTTGTCCCTCTCAAAAAATAAATTCGCTGAATGCTGAGAATATCACACTCGCTGCATTCTCAGAGTACTACTCGTAGCGTACGTAACTCTGTTGCTTCAGGTAATAATACCCATGGATCTCCGAAATAATCCCAGTATTTGACCCCGCAACCTGTCTAGCACAAAGCCTAATTACTACGCAAGGGAGATTCCTACTCAGGACTGATTATACCAGTTGGGAGACCCATATTTTTCGTTGGTCATTATTCATATATTTGGAGTCCCCAGCCAATAAAGCCAACCCTTACCAACAAAATGCACAGGAATAATAAAAAAAATCTGCCATTTTTATAAATGTTTACCTTTCAGTTCTGAGATCTTATAGTACTCTCTATGGTCAAGTTATGACCGTTGCTTAGTCTGTGTTTTTCATTGGCTGGTGACATCAAGTGTATGCAAAGGAATCACTGAAACACTCATTCAGCCAAGAGGAGTGACGTGGTCCGCAAGACCTTCCCGATTAAGAATTTGCTCGAGCTAACAATTTCTGTACTAACGTTCTGTGTGTTATGCCATAAATACTGCACTTTTAACCAATAGCCGTGTGTTTTGATACATATCTCGATATCAGTACAGCGGGAGATTCCGGCAGAAGTACATAAACATTGTATTGCCGACAGAGTCCGCCTTGAAATGTATAAAAAAAATATTGTTTTGTCTTATTTATAGGAATATATTTTTGCAAACAGTAACTTGAACGTGTGTAACTTTGAAGCGGGTTCTTCTCAGAATTTAGTATTCACATTATACATGACTGTACACTCGAGGAACGCGGTAATCTAGTTGATAGTCAGTTTGCTTACTATCACCGGGTTACAGACTGCCAGGTTCGAAACCACGTTCGGAAAAAAATAAAAGTTCAGGTCATGATTTTTTGCCTGACACGAACGACACTCCAGTCGACCCAGCTGTAAATGAGTGCCTAGCGCATGAGTTAGGAGAGGTAAAGACAGCAAGGAAGGGAACCGGTAACCCTACCTAATATTTACTGTGGCTTAGTACATGACGAGTTATCTTTAGGTCAAAGGGAATGAGCCCATGAACCGCTAGATCAGCAACCAACCAACCAAGAGTTATATTCATCCCCGACGGCAGGTTTCTGCCATGGGACCTACCTTAAACCTTACATTTGTTCACAGTTATTTCAACATGTTTCTGAATTTTTCCACTAATGACTAGAACTCGAAACCAGGTGAACCCATTACAAATTGTCAAATTAAAGAAACAATAGGCACCCTTTATTCACTCTTGTGGCCATGAACTATATTTGTTAAATGACGTATTATTTTCAACTCTCAAGATATTTTCAGTATGGGAACCTTTCAGTATAATGACAGTAGCTGTTTTTAATGTGTGACTAGTACTGTGTAATCATAAGAATCCCTGCTCTACGTGTTATCAAACAACAACAACCAGTTGTGATACGTGCCAACCGTTACAAGGGCAACTTGAGTTGACGTATGACCATCAGCAGTATAGAATATATCTCTTCCGACGGCTTTTGTTAGAGATTGTAGTGTTTTTATGTGTGTTTTTCCCCCCAGTATCTTGAATATAGCATTAGTATTTTAAGTACTCTTAGCACGTTCGTTAAGATAAACTGCCCCTCTGTATAATAATATGACATGGTTTGCGATACGAATAGAATAAGTACGACAAGAGCAATCAAACTTGGACCGGTTTTGTTTAAAGGAAACAAACAAAAAAATCTAAATTGGTAGTGTATCATATTCAGGACGTAGCCATCAACCCATTATTTTTGGCTGTAGTGACTTTTTTTTACACAATTTAAATACGTTCAGTAGTTTGTCATTGCTTTCTGAACGGTCCGGCCCACAATTGCCTGTGGCAGAATTCGAACCTGGTAACTTCGCCACCAAAGACGCTTTCTGTACCACACCGTCACAGACACTCTCTGTACCACACCGTCACAGACACTCTCTGTACCACACCGTCACAGACACTTTCTGTACCACACCGTCACAGACACTCTCTGTACCACACCGTCACAGACACTCTCTGTACCACACCGTCACAGACACTCTCTGTACCACACCGTCACAGATGCTCTTTGTACCACGCCGTCACAGAAGCTCTCTGTACCACACCGTCACAGAAGCTCTCTGTACGACGTCATAACAGACTCTGGTTTTGTTACGAGAGAATACGATCGAACCTTGCATGGTCATCATGGACATTTCTGCATTGATGGTTGCTGTAATAGACCTTCTTTTTCTTCTTCTGCTCATACGAAAACGTTTATATCTCTCTTATAAATTTCATTTTTATCTGTAGCCTGGGTGAAATGAAATGTCATGGCGGCTGGATTACCAGAACCGTAACCTCCACTATGTTTTGATGGTAAAAATTTTTGGTTCGAATTTAAATGAATTTTTCTCTGGTTAAAATCTCCAAATTCGACTATCGTCCGTGGTTGAAAGTAATGTACCTAACCATAAAAAATAATTTAATTTAAATTTAAGGGATGAGGCTAACTTGTCATGTACATCCCATGACAGTATATATAAAGGTATAAAGGTAAATTGACAGTAGTCTGTTTCAGACTAAGTAAAGCTATGTCTCATGGCAGCAACCTGTCACCGGGTATGAAGCTAGCTCTTCGTGTAATAAAGAAAAGGTATGTCCCACGATAGAATCCTGCCGTGGGTGATGAAGCGATCTTTTCATGTACTGAAATAAATGTAGGTCCCATTGCAGCATCTGCCGTCGTGGATGCAGATAACTTTATGTACTAAGCAGCAGCGACTATTAGTTACTGTGATCAGTTCCCTTCCTTGCTGTATTTACCTTCCCTAACTCATCATGCTTCAGGTATCCATTTACAGCTGAGTCGATTGGAAGAACGACCCTGTCAGGCGAGAAATGAAGACCCGGATTTTTTGTCCGAACGAGTTTCAGAACCGACACTGTAACCTGGTGATAGTAAGCAAGCTCACTATAAAATAGGCTACCTTGCTCCACGGACGCAAAAATCAGACTATGCCCTGCTATAACCACAATAGACAGGTATTAGGTTAAAAGCGCAAATAGACGTGTTTTTAGCCGTGTAAACAAATAAACAAACTTAATCTTGTTACTTTATATTTATTTTCCTAGTAGGCCGAGTAGAGTCACATCTCCTCAACTCTACTCTACTTCTGTCTTGAAGAAGACTCTCTTAGTGAACATGTTCTACCTTCTTCTTGATGTCACTGCATAGTTACATCTTTCTTTCTCTATCTGGTATATTGTATACTTGGTAGTTGAGTCTAGTGACCTGTCTTAAGTCGGAATATTTAATGTATCTTCAATATCTAATACCTTTGAGGTGTACTCTTATGCAACAGATGTCCATACAATTATGCTTTCTTTCCACTTGTATCTCTGTCTAACATTTTCTCTCTAACAAACTATTGCTCTATGACCAACTTCTGCTCTCTGTACTTCCATTTTACTTGTGAGTACGATCTTTATAAAGGTACCGTGTTTTTTTTATTTTCCAAAAATATTTAAGTTGTTGTGATTTGTACGTTCTTAGTCCGTATTTTTTTTTTTACATACAAGTCTTTCTAGAACCTCTTCATTTTTCCCTATTTTTAAAATTGTATTCTTGCAGGCAAACAAGAACATTTCATATTAGCTGTGATGCGTCGCAGATGTGTGTGGTTTGGCTACGTGATGAAGAACGAGATGTGGTTTGGAGCCACTTTCCAAAACTTTCTTACAGGGAGTAGCCGAGTGTGAAAAAGAAGAGGGGGTTAGTGAAAAGTATGGATTGACGATAGTAAAGACATGATAGAATTAAGATTCTCCACACTCAAACATTGATCTGATAACAACCAGGCATGACAAAATGTTTGTGTTGTGTCCACAGTGGCACCCTTACGACATTGGAGGAGTATGGGTTGATGATGTTGCCACAGAGGCATCCCAAAGACCCTGAAGGGTTTTGGGTTATGATGATAATTCTTATTCTTGTATGAATGTTAAAGGCATCAATTGTTTTCTTTTCTTTGTACATTGTCTGTGTTTTTCTGAACCATGCACTCTCGACAGATTATGTCTCGATAAAATACTTTGTTATATAGAACCAATTCTTTTTTTTATGGATGTGAAGCATGGACTGTAAACAAAAAAATTCAAAGCGAATTAGAGGCTACAGTAATGTGGTTTCTGAGAAGAACTGATGCTGCCGTAAAGCGATCAATCATATCAAACATTAGGGGCAGACAGTCACGGTTTCTAGGGCATGTGCTGAAAATAACACAGCTTGAACATGTAATAACCACTGGAAAGATCATGGGGAGAAGAGATAGGGGACGACAAAGAGAAAAGTTACTAGATGGACTTGTAATGTGGTACGGTAGAAGCTCACCAACCGAGCTTATTGACAACACAAGAGACAGAGACACGCGGAGAAAGATGATCACCTACGCCATTCGGCATGCCACTTGATTGATTGAATTCTTTGTATGCTAAGCCTGATCTCAATTATTTAGATTTTAAACATACATTTTACTTGTAATTAAATCTATTGTTAGCTATTCGACTTTTAGAAACTGTGCAGAAACGTTTGTTTTATTTCAATAAATTACAAACAGTATAGTTTTTGTATACTTTTATACAAAGATACTCCTCCCGAGCCTTATTTCATACTTTATTTTCTTATTATTTATGCTTTATTATTATTTATGCTTTATTATTATTTATGATTGATTATTATGCTTTATTTCCTTATTCCCGTTTTTATTTATTTCATGTAGACTGCGTAATTCTCTGTTGTCTTCTACCATATTATTGTTCACTTTTTAAAGTATTTGGTTATACCTGTCTTGATAGACCTTTCGGTCGAAACATCGATGTGCTATATCTTGTATTTGTTCTAAATAAAACTGTTATTTAATCCATTCTATATGTTTATTGTTTTTATTTACTACACTGTAATTATTTCTTGTGTAGTCTCACATTAATTCAAATGCTTTTTATTATATGTTTGAAGGACAATAAATAGCAAACAGATAGACGTTCCGTAGGAGATATGGAAGTAAATATGAATCAAACACTAAGAGCGATGATAAATATACACACTTAACTAGTATAACCAACCAACCAAGCATATGTTCAGCGGTGAATCCTGCGTGCCTCTTGGAGACTTGAATCAAAACGACTACTTTCACAGTTAGGATATTTGCCATGTACGCATATTCAATGCAGACATATAGTTGCAATTAAGCGGAATGTGACCACTTTCAATGTTACATTTTTACTCTATGACTATGCACATTTTCAAATTGCTGTTTTATATGCAAGCTGCATAAACTGGTTTAACAACGGGCGAATTGGTAGGAACTTTTATCAGTCGAAGCCTCTTCGGTATCCAGCATCGACCTTTCAGCATAATGCAAAAGGGACTTCATTCGTGATTGTTTCATTAATTTAATTGTTTTTTATTACTGTCATAATGATTTTTGTTGGTCACAATTTATATACTTGAAGTCACATGAAAAAAAAAAGCCGTGATCAAGCAACAAATACACGGAAATAATAACAAAAATAAGTATTCATGTCATGCTTAATTTCTTTTAAGAGGTCTTATAGAAAGTCGGTGATCACATATTTTACCATAAAGGATGTGCGGTTAATGTAAATACATGTAGGCCTATTCATTTTTGGTTTTTATCTTTTGTGACGCCGGCTCTGTGGTACATAGATCGTCTCGGGCGTCCTGTGTACCGTACGAAGTTTCACACTCCGCTGCAGGCAATTGCCAACCCAGAGCGTTTAGAAAGAAATTTTAACATACTAAACGTATTTATATTGCATAGAAATTCATAACAGACAAAAAAACGAGAGATAAATATTAACTTGATATAATAATGTTCCTAAATGATATATTGTCTTTTATCTAACCCAGGGTCTTTTATCTATCCCCAAGTCTTTTATCTATCCTCAGGTTTTTTATCTATTCCCATATCTTTTATCTATATCGGGGTCTTTTATCTATTTCCAGGTCTTTTATCTATATGGGGGGTCTTGTATCTATCCCCGGGTCTTTTAACTATTCCAGGGTCTTTTATCTATCCCCGGATCTTTTGTCTATCCCCAAGTCTTTTATCTATCCCCGGGTCTTTTGTCTATCCCCAAGTCTTTTATCTATCCCCTAGTCTTTTGTCTATCCCCAAGTCTTTTATCTATCCCCGGGTCTTTTATCTATCCCCGGGTCTTTTATCTATCCCCAAGTCTTTTATCTATCCCCAAGTCGTTTATCCATTTTTATTTATCCTCGTATTTTATCTATCCTCAGGTTTTTTGTCTATCCCCAGGGTCTTTTATCTATCCCCATATCTTTGATCTATCTCGGTGTCTTTTATCTATCCCAGGGTCTTTTATCTATCCCCGGGTCTTTTATCTATCCCCAGGTCTTTTATCTATCCCATGGCCTTTTATCTATCCCATGGTCTTTTATCTATCCCCAGGTCTTTTATCTATCCCCAGGTTTTTTATCTATCCTCAGGTTTTTTATCTATTCCCGGGTCTTTTATCTATCCCCGGGTCTTTTATCTATTACCAGGTTTTTTATCTATTCCCGGGTATTTTATCTATCCCCGGGTTTTTTTATCTATACTCAGGTTTTTATCTATTCCGGGGTCCTTTATCTATCCTCAGGTTTATTTATCTATTCCCGGGTCTTTTATCTATCCCCGGGTCTTTTATCTATCCCCGGGTCTTTTATCTATCTCCGGGTCTTTTATCTATCCCCAGGTTTTTTATCTATCCTCAGGTCTTTATCTATCTCGGGGTCTTTTATCTATCCTCGGGTTGTTTATCTATCCCCGGGTCTTTTATCTATCCCCAGGTCTTTTATCTAGCTCCATGCCTGTTATCTCTCCATGTCTGTTATCTCTCCATGTCTGTTATCTCTCCATGTCTGTTATCTCTCCATGTCTGTTATCTCTGCAGGTGAATGATGCTAGATGTATCCATACTTACCGTTAAGCGTAGGGGTGGGAGCTTCAGTTGTCGTTCAAATGCCAGATGTGTTGCCTTGGATGAATTAAGTCCACGCTTGTTCAAGGTTATTATGTTGTTGTTTTTTCTAATCACCGTTTTCTTGGTCTAACTTTTGATTTATATTCTTTTGTTATATGTTCTTATTGGTATGCATATTTCATACTTTATGCATACCAATAAGATTTGCATTCG
Source organism: Meghimatium bilineatum (assembly GCA_034231615.1). Taxonomy (NCBI): domain Eukaryota; kingdom Metazoa; phylum Mollusca; class Gastropoda; order Stylommatophora; family Philomycidae; genus Meghimatium; species Meghimatium bilineatum. The sequence goes on from CM067318.1 coordinate 3,589,889, forward strand.
TATTGTTACTATAACCAAAAATAGGACAAGAAACAAGGACTTTTTCCACGTTACTGTCCAACAGGGAACTTGTCCAAGGAACACATAGGAAACAACAAACAGGAAACAAACACACAAAACTATTACATTATTGAATTATAAAGCACAGAAATGGTTCTCACCAAACCATCTTGGTGCATCACAAAAATAACAAGTATGTTTAGTGGATGGTAAAGTAGGTGCGAACCAAAAACGTACGCATTATTCAAATACAGAAATAGAAACAGAACGAGGTAAGTGTAATGTCACAAGATTAGGAATCATTAGCATCAAATCAGACAAAGTGAAAGACTCATGTCAGTGATGAAAACTGTAAACACGAACTATACAAACACAAGAAGTGTCTAAGTGGAAGACAGAAATGGAGCCACAAATAAACAACGTGGAAAATTAGGTGGAAATAGGAAAGAGTCAGTGTCTGACAATGGGAATTGAGACCGGAAACCAAGTTTCTTGTGTACGGTTTTCATGTGGGGAAAAAAGTTATGTTAATGCATGTATTTATTTTTATGTGGATGGATAAGACTATTTATTTTAATGTATGTATTTAGGCTATCTTTATGCGGGCGATTATTTATGTTAATGCATGTATCTATGTATTGAGAATTTCTCTATGCGGGCGGATTTCTATATGATGTGTACTGTTTCTTACGCGAAGTAGTGCTTATGTGGATACATTTAATTGCCCATACACATCTGTATGGATACATTTACTTGCCCATACCTATTTCTGTGGATACATTTCATACATCTATGCATTGGCTTGCGAATACAAACATCTATAGGAATATTATGTATGTATATATACATGTGTGGGTAAATTTGTGTTTATGTGTATTTAATTTATATATAGGCCTAGACCTATGTACATTTTTGTATGTATGTTTTGATGTGTAGGCCTACATGTATGTGAGAATATATATACCAACTGTATTGTTTTTATCTGTTTTTTTGTTAAGCCTGGCCTCCATTCTCATTGTCAACCATTGAACCCCTATCCATTTCCACCTAATTTGTTTATTGATGTTGTTTATTGATGTTGTTTATTGATGTTGTTTATTGATGTTGTTTATTGATGTTGTTTATTGATGTTGTTTATTGATGTTGTTTATTGATGTTGTTTATTGATGTTGTTTATTGATGTTGTTTATTGATGTTGTTTATTGATGTTGTTTATTGATGTTGTTTATTGATGTTGTTTATTGATTTTGTTTATTGATTTTGTTTATTGATTTTGTTTATTGAGACGACTTATTGGCAGGCAATGATGCGATAGACAGCACATTACTGAAAAGAGATAAAGCAGGATTAATAAAGGCAGTAATAAATTCATTTCAAGATGAAGATGATGTCAATGAGGCTGCGAACGAACAAATACAGAGAATGTTAGAAATGGGAGTATCTAGAGGTGAGGGAAGAAAAATTAAATTTTTTTGAAAGTACCGAAGATCACACAATCAACACCTGAACGGGACTCTGAGTCTACATACACTGGGATGGCTGCTGGAACGGAGGGCGGAGCACTTATGCGAATGTTCTGTCCCGCGTGCTGTGAAGCCAGTTTCTAATGAAGAAACAAATTGTTTATGCTTTGATTATCCCAAAGCCATATTTGTTTTCCACTTACACACTTCTTGCTGTGTTAGTAGAGTATGTGTTTACAGTTTTCATCATTGACGCGAGTCTTCTACTTGGTATGATTTTACACTAATGATTCATATTCTTGTAACGTTCCTCTTACCTTTTTTGTATCTTTTTCTGTCATTCAACAGAACGCAAACTTGTGACAGCTGAAATAATATGTGACGGCTGATAAAATATGATAAAATATAACATGGGTCTCCCATCCTATATGATAAAATATAACATGGGCCTCCCATCCTATATGATAAAATATAACATGGGCCTCCCATCCTATATGATAAAATATAACATGGGCCTCCCATCCTATATGATAAAATATAACATGGGCCTCCCATCCTATACGATAAAATATAACATGGGCCTCCCACCCTATATGATAAAATATAACATAGGCCTCCCACCCTATATGGTAAAGTATAATCGATGTTTTAACACAAATTAGCTATAGGCCCTATACAATACACACAATAAATGATAAATAAAATTGGGGATTTTCAAAAGTGTTGTAATATAGGAAAATGTGTTATAAAAGGATGCGCTATAGAGGAATTACGCTTTATCTAAATATGCACATACTGACGTCATATGTGGCTCGCTGGGCAAACATATTCCTCTTTCTGCCACTCACTAGCTCAGTTTTACTCGTGCCTCCACCGAATATCAAATTCTCCCAACCGTATCCTAGATGCATCCCCTGAGTGCCCATAATGAAGGTAACGTACCTGGTTAGTATCAGGTCGTCAGAACAGGTAATGAGAAAGGAAACTGCTACCAAGGTATTGTAGCATACAGCATATTTATCAAAACGTTTTGTACGTGGTTGGCTAAGAGCAAATAGTGAACTAATGTTCGTGTATGGGCATGAAGTGCATGTTCTCTGGTCTAGTAACCAACATATCTGTTCACATTGACACGTTCATGAGATATCAGGTGTCCATATATTAGGTCAATAATTAAGTGGGGGAAACGGGGGGGGGGGGGGGGTCGGAGTTTCTGAAGAAGTTTGGCAGTTAATACACCAATTTAATTATTTGAAATATTTTCTTTTTGAAAATGTGATAAAATCAGGTAATTCTTTTTTCTTTTTTTGGCCACATTTTTAGATATGGGCGTTATATAAATTTTTATAGGCCTACAATTAAGCAGTGGTGGGTGTCACTGAACTTGTGACAGTTGTTGACAAGTGGGAGGGGATAAAAAAATTGAATAAAATTGAAGACATATTTATGGAGAGCCCCATAGCTAATAGCACTGGAAAGAATTATGTCTTTATATAACTTACATATAAATTCCGCCGAAGACGGATATATCGGGCCATTGCGCAAATAAAACGGTGAGACAACTCATTTCCATTCTCTGAGCTACATACTGCTGGAAATCTAGTATGACTATTGGCCTGCTGCAAGAAAGATCCAGCGGGAGTTTGAGAATAAACGCTGAAGAAGAAGAGATAGAGCTATACACATAGGCCTACAGTTCTTTTCGGAGGGGGTCTTCTTGTGTGTCCGTTCTTATTCTTGCATATCAGTAGAATGTAAGGTGCAAATAACGCAGCGATGTTGTAAACTAGCAGCATAGCGTACTTCACGCTTCCTCGCGGGAATCACACAAACTTTCGTGTTGGTTGTCAGAGAGCGGATGCAGAAGAAGTTGAATGCAGTCCAGAGAATGGAGTGCAGTGTGTCATAGTTTACAGTGTAGCTGTGATATCTCCACCTTTCAATGTGACAATCGACTTCAGTATGGTATAATTGGGTTGCTGTGGATCCCTAAGAATTACAAGCAATTAGCTCTTACTTCCTATGTGCAATTAAGTGTTTTCTGCAAATATTTATTTCATATCTGGAAACTCCCGGAATGCAATGCTTTGAGAATACCTACCATGTGTGGGTTTTGTGGCTTTTCTATCTTTTCACAACATACAGATTTGGAGTCATGAGCTTCAGTTACTCTGACAAACATACAGATTTGGAGTCATGAGCTTCAGTTACTCTGACAAACATACAGATTTGGAGTCATGAGCTTCAGTTACTCTGACAAACATACAGATTTGGAGTCATGAGCTTCAGTTACTCTGACAAACATGCAGATTTGGAGTCAAGAGCTTCAGTTACTCTGTCAAACATTTTTTGTTCGATCAGACTAGTCCATAACAACCCAGTTCTGTGACATGGTGACTGGAATTGGTGAGGCAGCCATATATTCATACCTCGACATCCAAGGATGTTCTCCAATTATGCAGGGCTAACATGTTTGTTCGAATCTGGGCTCTCCCAAGTAACTGCCACGTCCTGCACAGATTTAATTTCGTTTTCACCACCGCCCCCTCCCAATGTTCACAGCTGGGACACCACACCCCTATGTGCCACCTGTTCATAGGTAGGGTGGATGGGACGCGCTGAGGATGTCATACAAAGCGTGTGCAGATTGCAGGATGTGGCAGCAAATGCGGAATGGATAGGTCTACCCACAGATTTCGAAACTTGTTTGAGAGTAGTAATATCACTTAGCAGGGAATACAGAGAATGATGTCCCACAGCTGTGGAGAAAGAAGTGCAGACTTTAATCAGTGAGAATACCAAAGAGGGTGATGTGATTATATACACTGATGGATCTGTAATTAGGCATGTTCGTAGTGCTTGGGCCTTTACAGCTCAGTGCACAGGTAAAACAATCAAGGAGGAGAGTGGTGCCTTTGCGGTCACTACGAGTAGTATGACCATGGAGACTATGGCGGTGACCAGGGCATTTGAGTGGCAACGCACACAGAAAGTAACGCAGGTCTGCATCTTGAGTGACTCTATGAGTATGATTAAGAAGGTACAAGTGGGTATCGTTCGCGAACAGTGGATTGAGGCCTTGAGAAAGGCGAGCTTGAAAGTGGTTACATTTATTTTCGTGCCGGGACATGTGGGCGTTCAAGGCAATGAAAGAGCGGATCAACTGGCATCGTGCGCGATTGTGGCACAGGGCGATGGGGCAATGGATCGCGCTGACGTTTTGAATTCATTAAGAGATATAACACGCGAGAGTGAGACTAATGTGGATGATGATTCCTTTTCAATGGCTAGGATTAAAGATTATGGATTGAAATGCGGTGTTGCTAGAGGTGAACATTTTGGAGGGCGCAGAAGAATGATGGTCAACCAGCATAGGACCGGTATTGTCAGCAGAAGTGTAATGGCGGATACACTCAACGAGAGATAGGAGCAACTATGGACGTGTCCAGTTTGCAGTGATGATGATCCGACGACTAACTAACTAACTAACTAACTAGGTAGGGCATCACATACTGGTTGACAGCTAGGACCATGGTCATTAAGACAGTTACCAAAACCTTGTACTGGATGAGAGCACAGAGGGAAACTTGTGTCTTTGATTCGCTTGAGACAACGGAGAGGTCGAAGTTCAAATGTGTTATGTTCAATTGTGTGTCTGGTCATGTGGGTGTTCAAGAAAATATGAGATCAGATCAGTTAGCTTGCACTGCTACAAGTCGGCGTTAGAACAATGGATTGGGCAGACAGTTTGAACCCTTTATGAGAAACAACACAGGCAAATGACACTAAAGAGGGTGAGAATATCTTTTCCACGTCCAGAATAAAAGAACTGGGTTTGAAATGTGGCGTTGCCATACATGATTGTTACTGGGGGCTATGAAGAATGTCTGTCAAATCTCAGTGAACAGGAACTGTCAGTCATTGTAGAATATTGGATACACTCTAGAGGAGGTTAAAGTACCTATGATATGGACATGTCCAGAGTGCAATATGGAGGGCCAAGTACTTATGTTATGGACATATCCAGAGTGCAGTGATGATGACTTGAAGATTAACTAACAAACAGAAATGATGGATATCTGAAACAGCTCTGACGAACATGCTCTACAGTCCTGTTACTGGGCTGGTGACCACAGTACAGTTTATAGAAGAAATCCAATTAGCACTTGACTCCGACTGGAGAATGAGGTAGACGAATAAATCACAGAGATGGGCACAATAGTTTATCAGAGTGAACAACCAAGACAAAACATATTGGAAGTCTGTTGTAGCTAACAATTGATAGAGAGACATCACATGATGATAATGTTCTTACCCTACTTTCACTTTATTGTCTCTCTGCCATAACTTTATATTTTACATGATAAGCTGGTGGGCGCCTGCGTCTATATTGGTAGTAATGCATACAGTGGAGAGTCGCATACCGCAGTGGTTAGCACACTGGCTTCGCATATGAGTGGTCCTGGGTTCATTCTCCAGTTGAGGCGAAAATGTTTTTCAGATCGCAACGGCTCCCAGGTCGACCCAGCCTTAAATGGGTACCGGATTAATCCGGGAAGTAAAGACTGTGAGGGAGAGGAGATGGCTACCGCCCTCATTTGTAGAGCTTCTGAAATGTGAGATCGCTAACATCTCACACCCCTTCGGCATTAATAAATGCTATGGCTTACTATACAGATATGAAATGAATATCTGCAGAAACCACTTAATTGCACATAGGAAGTAAGAGCTAATTGCTTGTAATTCTTAGGGATCCACAGAAATGGTCAAGAATGCCTGATTGTGTTTAGCGATCACTTCGGTGTTTAGTGTAAATTACAGGAACAAGTTCTCTCATACTGCTGGTCTACTAGTGATATTACTATTGATGTCCACAGATTATGGAAGTGGTAAAAACACTGAACATAATTATCACTGCCCAAGTTTGATGTGTTGGGTAATTTTCACAAATATAACATTGACACAACACATGTCCGTTCCCTTGGACTACATCTTAGGGTAATCTAGTAAGATCATCGTCCTGCTACAAGAGAGATTCAGTGGGAGTTTAAGAACGAAAAAAAATATGACAAGCTGATATTCATGTTGTTTTCGAACACAAATAATTTTTTTGTCAAGGAAGAAAGCAAATAAATGAAATTTGAAAGCTCATATTGCATTTATTACCAAAGGTAGTCTGTGCAAGAATACTGTACACAATATTACTAGCAGACAGTCTGTGCTACCAGTACAATATCAAATCAATATACATTTAAATACATCTCACTCAGACACATAGGAGGGTTGACCAAAAACTATCCTGGGTGGTTTCCTTAGTAACACCTGTACTACATCGGCGTGACTGTTTATTAAAGGGGCGTTACCTAAAGCGAATTGTAGATCAATATTTGGTTAAGCTGTGATGAGTGTTAAAAATAAATTTGCAGATAGTTGCTGGTGCATGTCAATGAGCGTCATTCCGTCAGATCATTAATGTTTATAAACGGAAGTGTTTCCTATCAACACTTAACACCCTTCTAAAGGGTCACGCCCATGTAGTATGGGTGTTAACAAGGAAAGAACCATATCTTGTCTTAATTTCTTTATTGACAATCTGTAAGACTCAAGATGTGGGTTGATCCTACATTAATATACATGAATATTGTATAGAAATGGCTCAAAGGGTGGAGAGGATTGACTTTATGGTATTCTCTTATGTAGTCGTTTTCTCTAAACAGGATATTACGTAACAGATTCAAATGATAATTCCCAGGACCTCTGAAAAATGCACTTGCAAACACAATGTCACAGAGTGGTATCAAACATGTAAAATTGTGAGCAAAAGGTTTAATCACTACACCTTGGGGATCCCTGAAACCTGTCATTGAACCCATGAGTCTGTTAGAAGTACAGGAGAACTGTGTTTTGATTCATGAGTCTCTCTGAACTACAAGAGAACTGTGCTCATATAGTTTGATTCAAAATTACAGAACATGACAAATAAATATTTTGTATTACATTTTACCGGGTATCAGAAATTGGCCATTCAAGCAAATCATCTTCTCACCATTAGCTGCAAATTTAGTAAATGCTACACCTGTGCTTATGTCACCCAGACCCAGTCTGTAACATTCACAAAGCTACCTCCATCATTGACGAGAGTTTCACGTGGGTCCCGATATTTGGGAATGTTTCGTCTATTTTACCTCTTACTGTCTAGTTTTAATTCTTCCAGATTATGTCTATATTTAGCTCTGCCATGTGAACGTCGCCAGTGGTGCAGTTCTTACTCATTTTTTAAAACTCTGAACATGTTCTTGATAAAAGCCTTTAGGTAGAAATGACGTTCTGTCTTTGTTATTCTTCTTCTTCATTCATTCAGCAGGATGTAGTCAGGAGAACGGAATGTGCTGTGTCATAGTTTATAGCATTGCTGTGATATCTGCGCCTATCGGTCTGACACATCCGACTTCAGAGCATGGCTTTGGATCACAGACCCTATATGGGATGGGGCAGCCAACTCCATCCCATAACCTCCTTAGTCGCCTCGTACAACATGCATGGAAGGTAAACAGTGTTGCTATTCTTTGCTTCCCTTTCGGGCCCTGACAACACACGGGCGTGTCTGTGTTATTATGGGTTTCCTGCGATGAGCAAAACTTCATTATCCCATCCCAAGTTTTGCTCATTCAAGCAGATTATTGAAGATGAATAAATGCATTGATAATGAAACTTGACAGTGTGTTGCCACAGCCTACACGGGAAGTGAACAACAGTGACACTGTGACCTGCAATGCATGTTATAAGAGATGATAAGGAGAATTTGGGGGTGGGTCTCATTCCTCAGACAGTCACAGCAACAAAGAAACCACGTTAATATGGATGTGTCCGAATGAAAAGCACGGGTAAAAGTCCTCAACAATAAAATTGAAGACAGTAGATGGGATATGAACCAGCTAACACCTATTCGCCTCACAACTTGAGCATATATTATTCAACGAGGAAGTGAATAATTTTAAATACTTCAGATCTAGTATATGCTGCGATGGAAAATGCAAAGCAGAATTAAAGATAAGGCCGGAGATGACTTTAGCTTCTCTGACAAGGGTATAGTTGATGTGGAAAAATATCAGTGTTAGAGTGAAAATCAAACTGTATAACTCACTAGTGATTCTGTTGTGCTGTATGATTGTGAGTGTTGGACACTCACTGCGGACATGGAGAGATGATTACAGGCTTTCAAGTACAAATGTTACAGACGAATTCTACAAATTGCTTTTAGAGATCATAAGACAAATGTGTTTTTAAGAAATAAAAGAGATGTCTACATGTCCATGAGAACGATTGCTTTCAATAGTGAAATGATGAAAACTTGCATGGTTTAGACACGTATGATTCCTTGTCAAAAACAATACTGCATGGAAATGTCAAAGTAGAAGAAGCAGAGGAGGACAAATAAAATCATGAACAGACAACATCAAGGACTGGACAAGATTGTCTTCATCGCTTAAGATAGAAGTTGCTGGAGATCTGTAGTCATATGGTTTGATTCAATGTGCTACCTTTACTGTTATCCCATTGACAATGGGATAGGTATCACCGACGTGTCCGAAGTGGAATTGTCTCGCTTCATCAACTTCATCGGCAGTTTCAACCCTGCTATTCAATTTACATCTAACATCTCCACTACCTCTGTCAACTTTCTTCACATCATTCATCCCTTTTCATCATTTCATCCTGTATCTTTTTGCTCCGTCATTAATTAATCTTTTTGTTCATTTCATTCTCACATATATTTAAGTTTTTTTGCACTTCCTGACCGTCTGGCATCTCATTTCCATTTGATACGCTTGTTTGTTGTGATAATTTTTCCATTCGTCGTCTTTTGATGTTCTGTGGGTATCTTGATAAAGACCTTTTAGTTGAAACGTTGAATATGATTTGTGTATTGTAATTTGTATGTTTCAAGTTGTTGAGCTTGTGATTGATGATTCCAAGGACGATGAATTTGATTATTCTGAAAGTGATATATAGAAAGTAACTTACACGATCGTTTAGCGAGTGAATACAATAGCATGAGTATAAATCACGACAATAGTAGTAATGTTCCTGGTTCATCATTGAGTCAAACTACATTCTGTGGGAATGGAAAGGGGCATAACATACACAATTTATCACATAAATCTGAATGAGGGTGGTCTCCTGCTAATATCTTTGCTCCCACGTGTACAGTAGATACAGTATTTGTTGAACAGACAGGTCTTACGAACATTCCAGAATCTATTTCTTCAGATAGTAGGCTATTGAATTTTTTAGAATTTTTCCTGGACAATAGTGTCTGGCACAATTTGTGTGAACAGACAAATAGAATTGCTGGACAAGTTAGACGCAAAAAAACCTGTTTTACAACACTAAATATTATACAGATGTAGCAGTGCCAAAGCTTTCTTAGGACCATGCCTTCAAATGGAACACAGTCTGAGCAGGCCACGATATGAAGATTATTTGTCATCAAATAACTTCATTTGTAAATTGTGAAACTCCTGGTTTTCACACTGTGATGAAACGAGACTGAATTCTTGTTTTATTTACATTTTTCTCTCTTGTTGATGAGGAGGACTCTGCTTTTGATAAGACAGAACAAGTTCTACAAAATGAGAACCATGTTGAATCTGTGCTGCTTCCAAGTTTTCAACATTATTATTCACCATCACAACGCTTGAGTTTAGATGAATGATCCCCTCTAAAAAAACTTGCATTCAAACAATACAACAAATCAAAGCCCACAAGTTGGGGGATAAAAGTCTACATGACATAGCACATGAAGCCACCACATGATACATTTTGAAGGTAGAAATATATACTGCAAGAACAGAAGATGCTATTCTAGAACTGAATGAGTGTTCTTGGTAGTGCCGTCATTAGAATTCTCACTTCAGTGGATTTAGTCAACAAAAACTATATCGTTGTCCTGGGCAGGCTTTACAACAGTGTCACTCTCTTTGACAAGCTATACAACAGTGTCACTCTCTTTGACAAGCTTTACAACAGTGTCACTCTCTTTGACAAGTTTTACAACAGTGTCACTCTCTTTGACAAGCTATACAACAGTGTCACTCTCTTTGACAAGCTTTACAACAGTGTCACTCTCTTTGACAAGCTTTACAACAGTGTCACTCTCTTTGACAAGCTTTACAACAGTGTCACTCTCTTTGACAAGCTATACAGTGAATTTGCAACATTTGCAGTGGGTGCAGCAATAGTGAATAGACAATGTACCCAAAATAACTAACAAGAAAGAAGAAAACGGTCACGGGAATATCAGAATTTGTTTCTCACAACAACATTGTATGTCTTGTGTGGATGTATAGAACATTGTATGTCTTGTGTGGATGGATAGAACATTGTATGTCTTGTGTGGATGGATAGAACATTGTATGTCTTGTGTGGATGTATAGAACATTGTATGTCTTGTGTGGATGTATAGAACATTGTATGTCTTGTGTGGATGTATAGAACATTGTATGTCTTGTGTGGATGTATAGAACATTGTATGTCTTGTGTGGATGGATAGAACATTGTATGTCTTGTGTGGATGTATAGAACATTGTATGTCTTGTGTGGATGTATAGAACATTGCATGTCTTGTAAGGATGGATAAAAGATCAATCCATTTTATATCCAGTTACCACAACCCAACACAAATTGAAACTGCTAGGAGAGAAATAAGGATGGAACAACAGTGGACATTCCAGATCTGCAGTTATGCACTGACTACAATACTTTTATGGGTGGTGTGATGTACATGATCAAGTTTGTCATCTCAGCAACACAGTCAATGTTATCGCTGGCCTCAAAGACAGTCAATGTTATCGCTGGCCTCAAAGACAGTCAATGTTATCGCTGGCCTCAAAGACAGTCAATGTTATCGCTGGCCTCAAAGACAGTCAATGTTATCGCTGGCCTCAAAGACAGTCAATGTTATCGCTGGCCTCAAAGACAGTCAATGTTATCGCTGGCCTCAAAGACAGTCAATGTTTTCGCTGGCCTCAAAGACAGTCAATGTTATCGCTGGCCTCAAAGATTGTTGGTCCAGTTTTCCATGTGAGCAAATAATCATGCATATATAATAATGAATAAACTACAGTCCACATAAAATGACTGGAAAACTTTATAGAAAAGAACTTTTGGTATGTTCATGAGTGTAATCTGTCCCTCACTGGCGATTACAGAGCAACGGTAAAGAAACGCCAGAACAGTATCAATGCAGCACAGAGGCTGAAAGATGTTGACTTGCACCATCCACAAGTTTGTCTACAGGCTATAATATTTGTGTTGTGCTTGCCTTTAAATTTAATAAACACATCAGTGACTTTGCCACCATGGCCTACAAGGACAGATCTTTCAAAAAGAGGTAAAGACCAAATTTTAGTGCAGTTATTGCAGCACTTATCTGTGCCTAAGGGAAAGGACCTACATGCTGGGAGGATTGGCACAAAAAGAAGGAATGCTGCAGAACATAAGATCAGCCAATGTTATATCACAGAACATAATTTATGTCTAATTTATGTTACAATAACTCACATCTGTTCGGATGTCCATTTTTGTGTATGTTTTGCTGAGGAGCTCAAGGGAATGAGATTTTAAGGACCAGTTGGTCAGGGTTCAAAGGGTTAACATGTGTCTAATTTTCACCTGCCAGATTACAGTTTTGCTGTATTTTGTTTTGAAAAAGCATTTGATGGTTATCTACAATCACTGCAAAACACCTTTTTTTCGAACTCCAAGTGACTTTTAAAAAAAAAAAAGCTTTGCTGGTCCACATCCCAGATTAATAATAGAGAATTTGGCCCACCAAAACTAAATTTGTCCCACCAGCCCATAAAGGTTTGACTACATCTGTTATACAGCAATCTTTTGTAAAACCACACAAGCAGTACACAAAATGCTAATACAACTGGGCAATCATAATCTCATTATAAAACATATGCACATGCACACTCAACATGTGAAATGAAACATAATCAACACATCCCGGTTGTATCCACACGACTTTGTGGATTATTCAACTCCAGTATTATGCAGTCATCCTCAGCTTGGTCATTAACAATCCCAGAAGCACTGCCGGAGCTGTATGTGGCAGAACTGACTCCACTAGCTTCAGCTTTTGCCGTTCTATCTTCTGCTGATGTGACAACATGACAGCTGTGAGAACTGGCAGTTGTTTGTGTCTTTGAGCTGCAAGAATGTATGTCTGGAGTCTGAAGCGAGACCGCTGCAGCTGTGTCATGAGACATTGTCATAGATTTTACTGACTGATGTGACGATGAGGTGGTGTCTGTGTCGAGTTTAATTTTGATGAGGTGATTATGGTTGAATGTGTCCTGCACATCATTTATTTGATTGAAAGTTTGGCCATTTTGTAATATTCCTGGGTTAGAGTAGTTCTCTGCAGCTGGATGTGGTGGAGCCATTTCCACTTTGAAGCTCTGTTGCTCTTTATGATTTGATGTGTCTGAGTACGAGCTAGTTGATGTAGTAGAGAGGTTCTGTTGTAAAGGTGAGGTGCATGTTTGAGGATGTGGTGTTTGCAAAGGATCCACAATTGCAGGATCATGCAATGGTGGTGTACTATGCAATGTGGAGTTTGATTGAGTACTGCATACTGATGCAAGCGGGTGAGGGTTATAGGTAGTTGGGAATGGAGAGTGCGTGTGTGGGCTTTGAATGAATGCTGATGGGTGTGGGCTTTGAATGGCTGCTGATGGGTGCGGGCTTTGAATGGCTGCTGATGGGTGTGGGATTGGGATAGGTGAGCTGAAAGCAGGATGATTGCCCGCTCCTGACATTTCTTTGCCTGTATTATCTCCAATACCTCGGGATGCGTCACTCTCAGGTAAGACATACACATGCACAAGACTCCCAGAGTCTGTCTCTTCTTGGACAAGAAGCACTTGCATTCCTGCAGTATTTCCATGAATACCAAGCTGTGGTGCAATCTGAGGAACCATATGAGAAGGTATCAGCACCCCCTGAACTGGATGTTGAACCCCCTCCATTTCTATCTGAACCTGAGATGAACCTGGGATTGCCTGAATGACATTGCTGCTATTGCTGCTAAAACTAGTAGTGTCTGTGCTGACTGCTGCGACTGTTTGTTGCTGGTTTGTTTTATTTTTGGAGTTAAGTCTTGAATATGTTTTCATAGGCGTACTTCTCATTCGTGGATTTTCCAAGTCTGTATAATTTGGATACCGGGGAACATGTGACATAACATTGTCTCCAACATCAGATTTATGGTAGCCTGGCCAGAATGATTTATCAGTCTCTTCTGGTCCACTCAGAATACTCTTAGCGAACGGCTTTGGTTTCTTTTGATAATCTCCCTCCTTCTTGACCTTTGTTTTACTTTTAACAACAGGCATGCCAACAGACTTATCGCTGCTAAGTTCTGTGTTCTGATTCTCCTCATCTTCCCTAAAATTAAAAAGTAACAACAATTATTAGTAATTAAAAAAATGAAATAAACAATAATCGAAGCATATCATGTACATATCATGGATACCTACAGGTAAAAGAGCAAGGGTAGACCAAAAGAATCACTCAGAAGAACAATACTTAGAGAAAGTAAAACAACCAATATTCATCAAGAACTGCACAGAATAGCTTTAAACAGACAGAATTAGAGAGATCTGACCTCTGCCCTATGCGCTAACTTCAGCGCAAAAGGAAAATGAATGAATGTACACTAAGAATTACTGGCTACAGGAGGTCAGTGTGGCTGGATTACCTGAACCACAACCGCCACTATTTTTTTTAAATGGCTAAAAGCTCAGATATAACCAAATTGGACTAAAGTTCACAGTTGAAAAGAGTGCATTTCCTACAAGCCCTCGATAGTGATAAACTGCCATGCCAAAAGGAAGCTATATGAAAAGTAAGCATGCACAGAAGGGTAGTACTACAGTGGATACCATCTTGCTGTGGCATACCAGGAAATGAACAAGCAGAAACGCTAGCAAAAGACGGAACAACACAGGAACAAAAAGATCAAGAAATCACCTACCAGGAAAAGAGGACACTCATTAAAGTTATTAAGTAGGTTCATTCATCAGGTGCCACGTGGCTGGCATAGGTGATCATGGCTCTCCACCTTCAGTATTATGTATCAAGATCGTTGTTGTGTACCTGCCGTGCCAGGTTGTTAAACTGTTTCATATTTTCTCACGTTGTTGCCTTCTGTCTCTGTTTTCCTCAATCTTGCCTGTTGTGACTATGTTCTCCAAACCTACTTGTCTCATAACATGGCCACAAAAATGAAGATTGTCTTTTTCTTATATTATTAATTAAGCTCCATTTCACATTTCACTCGTTCAACACCTCCACATTAGTTTTCCTGGCAGTCCATGGTATTCACAGCATTCTTCTGTAGAACCATATCACTATTGCTTCTAATTTTCCACTTTCCTGTTTGTGCATTGTCCAAGACTCGCATAAATATGTTAGTACACTAACTTAAAGACAACTACGACTATCTTGACAAAGCTGAGCAAGTTATCAAGACACATAAAAAACTATACAGCCACTAAAATAGACAAAGAGTGGTACCAACACCTCTGTTTTCATGTGAGCAGGCAACACAGACAGTAGAACGTATCCTTCAAGGCTGCATTACACTAAACCAGTTATGGGAAAAACACTGGCTCACATAGATGGATATCCACTGAAAGCTATTGGAGCATTGAGGACCTCTCAAACACAGCAGAATTTATCAAGAAAAATGCACTTGCTGTGTAGACATATATTAAATTGCAAACAAGAAAAGAGCGTTGATCGCCAAAGGGTGTAATTTGACTTAAGCATATTTTGCATTTAATATTGCACCATTTTTTAATTTGTAGGCACAATTCATGCACTCAAACTCATGGACGGTACAATGGGGATGATATATTTTCAAATTCTGAGCTAGTTCTACGAAGTTGTGTTTGTGGGCCGGGCCCACTAACAAGATAATGAAATGTTTACCGCTTGTGCTAACAATAACAGAACACACACATTTTGGAAGGAAACAGGAAATGAACAAACGCAAGCTCTATGTCGATTTTGGAAATAGAAAGATGGATACCGATATAAGAATGAGCCAACTAAAAAATAAAATAACATATAAATCAGCATTATTAGTATGAATTATAGATAGAAATATATTTGATTTACAGGCTAAATACACAATTGTTGTTCAAGATTTACAAGCTAAATACACAACAATAGTTGAACAAAGACCTACAAGCTAAATACACAACAATTGTGGGATAAGATATACAATCTAAATACACAACAATTGTGGGACAAGATATACAAGCTAAATACACAACAATTGTTGAACAAAGACCTACAAGCTAAATACACAACAATTGTTGAACATCTACAAGTTAAATACACAACAATTGTTGGACATCTACAAGTTAAATACACAACAATTGTTGGACATCTACAAGCTAAATACACAACAATAGTTGAACAAAGACCTACAAGCTAAATACACAACAATTGTGGGATAAGATATACAAGCTAAATACACAACAATTGTTGGACAAGATCTACAAACTAAATACACAACAATTGTTGGACAAGATCTACAAACTAAATACACAACAATTGTTGGACAAGATCTACAAACTAAATACACAACAATTGTTGGATAAGTATCAATTATAAACATCAATTGGCCATCTTGTAATGAAACTATTCCTACAAATAAAAAAAAATTTGAAATATCAAATTAGATGCTTATAGCTAGCCCTGGAAGGAATAAAAATGGGGTATCTGATGCATCAAAATTCCAATGTAACAAATATACAGATGAGTAAGAAAAATATCTAAATCTGAGTGAGCTGGAGACTGCAGTAACACTGTGCCCTGTACAATAAGTGAACACTGAAAAACAAATATAAAGAGGTTTAAATAGCAGTTTTATATTGAACAATTCACAGAATCGATGTTTCAACCAAAAGGTCTTTATCAAGAGAGGGACAAACACACATAGAATGGAACTATCAAATCAGATGAAGACTACACACAAGCAATTGATTTGTCTGGTACAGAACAAAATAAGATGAAGAGAGGCAAGAATGACATATATTTTCTATATATGTCAAGAGTAATATCTAGAGTCAAATCTGAAATAAATATGCTCTACACACTATACACCTTTATGACAAGAGATGTGTGCGAATACAGATCCAAGAAGACTGATTCAACAAACACACAAGTGCCACAGCTAGACATGCTCAAGGAAGGAATGAGCATATCAACTAGTTTGATTGAACATAATAATGTTGATATCTGAGTGAATCATAAATAAGATGGTAGTGGAGTTGAACAACGAAAGTGTGGTGGTCAAAACATTTGAATTGTGTTCATGAGGTTCAGGGTTTGAAATCTGACCACGACATCTTGTCTACAAGTGTACTCTTTGAAAGTCTCTGGTGATTATTAGTTATGCTAAGTAGTTACCTTAAATCTAAAAAAAGGAAAAGCTTAGGGTAATGAATATCATAGACAGAGAAAAAAGAAGAACATTTGAAATCTTTAATTTACTGAAACTAAATGAAGGATGATTTATAAATACCATCATAAGAAGGAAGCTATAGTATTTTGGAAACATGCTGGTACTGAAAGAATACTTCTGGAGGGTAGAGTGTCAGGGAAGGGAATGACCAAGAAGATGAATGTCAAGTGACATCAAAGAATGTATGAACATGTCTCAGGATAATGCAGGTCTGCTTGCCCGGGACAGAGAGACATTCAGAGTATCCACAACAATGACAACGTTCTAGAAAGAATATATCACTTGATATACACACATGGAGAGTTATTAATCCATCAGTTTCTCTTTTGCCAAGTTTGGCACATAGGGCGGATGTCATAGTTCTCCATGCCTGTCGGTCAGTTGCCAGTCTTGTGCATTTATGCCTGTTGATTTTAATTCATTCATAAATGTTCTTTTGGGCGTTGTTTTTTGGTCTTCTCTGTTTTCTTTCCCGTCTGGTGTCCACAGGAAGGCTTGTCGTGGAATTATGTCTTCCTTGATTCTAAGTATGTGGCCGATGTATGTCCAGCGGCGTTGTCTGATGATGTTCATCATATATTCTTGTTTTGTCTCCTCTCTTAGCATGTCGTTTGATTTGAAGTCTTTCCATTTAGTATTTGTGATTTTTCTGAAACATCTATTCTCAAAGGCAACTAACTTCTTATCCATTATTGCGGTAGATTTCCAACTTTCACATCCATATGTCAATGATGGAATCACACTTGCATTGAGTAGTCACAGTTTGGTGTGTTTACTTGCGATCTTCGATATCTAGATGTTTTAGAGTTTGTTAAAGGCGTTGGAGGCGTGAACGATTCGAGTCTTGATTTCTGAGTTGGTATCCCCGTCTGCTGTTATCTTGCTTCCAAAATATACGAAATTTGAAACGTTGTCTAGTATATTATCATCTAGTTTAGTTGATTCTGTCAGGCCCGGTAAAGTTCATGATTTTCATTTTATGTGTGTTTATTTGAAGGCATAATCTGCTGTGCAAAATTTTTTAGTCTTTCTGTTTTTTCTTGGAGATCTTGGTGTGTCGAACTCAGGAGAGCAATATCATCTGCGAAGGTAAGATCTTCCAGGGTCTTGTTGTTTACCCATTTGATTCCTAGCTGTTTTTGGTCTGTGCATTTCCTTATCACCCATTCAATCGCGATGCAAAACAGTACTGGGGACAAAACACATCCTTGTTGCATCAATACGATAACAAATTTCAGTCTGAGAAAGTTTTGACAACATACACAAAAAACTTACTCATTATAATCTGTACGCAAGACATTGTCTTTGTCACTCTTCCCTGAAAAAAAATTATACATATATGAAACAAGGAATTTTAAAGATATAGTTATTTTTTTTAATGCTAAACTGGTACTATCCCAACAAATGGGTCTACCATCTAACTTTTTATAAAATGTGTGCAGATCCAAAATTTTGTGATGTCACTGACTGCCGACAAGAGTTCCAGGAACAAAATGGCTAATGTAATCGTAAGTTTGTTAGAGATATAGTAAGTCTTATAGAGCCACAAGAACTGCTGCTGGATGCAAAGATGTGCACACCATCCATTTAGAGCACTTCCCCCCCCCCCATATATACAACCATCCTAAATGAAATATTTCAACATCCAAACGAAGATGGCAAATTATAGCAAGAAAGCTATTATTCAAGTATTTCAAAAAAATAAAAGCTTGTCTCATATATATCTATTGTCTTGCTTCTGCTGTTGCTGTTAGGCAAATATAAATAACCAAATGGTCAGAGGGTGTCCGACAAAGTGGATGGTGCCACAGTAACCTAATGAACAAATAGTCAAGCAAAATGAATTAAACAGGTTACTAAAACACTTACCTTGCCTATTAATAAAAATATATTTTAAAAAGTATATATAAAAAAACATACAATAAAACTAAACAGGACAATTCTCCACGTATCGGCTCAAATTGAACCTTTTTCAAGAGACAAACAACAGAAAACAACAAAATAAAAAACAAAATAGATGACTAGATTTCATCAAGCCCCATCTCCATAGCGCAGGGATGGCAACGCCAAAAAAATTGAGGGTCGCCATTTCAAAAATAAGAAGATTAAAAGGCTTGATAGTACCTTTTGGACTAAATTCCGACCACTCTTTTGACTAGTACTGGGTTGGTGTGTTCTTTGTTTATATTCATTTAGCTCCGTCATTTACGTCATTTTTTGTTCGTTTCATTTCACATATATGTACGTTTTTTTATGTGCTTCCTGTCCTTCTGGCATCTCATTTCCATATTTCGGTCGATTACGTTTGTGTGTTTTGATAATTTCATTTGTCGTCTTTTGATGTTTTGTGCTTATTTTGATAAAGACCTTTTGGTTGAAACGTTGAATATGTTTTGTGTATTGTAATTTGTACGTTTTCTTGTGTGCGCATCATTACCCACTAGTTTCAGTGATAGTCCATCTTGTCTGAGTGAAACGATTATAATAACCTGTGTTTTACGTAAGTACAATTGTTATGTTTCCGTAAGTTACCTTATATTGATTGTCATATCTCCTCAGACAAAGAAATTTTGTTTGGACAAGAGCAAAGGAAAAGTTATGTTGCAAGTTTTGTTTTATTTCCTTGACTACCATGATTTCATTCCTGAAGGCCCAACGGTTATTAACAAGAAATGTATGTTAATACCCTCCGCCATCTAAAAGATGCAATCAATAGAAAACAACCCGAAAAATGGAGAATAACAAATTGGATTATGTGGCATGACAATGCGTCGTTACATCGGTCCATATTAATAAAGCAGTATCTCGCAGAGCACAGCATGATTACCCTGGAACAGCCTTATTTTCTCCCCAACTTGCAAGGCTGATTTTTTCTTGCACCCTCGACTGAAATCGCCACAGAAAGAACATAGATTCAAGTATGCAGATGAGGTTATTACCAATGTGACAAGACAGATGAGGAGGTGTCAAAGAATGGGTTCCACAAATTTTTCCAGCAGCTATATGCACATTCGCAAACACGTTTAGTTGCTGAAGGGAACTCTTTTGAAGGAAGTAGATGAATCTATTGTTATATTTGTTACAGAAAGAGAAATATGTTTAAAATCAACTTATAATGCAAAAAGCAAAACTGACTTTTCCTTCCTCTTTTTCCTGTTGTTTTTTCTGCTTTCTTTTTATTTTCCTTCTTCACAAGTTTCTTGGCTGTTGTCTTCACCTTCTTGTTATCTTCCTCTGTCATTCTCTCAAAAGGTGTCAAATCATACTGTTGTCTATTTACTGTTGAGAATATAAAAATATCAAAATCAATTACTAAAACAGTGTACTACTCCCAAAATCTAAGATGACAATAAGTCTGTTAGTCTTAATAGATGTATCCAGGTGGGACAGTGGTGAATTGCAGCTGCGGAAAATTAAGTTACAGCCCGAGCACCCATTTGTGATGATAAATGTTTACACCTGTAATACTTCTGTCAATGATTAGAGATGGACATTTTACACTGAAAATATAGACCAAATAGGAAATGTAATTTTCTCTGGTAATTTCAGTGCGAAAGGTAGACTATGGGAAAATAATACCTCTATCCAACAAACAAGATTAAGAACTTGAAGATGCATTGGAAACAATAGATCTTTGCTGCATCAGAAATGGCCATATCACAAAAATAGTGGAATTTCGACAGTACTATTGACATGTCACTTTGAATTATTACAAGGTGCAGATCAGAAGACTTCAGGACAATGACCACTTGCCCTGTCATATATTGATGGAAACGACATCATTCTGTGGAACATAAATGAAATATTAAGTCCTTTACATGTAACATCTGGGTTGGATGTTGTCTGCAAGTTACGGTGGGAAAAGTGTACAATCTTAAGCGCAAATTGTGTAGACATTGATACTGCTGTCTTTCAAAATGTGCATAAAACTGCAGCAAATGAGAAATGCAGCAGCTCAACAGCGGAGAGCAGCTAGAAAGTCACGGATAGACCAAGATCCGTCTACAGTTGTTATTCCATGTCCAAACTGTCCAAGGACATTTACAGCTCGAATAGGGCTCATTAGCCTTCTACGAACTCATAATCAAGGACATAACTAAAATTGAATTTTCAAAAGTGGATGTAACAAATGGTCATCATCACTTGTGATGGACGAACAACAACAAACAACAGCATAAAACTGATCTTGCGTAAGAGAGCCGTGAATCTATCTAGGTGGCATAATGACTGCAATTTCTGAATGAATATGAAAGCCACAGAGTTATTTCAATTGCAAAATCCTACTTTTTATAATGCAGGGCCTAGATTTACATAACATTTTGTATACCATACAATCTCAACATCAAAAACTCCAATTTACACATGATTAGTACTCATGAATGACCTCTATAGCTGTATTTCACAGTTGCCACCATTTTGGAACAATGTACTTTCCCGGGTGACTATTTTTAGTAACAGTATCATGACGGTTTTTGTATTCCCGATGTATCATAGCGGTTAGGCGATCATCGAAAGTGATCACCAAGGTTCTGTAACGGAAATTTGACAACCGTCAAAGTTGACAAATAGAGAGTTAATACAGTATTAATATTATTTGGATAAAATGCTGGCGTGTGATATTTATTATTAATGTTTACAATTTACAAATGTTTGTTAATTAACGGCACTCGAGACTGAGCACTTTCCGTAATAATCTATTTTTGTTTTGTCAAATACTTACATAAGGCTTTGTCTATCAGTTCCCGATTGAGTCGTTCCTCTCGACGAAATTTGTTCTGAAATATAAGAGGTAAAAGTCAATCTACAATAAATGACAGAAATATAGAAAAATTCAAGCACTATAAAGGATCCTATAATTCTCACGAGTGAGTGTCTACTCTTGAGTATCTATGTTAACAGCTACGAATACAGTGGACAAAAATCTTGGTGAAAAGCGTGTAGTACAGGAACCAGTTCTCTTGCATTCAGCCTACTAGCGATATCGTTTCAGATATGCACCATTCATTAGAAGCGTACAAATATGAACGTATTAGTTACCACTACTAAAGCTGGATATGTTGGGCCATTGTGCATATAAAACGGCAACAGCGCATTTTGATTCTCTGGGCTACATCCTGTTGGATATCTAGGAGGGCTAATTCCCCGATGTAAGCGATAATGTGGAAGTTTAAAACAAACAACATTATGATGTGCTTTGTAGAACATTATGCTATAGAAAATCACCACAGCCAACAAATGCTGGATTGATAGCTACGTCCTGGATAGGATATGCTACCAATTTAATTTTATGCTATATTATGGTCTCAGTGAAACCGCTACCCAGAGACTGAAACGACTAAAGAAATATTTTTTGCTGTATGCCATAAACACACAAAAAATAAATTATCCAGCGACGCAAAAAGGTTACCAACATTGATCTGTCATAGCTTCCACATTTGCCATTGAGCATAGGAATTTGTGAAGAAGATGTAGTCTGCGTTCTGAAGCCAAATGTATTGCTCTGATTGAGGTGCGGTTATGTTAATTCAGGATGGTCTTGATGTTGTCTATCCATCTTTTACTAGGTCTGACCTTGGTTCTGTATCCTGATCTGATTCCATCTTATAAGCTTCTATAGGAAGTTGATCGTTCATCCTCATAAGATATCCAAACAACAGAAAGATATCCAAACAATGTTATCTGTGTTGTTTCTCTATATATTCGATACATATATTCTCTATATACAGAGACACAGAAAACCAGACTAATATCATGATGAATGGACACAAGCTTGAAGAGGTGAATACCTTCAAATACCTCGGATCCAGTATATGCAGCGATGGTAAATGCAAAGCAGAACTAAAAATAAGGCTGAAGATGGCTTTAGCGTCCTTGTCAAGGCTAACTGTGATTTGGAAAAGCAACATCAGTGTTGGAGTGAAAATCAAACTGTATAGGTCGCTGGTGCTTTCCGTTGTGTTGTATGGTTGTGAGAGTTGGACACTCACTGCGGACATGGAGAGAAGATTACAGGCTTTCGAGTATAAATGCTACAGAAGAATTCTACGAATTTCCTATAGGGCACATAAGACCAATGTGTACGTAAGAAATAAAGTAGAGATGTGTGCAGGTGTCCAGGAGCCATTGCTTTCAATAGTGAAACGACGAAAACTAGCATGGTTCGGACATGTATGCAGGCACGATTCCTTGTCAAAAACAATACTGAAGGGAACTGTCGAGGGTGGAAGAAGCAGAGGAGGACAAATAAAGACATGGACAGACAACATCAAGGAATGGACAGGGCTAGATATTTCCACACTCATCCGCATCGCTGAGGATAGAATTCGCTGGAGGACTCTGTGTGCTAAAGCTTCCAATGTGGTACCCCTACAACCCTGAAGGGTTATGGGTTTTATTCATTGATTGATTGATATTCGATGCATGATGTGATACCTATTATCTTTCTGATGTTCTCACTGCACATTTTGTCGAGTCTGGTGATTCCAATAGTTGTATTTATTGCATATTCTTGATAGTGAGTTGATGTCAGCATGCAGTTTCTCTTCATCATCATATACGATACTTTGATCTCCTATAGTAGGTGTGCCTGAACCAGATTTATTTACTGTCCACCTCATTGCTGTTTTCTATAAGAATGAGAGTGCTTCAATTGGTAGTGTGATTAAACCGACATATTTATTGTCTCCCTTGGAATTTCTTATCACCCTTGAATTGAGCTCCAGACACATGAATGGTAATAAAATTAATTGGTGTGCGAAAGTGGCGACAGTTCCAGTCACTCCCATTTATGTTTATGGACACCAGTTTAAAACTAAAATAAGACAGAATTCCATATGTGCCCACCAGGATACCCCCAAATCTTAGTAATGAAAAAAAAGACACCACACACCTTCAATTCTCGTCTTGATCTGAGTGGTAGAAGGTTGGTGAGTAGAGAAAAATCAGTGCCACACATACTCAAACCTACAAAGAACCTCTCTGTTTCTGAAATGAGAGAAAAGATGAAGAAAATTATAATTATCAACTTGGATTGTCTGTGTATTGTAATTTTTTGCACCACAAAATAATTACTGGTGCTGCAGATATATATATATATATATATATATATATATATATATATATATATATATATATATATAAATATATATATATATATATATATATATATATATATATATATATATATATATAACTTAAGATCTTGTTGGCTTTGAAGAGCCGTGTCGGAGGACAAATGCACTGTAGGTGACCCAAGAAAACTATCAGCTCATCCACTCCAAGTTGAAGTCTTTTGAGTATGAAAGAAAGCACCCCACTGCTTATAGGAAGTAAGAGCGATTTTCTCACAATTCCTGGAGAAAGCAGAGTAACATATAAATAATAGACAAAACTTTAGACAAACAAAACAAACATGAGCATTCGTTCATCTTGTTTGTCATTCAGTATCATGATTCAACATTACTAGCCTACCAAGATTACCATGATAGTGTAGTAACCAAGGCACACTGACAACCTGGGTTCGATTTCTGCTTGGAATAATGGTTGAAAGGGTTAAAAAAGCACAGAAGATTAACTTCATTATACTCGAGTTACCTGATATGTAACCCTTCTATCTCAACACAGTGGCATACTGCATGTCTAGATACCATGCAGAACACGTAACTCTGTAGCTCCTCGAGATAACCCAGGGATCTCTGAAAAAATTGATGCTGTAAACAAGATGCAGCAAGCAGAATTTGAACCTATGACATTTTGAGCACACAGTTAATGGCTTAATCATTATGACAAGAAGTTCCCACTTGGAATAGCTGAATCACAGGTAGGTATTTCCAGCAGCTTCTGTGGTTGACCCAACCAGCAGGCCAAATGGACACTAGAAAATTGACAAAAAGGATCTGAGAAATGAGAACTATTTCAACAAAGAATACACTTGTTTTATTGTTTCTATTCAACCATTGCAAAAAAATACAAAAATAATTCATATCAGCAGAGATGAACTCACAACCTACAATAATCATTGACAAAGTACAACTTGAATATATCAGCAACTTTGAATATCTCAGGTCTGCAATGACATCAGCAACACTGGCAATTGCTCTGCAGAGATCAGAAAGAGATTAGCAATGACCTTACAAAAAACATCACAGATGAAAAACCTATAGCAAGGGGCAAACAGAAAAACCAAGTTACAACTATTATGAAGCTATTGGGTATATCTTTACAGTGGCAACATATGGTTGTGAAACATGCTGCAATGCAAATAATGGCAATTGAAAGGAAATGTTATAGAAAGGTCCTAAAAATATCATGGACAGAAAGATGTCTGCAAAGATGTGAACATAGAAGAGAACATTTCAGACATATAAAGAGACACAATGGTTTAGAAAGACTAATTCTTTTCTTTCTTTTTGCTTCATACCCCTTTGTGCCTTGCAGAATTATTTCTGTAATTCATAATTTTCATGGCCCCTGGTTTTGTATCCATCATGTCTGCATAGTAATGCACTGTCTGATAGTAATCTGGAAACATGTGAAAACCACTGAATCTGTTGCCTTCTGATGTAATCCAGGATTGGCATTGTGCTTGTTAGTCTCCTGATGTAATCCAGGATTGGCATTGTGTTTGTTAGTCTTCTGATGTAATCCAGGATTGGCATTGTGTTTTTTAGTCTTCTGATGTTCTCGTTTCTGATTCTGTGTCTTATTGTTACTTTGAGGATTCCAGGAAAGAGAACAAGAGGTAGATAAAGACTATGATGGACACATGACATCGAAGACCTTCTGAACATGGCACTAGGAGAAGTTTGGCAGCTTGCACAAAACTGAGAGGCTTACAGAGCGGCAGTGAGAAGAACGTTCTGCAAAGGACACATTACATAGATAGATTCAACCATTGGTTATTTAACATATACTGTAAGGCGTTCTTCTTCTTCTTTGAGGCTGATACAATCATGTACTGTGAGGCTTTCTTCTTCTTCGAAGCTGATACAATCATGTACTGTGAGGCTTTCTTCTTCTCCTCTGAGGCTGATACAACCATGTACTGTGAGGCTGATTCATACTCTACGTACCTTTACTTCTATAATTTAGGTAAATAAATATAATACAAATTTATATAATGAGCTAGTTTTTTAACTTAGTTTTTACATAGAGCAATCACAAGATAGAACATATTGATGTTTTGATAAAAAAGGTCTTTATGAAAATAGGGTCAAACAAACACAGAATAGAAGAATAATAGGTACTATGATCGCAGTCCAACCACCGTTGTACCACTTAGTGCCTACCTGTGTGATTATTTCCCTTGCCTATATTAATCAGTTTATGTTTATCATTTATTATTTTAACCTTTACGGCTCTGCGGGCGAGGTCACGCACCCGGAGGACATGTCCCCTTGTGCTTGCGGGCGAGGCCACTCACCATACAATATCGCCTGATTCCCGAGTACGGAACTTCACGAAGTAATGAACAGATGAAGTATAAAGCCCGCCAAACGAAGCTAGGAATACGTCACAGTTTAAAGGTCAAATTCCTTTACTCATTATGATTGTAAGAGAGAGAAAGCCGGTTGAATTTGTCAATGTATTTCTAGAGCGACTTTAGCCATTTTTTGCCATATTTTACTATCAAATTGAGTACCGCGTGGCATGGGTAAGTGATCGTGACTACATGTTCTAATTGTTGTTTTTTGATAAGAATGTGTGTGTATTCATTCAAAACACAAAAATAATATGTATGTGTACATGGACAATAATTACATTGCGTGTCGGCATAGACCTAATGTTGACCGGACGGACATTATATGCGATTTCTTCACGTTTTATTAGTTGTTTTTTTAGTTCATATTATATTAGTTTGGATATAAAACAATACATATACAATAAGTATAGGTATTTATGAGGATTTTATCAATGTTGCCACACATTGCTCATGTATTAGGGTCGTCAAGAAGATATATTTACGATTTTGAAAATGGTGTTTTCCGTTTCCCCCCCGAATTTTCAACTTCACAACTTGCTCACAACTGTCATATCACACATACAACAACAACAAAAACACGATTATATTCACTATTCACTCCTTTATTTACATGTGCAAAAATTATTTAAATATCTTCTAACACAAAAAAGTTATTGTGTCTTCAAAACACTCACCATCAATAACGCAAATTTTCCAAAAAAGAATCCAGGCCCAGGGGAGAAATTTCTCAATTTAATCCAGAGCCCTAAAGGTTAAATATATTTATATTTAGGATTAGTTATGTAAAACATAACTAACCTTAATCTCTAACCCATCAATATTTCAATTAATTATTATTATTTATTGATATAATATTTAGATCAATTAACCTACACAACACATAGGTAGGCACTAATGGGAAACAAGAACGAAAACGTGGGTTGGACTTCGATCATAGTACCGAATAATATAGATGAAGACAGCATGTATTTATGTAGTGAAATGGCCGAAAAGGGGAACAATTCTCCTACCTCTCTCTGTCCAGAGTTTAGCTTTCTTATATTTACGGTAAGTGTTTGTGTTGAGATATCTGTCATCATCATCCTCTTCCAGGACTTCTTTAGGCCTGGTGTCTTCTTGTGTTTGAATCAACAAACTGCATCAAACAATGACCAAAATATACATACAGAATTACCATACATAACAGTTACTAACAAACTCTAGAAACAGCCACATTAACATCTAGAGCTTGAATAACATTTATAAACAGCATCATTACAATTTGAAAACATCATCTATAAACAATCAATATAAGGTAACAGAAACAGCAATATTAACATAAAAAATACAACAATATTAACATCTAGAAACGGTAATATTAACATCAAGACACAGCAATATTAACACCTAGAATACAGCAATATTAACACCTAGAATACAGCAATATTAACACCTAGAATACAGCAATATTAACATCTAGAAACAGCGCCATTAACCTCTAATAAAATGTGGTACCTCTACGACCTTGACGGGTTATGGATGGATTTTAGAACAGAAATATCACTGACTTTCAGGACATTTTTTTTTATTGATGAAAGTAAATAACAACCATACATTACTGTCAATCTATGGACACCATTACCAGAATGCATATTCCCAAAATGCATTTCTACTTTGTGATATCAGTTATCTTTGTACATTTGAGTATTCACATAAGGTAGGATTTATAATGGCCCAGCAGGGAACATAGTTGTTTACATCCAGACCTAAATTCCAGAATGTTGTGTTCAAAGGATTAAGATTCTACAACATCACTGACTATGAAACGACCCAATGTACCCTTTACAGGGCACTGATCATCAGCTAAAACTAGTTGTTGCAGGGCATTCATCATCAGTTAAAGCTAGTTAATGCAGGACATTGATCATCAGTTAAAGCTAGATGTTGCAGGACCTTGATCATCAGTTAAAGCTAGATGTTGCAGGACCTTGATCATCAGTTAAAGCTAGTTGTTGCAGGACATTGATCATCAGTTAAAGCTAGATGTTGCAGGACCTTGATCATCAGTTAAAGCTAGTTGTTGCAGGACATTGATCATCAGTTAAAGCTAGATGTTGCAGGACATTGATCATCAGTTAAAGCTAGTTATTGCAGGACATTGATCATCAGTTAAAGCTAGATGTTGCAGGACCTTGATCATCAGTTAAAGCTAGTTGTTGCAGGACATTGATCATCAGTTAAAGCTAGATGTTGCAGGACCTTGATCATCAGTTAAAGCTAGATGTTGCAGGACCTTGATCATCAGTTAAAGCTAGTTGTTGCAGGACATTGATCATCAGTTAAAGCTAGATGTTGCAGGACCTTGATCATCAGTTAAAGCTAGTTGTTGCAGGGCATTGATCATCAGTTAAAGCTAGATGTTGCAGGACATTGATCATCAGTTAAAGCTAGTTATTGCAGGACATTGATCATCAGTTAAAGCTAGATGTTGCAGACCTTGATCATCAGTTAAAACTAGATGTTGCAAGGTACTCGAAGTGGTGGATGAAGTGAAAATAAAAAATTGGAATAATGTTTGAAGCAGACAAAGTTGTTATGTTTGAAACAGACAAAGTTGGTATAATGTTTGAAGGAGACAAAGTTGGTATAATGTTTGAAGGAGACAAAGTTGGTATAATGTTTGAAGGAGACAAAGTTGGTATAATGTTTGAAGGAGACAAAGACAACTACATAATGATTATACACAGAAATACCTTTCTGTGTTGAGGACAATGCTTCCATCTGGACCAATCATGACCTGAGGTGCCGGTAAAGAAGCACTCTGATTAGTTGACTCCTTATCATCATCATCCTCATCATCTACTGTTGCTACACTGGAGACAGGTGAGGGTGGTTTATTCTCATTTTTCAATGGTGGTTTTTTCTTATTCTTTCTCCTGCAAAGTAAAAATAAAATTGCGATCACAATGTATTTTTAGGTGCGCAATAATAAAATATTAGGATAAAATGTTGCAACAGATCAAAGGTATCAAATACAAATGTGAAAAAGCAAGTCCTATTTTCCATGGATGATAGATTCGCAGATGTGAACAGGCAGTGTCCAGGACCAAAAATAAGCCCAAGTCATCTTGCATAATTAACTCTATTCACTTCCATTTCTTGATTTTCAAAAAATGTAAACGATGGATCACAGAAATCAAAGAAGCCACAGGAACAAGCATACAAACAGCACACAAGAAGGCCGTCTCAAGAGAACATCACAAGATTTACAGCCTTTCCTAATCTGTGGAGAGATGGTATTACTGAGGAGAGAACATGCCAAATCATCTACAAATAAGTTAAGTATAGGGATTTTATTGTGTTTATATGTTAGAATTGTTTAATGAATCAAGATGCTGTGGTGATAATACATACGAAATATTAAATAACTTGAATGTGTACAAAATTAAGAAAAGTAAAACAATGTCTTGATCTAAGAATTAAATTGAGGTTATGTTAAATATATTACAAAACTCTCTGTAGTGAAATTATTTGGCCACAAGGAGAAATAGTGTGTGTAAGATAAGAAAAAAGTAAATATAAGGAATAAGTAAAAAAAAGCAAAGTAACCCATAGCATTTATTAATGCTGTAGGGGTGTGAGATGTTAGCGATCTCACATTTCAGTGGTTCTGCAAATGAGGGCGGTAGCCATCTCCTCTCCCTCGCAGTCTTTACTTCCCGGATTAATCCGGTACCCATTTAAGGCTGGGACGACCTGGGAGCCGTTGCGATCTGAAAACATTTCCGCCTCAGCTGGGGAATGAACCCAGGACCACTCATATGCGAAGCCAGTGCGCTAACCACTGCGCTAACGCGGCTCCCAATATAAGGAATATACCACATTGAAGAATTGGTTGTGCTGTATCACGGACTAATGATATTACGATACCACCTTATAACCAAGATTTTGAGAAGGGGCATATGAATACTGTTGAACCAGGGTTAAAGACTATCTTGAAGGAGAAAAAGAAACACTAACTCCCAAGACTATCAACACAAGAAAACATCGGGGGGGGGGGGGGGGAAGAACAAACAAATACAACCCGGCAAGAGATTTTGCAAGCAGACAGTATACCCCAACTTATCAGCTGGTCCTCACAAATAGGAAATACTATTGGTTGGTAAGAACAAGAGATTAGGACAGGTAGAGAAAGAGAGTGGTTATAGAACTCTCCCATCAACATTCCGTAGGAACACTATACCAGGAGAACCGTCGCAGTTACACTATGAGGACTTCAGTTTTCTGCACTGTTCATGGAATTTTTTATTATTATTCTTCTAAACAAAACCATATCTCAGTTGCCTCCATCTC
The DNA here is from genome assembly GCA_034231615.1 of Meghimatium bilineatum. Classification (NCBI taxonomy): domain Eukaryota; kingdom Metazoa; phylum Mollusca; class Gastropoda; order Stylommatophora; family Philomycidae; genus Meghimatium; species Meghimatium bilineatum. The sequence continues at coordinate 3,620,712 of CM067318.1, forward strand.
ATCTTGGGCTCTTTTGTTTACTGTCCATGATTCGCATCCATAAAGAAGAATCGGTTCAATATAACATCCTAGCACTCAAACTTGCGTATGCAATCGATACTACACAATTGCATAGAATATTTCTCATCTTTTGAAATGCTGATTTGGCTTGTGCTATCCTTCTCTTTATCTCATTGGAGCACCGGCCATGTGATGGGCCTGTGCTATCCTTCTCTTTATCTCATTGGAGCACCGGCCATGTGATGGGCCCATGCTATCCTTCTCTTTATCTCATTGGAGCACCGGCCATGTGATGGGCCTGTGCTATCCTTCTCTTTATCTCATTGGAGCACCGGCCATGTGATGGGCCTATGCTATCCTTCTCTTTATCTCATTGGAGCACTGGCCATGTGATGGGCCTGTGCTATCCTTCTCTTTATCTCATTGGAGCACCGGCCATGTGATGGGCCTATGCTATCCTTCTCTTTATCACATTGGAGCACCGGCCATGTGATGGGCCTATGCTATCCTTCTCTTTATCTCATTGGAGCACCGGCCATGTGATGGGCCTATGCTATCCTTCTCTTTATCACATTGGAGCACCGGCCATGTGATGGGCATATGCTATCCTTCTCTTTATCTCATTGGAGCACCGGCCATGTGATGTTAAACAGGTACAAAGTAATTGAATTTACTGGAAACACATCGTCATGGCAAACCTTGGTGTTGAATCCACTCATTATTCATGGTTTCAAATAAAAATTACTTCTGCGGTTCAAACAGAGTACCACGGCTCTGCACGTGGAAGGTCAAGGATGGTTCCATCATTTCGGAGAAAGTGCACTACGTGACAGTAATAAGGCAATTTCTGACTAAGCAGCTGAGAGCACTTATGGGAAACCATTTGCTGTGACAGTGGTTCATAACTCATATCTTACTGATAACAGTTACAGAAGTCATATATGCTTATCAATATCAGACAATGTATACCTATTGAAGAATGGATTCACGGTCTGAAATTATTTGTTGCAATCCTTTCTTTATATCTTTTAATTGTTTCTGTCTTCTTTTATCATCATTCACACAGGTGTCAGACATTTATCTTGACACAGGTGTCACACTTTTATCTTGACACAGGTGTCACACTTTTATCTTGACACAGGTGTCACACTTTTATCTTGACACAGGTGTCACACTTTTATCTTGACACAGGTGTCATACTTTTATCTTGACACAGGTGTCACACTTTTATCTTGACACAGGTGTCATACTTTTATCTTCACACAGGTGTCACACTTTTATCTTGACACAGGCGTTACACTTTTATCTTGACACAGGTGTTACACTTTTATCTTGACACAGGTGTCACACTTTTATCTTCACACAGGTGTCACACCTTTATCTTGACACAGTTGTCAGGAAGAAAAGAAGCTCCCAGTCATGGCTCTCCAGGATTCCTTCCCCACAACATTTTGTTCAACCCTCATGTACAGTGCCTACACCTGCTTTATTAAATTGATTATTACAAAATTGGTAGCATATCCTATACAGGTTGTAGGTATCAAACCCAGCATTTTCAGGTTGTAGTGATTTTCTTGGCAGTATTTACATTCTGTAGTTTATCAATGTTTTTTTAATGGTCCGGATGCACAATTGCCTGAGACAGAGTTTTGAACTCGGTACTTTGGCCATTTCAGACGTGCTCTGTACCACTTCACCACACGCCGGATATGGAAGATAGATTAGGGTAATCCTGAAATACATGATGCAACATTTGTATATCCTCTAGGCAGGAAGTGTTTCTGATCCTGTGGATATATTCATTAAAACCACAGTAAAAACAATTTTTAGACTGAAAATACTTCCGTGTTATTTTCTGTTCCCGTTCATTTCTGTTTCTATGTATTACATGTTTCTTGTGATCATATTCGTTATGTAATTCAAATGTACTTTCATTGCAGGATGTCAGCAATGACAACAACTTATATTGGAACTAGCTGTTGTATATTTCATAGAAAAAATGTGTAGAAACAAAGAAGATTGAAATAAATGAGATAACAGGTGAAACAATAAATACTCACGGAAGAAAGTTCTGCTGGGGGTTCCAACACAAGAGATCACCCATTTTCAGTTTCTGCCTATCAGGAGATTTCTCTCTGCTTGGTAGTGGTTCAGCTCGCAACTTTTTTGACTGAAAGAAGAAACGGTTGCATACAATCATAAAGTTTCCCTGATTGAAACACTGACTGAATGGTCTCCGTTTGAAACACTGAATGAAGGGTATCTGATTGAAACACTGACTGAAGGATCTTTGATTGAAACACTTGTACAGGACAGAGTCATGAGACAACCACAAATATGATAGAACATTGACTCACATCAATATCATATTAACTATACATCAAGTGTAGCCTAGCAAAGTATTAGGTTTAGTATAAATAAACGTCCAGAATTGGAAGTAGTTTATTATATATTTTTTCGGTTCATGTTAAGCAAATGTGGCCTATTTTATATGGAATTAATCTTATACATTATTTCATGAAACGAACTTTCGCTAAAGACGCATACAACAATGGAATCCTCAGTGCACTACGCAAAGATCGAATCAGCGCTAGCAGACGTTTCACATTTTTTATCTCCACATCACAGAAGCTCAATGAAATCAAACCTACTATTAAAAATATGGACTGCTATCAGATGATGATGCCACATTTGCATAACATATACCATTTTTTCAAACTTATGACAATTTTGTGTGAAATGTTGTCATTATTGTTCCATATGTTAGTGACATTGTAAACATTTGTTAATTCGTATGTGAGTGTGCTTCACGTATTCACAATTAGATACACTACGAGAAAATCATAAACATAAAGGCATATCATTCTTGAAAGATTCTTAGTTTGCATATAAGTTGACATTTTAAGCCTCTTATTTTCGCAGAAGACGGATGTATCTTGGGCCATTGGTGCAAATAAAGTCGCGACACAGCACATTTTCATTCTCTGGACTACCTACACCATGCTGGATATCTAGGAGAACCATTGTCCTGCTACAAGAGAGATACAGTGGGAATTTGGGAACTAATGCTGAAGAAAAACATCTTTTTTTAAAAATAGATCTGCTCATATTTTTAAAAATAAAATAAAAATAACTGTCACAGTATATATATCATTCTATAGACTGACCAGGATATTACAGTCATCCCTCGCTACTTCATGGTTCATTTATTGCGGCCTCAGTACATCGCAGATTTCTAAAAACATATTTACAGTATGTACACTTTAGTTACATCTCCGTATGTTACACACACACACACACACACACGTATCATATTTATATTATTTATACATTATTTTATGTATGTTATTCATACTATTAATATTTTACTGGAATACTGGAATCAATCCAGAGCAACAGAAACAAAAGCCTTCTGCACAACATCAGACATAAGCTAAGACAGATGGTTTCATCAACAGCTATTGCCCGTCAGTGGATACCATCACACTGTGGAATAATGGGAAATGAGAAAGCGGATGCTCTGTCAAAGGCAGGAAGCGAAATGGAGCAACACAGACACCCACTGTCTTACAGAGAAGTAAAAACAATAATCCGCAACATATACACAGCAAAGTGGAAGAAAGAAACGGAAGGGGAATACGAACATGATGCAATACATCTCCTCCAAAGATATCAACAGACCACAACATTTCACCTTAGAACAGGCCACTGCAGACTGTTGGGTCACCTTTACCGATTAAGGATCCATACACAGATGAATGTCCATATGGATCCGGAACACATACTTCAGGGCTGCCCAACATACAAAGAGCAGAGACAGCAGACCTGGCCAGAGGATACAGACTTGAGGCAAAAGCTATGGGGCAGCTGCTCTGACCTGGAGAAGACAGTGGACTTCGTCTTGACGACAGGCCTGACGGTATAGCATGACCACAGATGCTGAACGCAGAAGAAGAAGAATGTATGTTATTCATACTATTAATATTTTATTTACATGTTTGAAATTATTCTTTAATGTTCTAATGATAACATATGCACTTATATGGTGTCATATACACTTATTGATATTATACATACACAAAAAATGTACGCATGTTAAAAATGAGAGGATGATATTACTTCGTGGTTTTTCACTTATCGCGGCTGCTTCTGGTCCTTATTAACCGTGATAACTGAGGGATGACTGTACTTCATTTGTCTTCACAGTAATGTATCATTTGTGACAATTCATTATAAATTAACAAAAATACTTCTCACTTTTCAGATCAACTATCAGGTGAGCAAATAAAACAAATTAATTCCACCACAGCCTGTATTTCAATTCAGCAGCCAACATCATCAGAGTGTTGCCAGGGCCCAAAAGGGGAGCGAAGAACAGTCATAATGTGTTAACACAAGGAACAAGTGAATAAATGACACATATTAACCAAACTTGTCACCAACAAGCTGTGCCTATATGTCATTATATTGTTGTGGCATACATTTGTAGTGTATTGTTTATGAATTTTATACACTTGTGTCAAGTTTCTCGTCATCGGCGCTAATATAAACCCACTTCCTGATGTACTCTGTCGAACAGAGATATATACAGTATACAGACGGTAGTAGCATTGTGACCGTTGCTAAGCAAATTTGTAACTACTATAAAAAGTTTAAATTTGGGTTTTTTTTCTTCTGCAAAAGAAAAAAAGAGTGCAACACTGCCAGAAAATCTAGCTTCCTATTGGACAAGCTCATGTGCATAAAAAGACAGAATAATGATGAAAATTTGAACAATCAGCATGCATCGAGTTGAAATGAAGCCATTTTTAGTGACATTCTTGTGGATTGTTTTTCTAATAATTAGGAATTGTTGGGAAGCATGTTTATTTTCAAAGAAGATATTATGGAACACATTAGTTTTGTTATGAAATAACAGCGCAGCATTAGGTATGGACATCATGCATTGAATTTACATCATGTTGTTCATGAAGTGAGTGGATAAATATTCTTAGATTTGATCAAGTTTGGGTCAAAGGTTAGATGCATCTAAGTGTTTTATTTTGGTTAGTGTGCTTATTAAATGACTTTATGAATGTAATTAGAAATAATAGAAGTATTGTAATTTAATTAAAGAATAAATTGGTCGGACAGGAACACACGAGTCAGTCATTTTAAAATATTTTTCTATGCATTTTTTCATCATTACACAATATTTACACAGCGAGCAGTGGGCAAGTTACTCAATTACACATAATAAAGATTAAGTGTGTATGTTTGTTTTTCTGTTGTTTTTTTGTTGTGGACATTTTTCCGTATCTATTATCTTTGTTCTATCTATGTTATTGATATTGTTGTGGCCTATTTGTTCACTCCTGTATTTTTGTGTCTGCAGGTTGTGTATCTTGGTCTTTTATATTCAATTCAGTTATTTCCTTAGACTTGTGTTTATGGTATTGTTGTTTGTCTGATTTTCACGTCTTTGATTTGGTCTATAATTATGGTGTTGTGCCCAATGGTCAACTGTTTCCTTGTCCTTTGACCCAATCTTGCAACATGGTGGGCATGTTTCTTTATTCTATTGTCTTTCTCTTGTGTCTGTGGTGGGCATGTTTCTATGTTCTATTGTCTTTCTTGTGTCTATGGCGGGCATGTTTCCATGTTCTATTGTCTTTCTCGTGTCTATGGTGGGCATGTTTCCTTGTTCTATTGTCTCTTGTATCTGTGGTGGACATGTTTCCATGTTCTATTGTCTTCTATGGTCTATGGTCTTCACTATTTTTTTATATCTTGAACACACAATTTGGTTAGTCATTTCTCCCTTTTACAGTCTGTTACAGGGACTGTTGTTATTTTTTCTTATATATTTTTTTAAATTAATAATTTTTTGTTATCATATTCATTCATTTTCCTTTTGCGCTGAAGTTAGCGCATAGGGCAGAGGTCAGATTTCTCCAATTCTGTCTGTTCAAAGCTTGTTATCATATGCTTATTTATTATTACATATCTGTTCAGACGAAGATTTTATGATTGAAATAGCAACTGCTTTCATCCTTATCCTTTTTATAATAGTTTTTTTCATCATATTTCTATTAGCCGTGATAGGTATTTCTAACACAATACACATATTTCTATTAGTTGTGATAGGTATTTCTAACACAATACACATATTTCTATTAGTTGTGATAGGTATTTCTAACACAATACACATATTTCTATTAGTCATGATAGGTATATCTAACACAATACACATATTGTTTTAAAAAAATGTATAGCACATCCTATTCAGCATGTAGCTATCAATCTAGAATATTTTCACTGTAGAGAGTTTCCAGGCAATATAAATACATTCAGCAGTTTGCCATTGCTTTCTGAATGGTCCACATGTATAATTTCTTGTGGCGGGATTCTAGCGTGGTACCTTTCCCATCAGAAATGTGCCATCTCGCCACAGAGCTAGATAACAGATATTCACTTATATAATATAACTACTTTGTTAGCATATAACTTACTTTATGCCATCTGCGTTTTTTTAGAGTTTTGTCGCCAACCTCCTCCCGTCTTTCAGTATCAGGATCCAGAGACATTGCCTCAGTGATGCAAGAACCATCTGTTTCAGATGGGGTGCCTCCATCATCATATAAATCTGTAGCTGTGTTGATCACTTTAAACTGTGCAATATCTTTGGGCGTTACAGCCTGACTTCCAACTGCTGGGGTTAGTGGTTTCAGGTTATTGTGGTGTTCCGCAGCAATGTTTCCAGCATTAGTCAACAAGACAGTAGTATCAGCACTAGAAACTTGTTCTAACACATCAATCCCTGACCCCTCAATATCAGCAAGGGCTTTATCCCTTTGTGAGGAAGTAGTCTCCTCTTGAATCGTTTTCATGCTGAAAAATAAAAACAGTAGTTGAATGAGGCCATTTTACCAAACCAGTGGCAGCAAATTAACAATTAAATGATATTTAACTACACATGTGAATATTTCAGTCAACAAATTTGTTATAATCTAAAGAATTACGAGTGATGAAGCTTTTGCTTCCTACGTGCGGCGCGGGTTTAACAAACAATAAAGCCTGATATAAAAGAAACCATTTTTGGGCATTCATTCTCAAACTTTCATTGGTTTCATCTTGCAGCAGGAAAATGGTCATACTAGATTTCCAGCAGGATGTAGTCCAGAGATCTCTCTTGTAGCAGGGCAATGGTCATACTAGATTTCCAGCAGGATGTAGTCCAGAGATCTCTCTTGTAGCAGGGCAATGGTCATACTAGATTTCCAGCAAGATGTAGTCCAGGGATCTCTCTTGTAGCAGGGAAATGGTCATACTAGATTTCCAGCAAGATGTAGTCCAGGGATCTCTCTTGTAGCAGGGAAATGGGCATACTAGATTTCCAGCAGGATGTAGTCCAGAGATTGAAAATGTGTTATGTCATCATTTTATTTGTGCTTATGGTTTGACACATCCAACTTCGGTGATGGTGACTGAAATGTTCAGTGTTTTTACCACTTTCACAGGGTGAATGTCAGTAAATATAATGCACAGGTGGTAACTTATTAATTCATAAATCTATATTTTTACCAATTAATTTTCATATTTCAATAAAATTGTCAGCATTAACACCCAAAAAATATCACTAAATTTTCTAATTTTTTCCCCTCATATGAGCGTGTGAAATAAAAACATCAGCATCAGTAATAATTACCGGTACTAGGAAATTTAACACCAAGTGACCTTTAACAAAAAACAGAATTAAAAAAATTGTGGGTTCTTTGGAGAGCCCAAAATCCGTACCAATACGGAAACTTTGTTCAAGTTCACACCAATGATAATAGGCCAACCGTAAGAAAGAAGTAATTCCCGTACTGCTCACCAACCTTGAAGCTAAACATGCTCAGGCTTGTTTGATCTTTTTTACTGTTGCCTCTATCACTATCGAGATAGCCCATAGGCAACAGTGACACAAAGCTCCACGCTGAAGTAAGAAGTATCAGATATAATGCCAAACCTGTAGACAAGGTATAAAGGGGGAGGGAGGAGTGGATAGGAATAAGGAATTCTATGAAATGGATTCATATAAATAAGGAATTCTATGAAATGGATTCATATCAATAAGGAATTCTATGAAATGGATTCATATAAATAAGGAATTCTATGAAATGGATTCATATCAATAAGGAATTCTATGAAATGGATTCATATAAATAAGGAATTTTATGAAATGGATTCATATCAATAAGGAATTCTATGAAATGGATTCATATAAATAAGGAATTCTATGAAATGGATTCACATCAATAAGGAATTCTATGAAATGGATTAGTATCAATACATACTGGAATTAGAGTGCTAGGATGTTATATTGAGTAAATCCTTTTTTTTTATGGATGTAAATAAAAGATTTCAAGATAAGCTGGAGGAAATGGAGGAGTGATTCTTTTAGATGAATGAAAATTCCATGAACAGGCAAGATAACTAATGTACAAGTTCTCAGAGATGCTGGAGTAAATAGATAAATTATAGCGAAAATTATAAGTAGTCAAGATTGTTAAGGGCATTTAATGTGAAAATAAAAACTTGAACATTTAGTTAGTAATCACTGGAAGGGTCAAGGGAAGAAAAGACAGAGGAAGACAGAGAGATACATTTTTTGGATTGGTTGTCACTGTGGTACAAAAAGATGTCACAGACTGAACTTATTAACAATACAAGAGACAGAGAGTTGTGGAGAAACACGATTGCCTACGACACTCTGCATCACGCTTGATTGATTCTGAAGGACACAGCTTATCAACATTTGTTAAATTTTCAGGGCTACTACCACATGTCACATCACCAGCACATAGCAGTTTATTAGCTTTCAAACCATGAGAATTCTCGACCTGATTGTGTTTCTGGGGTTGTAAATACCCTACCACTGTGCAAATTCAGTGTGTAACAGGGGCAAAGACTCCCACTGTCATCTGACAATCCTTACACATGTTAATAAATATAGTATTGATATCTGTGTTTGGAACAATGGCTCCTAAATATTTTTTGGCTGTGGGCCCTATTTCTGACAAATTTCTAGATATCTTCCATTTCTCCCCCCCCCCCCATGTTATTGTCTTTATCAACAAGTACCCAAGGCTTACCAAGCTTCAGCATCTGTGGTCATGTTATTTGTTAGGCCTGTCGTCAGGGCAAAGTCCACTGTATTCTCCGGGTCAGAGCGACTGTCCCATAGCTTTTGCCTCAAATCTGTATCCTATGGCCAGGTCTAATGTCTCTGTATGTTGGACAGTCCTAAGTCTGGGTTATGTCGGATGTATTACGAGGAGAAGTGCGTGTGGAATAAATACCGGTAGGGTGTGAGAAGAAGGGATATTTCGACATAAAATAATTTTTTTAAAAGGACCTGTAACTGTTTGTCAGTTAATATTTTTTTTCCAAGGGTTAAGGGAGAGTTCTAGCTTCAGAATATTTTTAATGCTGCAAGTTTTGCAGGCACATTTCTATTTCCAGACTCACCTTACTGCTTCCTTTGAGACACCCGGCATGTTCTGCTCAGAGTCTGTTCCTGCAAGCTCTGCTTCTGCATCACTTCTAGATTCATCTTTTTCAGACAGACCTGTAGCAGCACTAGATAAATTCTTTGAGACATCAGTATTAGGGACATCTCCCTGTCCATCATCCTCATTAGCAGGTTGATGGTGGAAATCATCTTGTGGCAGTGAGATTGGCTGTGGTCGGATGACAGGTGATGGAGACTCTGAGGCAGCATTTGATGCTGGAACTTTTAGTTTGGGGGTGTTTGCTCCACTCGGCTTTGCTGCTGTAGGTCGGATGTTTGGTTTTATAACAATTCTATGTCGCCTCGTTGCCATATTTTTATAATGTTGTCAGTTTTAATCAATGTGCATCACAGCATCATTAACTCTTTCAGGACCACATTATTCCTTCTTAACACAATGACTACATTGTCAGACCTGCAAAGAAACAAATTGGATAACATATAACCTCAGTTGTGAATGTAATTAAACATAATTTCCTGTTATAGTATGATTTTTAAAAATCAATAGGGCAATGGTGACATTACCTTCAATTATAGTGTAAAATTTATTCGCATATTTTACTAAATCAATTTTCAAAATTAAATAATACGCCATTCACATTAATGAAACATACTTTTGTTATTAATTTGTGAGATGGACAGGTTACTATCTAGCAGAGTGCACCACCAAGACAAGAGATATTGGAGATCTGTTGCAGCTAATATTCATAGCGGAGACGGCTCTTAATGATGATGACCTCCTGTTATCATATGATTGGAATTATACATTGATGAAATTTAGATCAAGACGTATCCTAGAGAGCAGAATTCCAGGAAGTAGAAAAAGAGTTAGACCTAGAAGGAGATGGGCAGATGACATCAAAGACTGTATGAAGATATCATTGGAGGAGGCAGGCAGATTAGCACAGGATAGAGTCAGGTTCAGAAAATCAATTGCAAAGACAACGTTTTGGAAAGAATGTCAAGTGGTTATGATATTTATATCATAATTAATTTTTGGCAGAACAAAACTTGCTCAGTATAGGCCCACTACTAGAGCAAGGTGATAATTTTGTCAATCCATCACAAAAATTAATTAATTTTGGTTCTTGTTTGAAACACATTTCTATGTCATAAAATTCAAGAGTGTCAACACTGCCATGTGAACAAGCACCTCAGAAAGCAGAGCATATTCTTCAGGAATATGAAATGCTGAGGCAAATACACTGGCCCAGAGAAACAACAATGGAAGAAAAACTTTACGGACCTCTGTATGAGTTGCAGGACACTGAAGTTTATAGAAGAAACACAACTTCAGATATAAGCAAGATCTAGCATAATCATGACATACGTGAATGAAAGAAGAATTACCACAACTAGGCCTACATCTAATCATCAATGATTGTGAGAATAATAAGCCCCTCGCAAGACAATAACAATCAACTAAGTCTATTTACTTAGGTATATTAAGTTATTAAGTAACAACTTTAAAACCTAACTAGTCAATATCATTAATTATGATTATGAATTACCGGGTATCATAATAATCAGTAAAGCCATATCTATCTATCTATTCAATAAACCCTTTATTGCCTTTCAGCGTCATGGTTAGAAGAGTTCTCTGGAGATGGCCCTCATGTGTGCTGCGTATATTGTGGAATTTGTCGCCTCTTTTATTTCGGTGATCCATCATTTTCGGGGTCTGCCTTCACTGTATCTGTGTAACATAGCTTGCTGTGGTATGCTGTCTGGTGGTAGTCTGCTGACATGTGCAAACCATTTGATCTGTTGTCTCTTAATATACTCCAAGATTGGGGCAGTGTCAGTTCTTTGTTAAATGTCCTAATTTCTCACTGTCTCTTAGCGATATTCCTAGGATTCTGCATAACCATGCCATTTCTGCTGTCACTAGTTTACGTTTGTTGTGTGCTGTCATTGTTTATATTTATAGACGTCTCCCGAGAACTCTTCATTGTTTCCTACGAGCGATATTTTTTAGTACTACACTGTCGGGTCACTAATCCAGTCACAGCGTTGTTTCAGTGACTTTAAATGGTTACGCTGTGTTCTAATCTATCGAATTCAGAAAAAAAAAATCACAGTCCATCTAGAAAAACAGAGAAACTTAAAGCCATATACTAGGTCCTTAACCAATAGAATCACATTAATGAAATAATGGGAGGGGGGTTCATACACAGTAATTTATTATCATCACTATTTCAACTATTTTAACACATTGTTGCTGAAGCCCAAAAGGGAGGAAAATAAAATAAAAAATGTTCCTTCTGTTAACAATTGTCATGAATTATGTCAATATAATATGAATAATTAGCCTAATATGTTTCTGAAATAGCTGAGGCTACCACAACCAGTACCATTATTGACTATAGGCTAATTAATAACTCATTGTAGGTAGGTACTTGGACAAATATTTCATAATAATGCTATATAATTAATATAATTAGATAGTCATTGAAAAGTGCAATTCAATGATACATAAATCAAGTCTGTATGTCAATCCTAACAAAAGTATACATTTTTCAAAATTAATTTGACATGAAAATAATTTACATGAAAGATATAGGAAAATATAAATAAAATTTGTGACAACAAAATAGTGTTGAGTTAATAATTTCTGAATTATCTTTGTTATTTTCAATAATACAACACACACACTATACATTTTTGTGTTCGCAAAGACATGATGCATCTGTTGATCCCAGTTCTGCAATTTTCCATAGCACCCACAACTAATTAATATAAAAAAATGGCAGCTAATTAGCATTAAAAAATAAAAATTATATAGCTATTAAATGTCCGGCTTTGTGGCGAATTGGTACAGAGCACATCTATGACTGCCAAATGACTGACTTTGAACCCCACCACAGGCATTTGAGCACCCAGACCTATAAGAAAGCAATGGTAAACTACTACACATATTTATATTGCCTAGAAAATCACCACAGCCAAAAAATGCTATAGCTACATCCTGAATAGGATATGCTTCCAATTTAGCTATTAAATATAACAAAATACCACATAAAAATATACTTTTGTGTTTGCAAAGGCAAGATGCATCTATTGATTCATCATCATCATCATCAGGTGCCATGCCAGCTGGCGTAGGCGGTCATGGCTTTCCAGTTTTCTGTCCACAGTATTATGTATCAAGTTTGTTGTTGTTTTCCTGCCATGCCAGGTTGTCAAACTGTTTTTTCTCACGTTGTCACCCTCTATCACTGTTGCCTTCAATTTTGCCTGTTGTAACTATGTTCTCCAATCCTGCCTGTCTCATGAAGTGGCCAAAAAAAGAAGATTGTCTTTTTCTTATATTATTGATTAAGGTCTGTTTTGCATTTGACTCTTTCAGTACCTCTACATTAGTTTTTCTGGCAGGCCGTGGTATTCTCAGCATTCTTCTATAGAACTTTAATGATGATTAAAGTAAGCGTTTCAGTTTCCTATTAATATAACACTGTTTACATTTATATTAGCCGACTATGGATTTCCATGTAAATCTAATCAAATTGAAGGTTGCCAAGACGTAGAAAGAATATAGGATAGCAAATGTAGCGATAGCAATGCAGCATGTTCTACAGTACAGTACAGCTACACTACTAATAATAATACACTAGGCATTAGCACTAATCGAAATATTTCCGCAAAAAGATATTTAGAGTAATGTCCCTTGATAAAAATGCCATGTGCCGACATTTTCATTTTTTCATGGACCACGTGTGTACTATCCAATGGAATTGTCATTTAGTGACGCCACGCAGCTTTAGATCATATAAAAGTGAACTGTATACTATTTATAATCCATTTCTGCAGTGTATTAAGATTAGGTATGTTGGAGATACCTTATCTACAATTAACACCAAGCAATTAAACAAGACGAGGTAGGTGTTTTTTGTCTTTGCACACGTATATTTCTAAATTTTGATTAAAGTTAATATGTGAAACCATGTCTAACATATTCAGCAACCATTTCTATCTTTATGTACCAAATTTTAACATTTCTAGAAGTACCTATTAATTATTATTAAATTTTAAAAATGCTATGGTGATCGACCGACCACGCTACTAGCTTTAGAGTTCGTTTTCGGCTGTTCAATGTTGCCGCGCCGTTAATTATCGATATTCGTGTATAATGTTAAAAATTTAAGTTACAGTTTAATGAATTTCTACATCTTATCATCCTTTAGTTAATTTAATGTGACACTATATACTAGTGTTTATTGAAATATCTTCAAACAGTATTGTATTAAATTATTCAAGGGTACAGATAAAAAAAACATGTCAGCGCGTCAGAATGCTTGCAGCCCATGTTACCATGACGATGACAAGTGTTTGTGTCTCACTGTCACTGTAATCGAACTCAGATAGCTTCTATTCAAACATTATTAGTAGGTCTAGGTATAAATTAGAATTACCGTAAAGATAATTTTTAAGATGCATTATTGGATATTCTATTTAATTCTGATAGTGACAGTGATGTTATGACTGGAGACCTAATGCATAAGGCTTTAGGCATCTGGGTTCCCTCATCCCTCCCACCCACACTTTACTTTCTTGCTGGCGTATCTCCGTCTCGGGGCTTCCGTCTATCCACCACATATTTTTTTCTTCTTTTCTTTTTTCCTCTTGTATTCTCCACCTCTGCATTTTTCATCCTCTGTTCCAAACCTCCTACTTAGTTATTCGCCATACAGTTCCTGTACTCTAGTCAGTTGGCATTCGCTATGTCCTACCTTACCTCCAGAATTTTCTTATTAATTAGCCCCAATTATGCCTGACAATTGGTACAGTATATTCAACAGATGCGTCTTGCCTTCCCGAACACAAAAAAGTATAATTTGTATGGTGTTTTATCATAAATAAGTGAAATAATTAATAATTAGACAAGTAAATTATGCAAATTAGCCACCATTTTGAATATTAATTAGCCCCAATTATGCCTGACAATTGGTACAGTATATTCAACAGATGCGTCTTGCCTTCCCGAACACAAAAAAGTATAATTTGTATGGTGTTTTATCATAAATAAGTGAAATAATTAATAATTAGACAATTAAATTACAAGTAAATTATGCAAATTAGCCACCATTTTGAATATTAATTAGCCCCAATTATGCCTGACAATTGGTACAGTATATTCAACAGATGTGTCTTGCCTTCCCGAACACAAAAATGTATAGTTTTATGCATATATTATCATAAATAACTGAAATATTTCATAAAATGCAAGTTCTGCTTCAATTCTTGGTCACAACTTTCATCATCAGTCCGTTCATATTTTATTATATGCTCTCATGTAATTATCTTTTCCTGAAATTTCGACAAAAAAAATTCATAACTTTTCACAGAATCGACCTACAGACTTGGTTGAGGTATCGTTGAATTGCAAATTTCAAGGGCTATCTAACTGTGGTGTTTATAATGTTATAAACCCAATTTGAAAATTTAGTGCTAATACCTAAATACACTGTAAATGTAAATATTGTAAAATTTAAAATGGCAATATTTAATGTTTATTACCCCAAAACATCTGAAAATTGTTACAATGTATTCGAAAGGTGTGTCTCGCCTTTCCGAACACAAAAATATATAGTTTGTAAGAAAGTATTATCATTATATATTATATTTTATGTGATGTCACAACTTGTATCTATCATTTCATCAACTATCGATAATTGGTATTTACCAAAATAGCATAAACCAATTGTGCCAAAACACGCTAAACAACTACTTGAAACTCTTCCGCTATAAAATTTACTATATTTTTTCTAAGTGCACTAAACACATATAGTTTAACGGAACCAAAGTAACTATACCAGTTACACACTGTAACATAAGATCTATTACACACCTACTAAAGAACGAAAACATGATACAGAGAGAAGTAAATAGCAGTAAAATATGTCACTGCCAGGACCTCATACAATTTTGTGTTATATGGAAAAATATTGTATTTTGTTATTTTTATATATTATCTATACAGCAATAAAATCAACATCAGAAGAACAACTACAGCAACATATAAAGAGACTTCACACATGTAGTAATTTTTATTTGAAGATAAATACAGAAGAAACAGAGATAATGTCCATCGTAAAAACAGAAAGAAGCACTACTATTTTCATCGAATACCAACAACTTAAACTGGTGAGGAAAAACACCAAAGAAATCCAACAAAGGCGCAACATAGCATACCAGATCTTAGGGCAGATGTCTCCTGTTTTTAACAAAACAAACAATTTAAAATTCACATCAAAACTTCACTATATAAAACGATCATCAACCATAGTATGCGACCAATCTCAAACGTGGACACTAACAACAAATGTCAAAAGACAACTTTCTACAACAGAAATGACTTTTCACTTCTGATTGTCTCTTTTAGTTACTCCGATAATTCTACGTAGACATCAGAAGACTAGCAAACACAATGAAAATCGTCGATTCCATCAGAAGACAACAGATTAAGTGGTTTTCATATGATTCC
Organism: Meghimatium bilineatum; assembly: GCA_034231615.1. Lineage (NCBI taxonomy): Eukaryota > Metazoa > Mollusca > Gastropoda > Stylommatophora > Philomycidae > Meghimatium > Meghimatium bilineatum. Next base: position 3,636,731 of record CM067318.1, read on the forward strand.
AGACTACCGACGGTAAATGCAAATGTAGGTTTCATGGCAGCAACCTCCCATCGGGGATAAGGATAACCCTTTATGTTCTAAGCCACAGAAACTTTTAGGTGGAGTGGCCAGATCCCTTCCTGTTGTCTTTACCTCCCCTAATTCATGCGTCAGGCACTCATTTACTTCTTAACCGACAGTGGTACCCCTAAAACACTTCTTCTTCTTCGGCGGTCATCCCTCAGTCAGGTTGGGACTCCGGATTCTATGATATAGGCTGCTGTCTGTTTTAGAGTTTCCACTGTGCCAGTTTCTCTTCGACGCTGAATGGAGTGGGCCGTTTCTTGTTTCACAGGTCTGCATACTGGTGACATTCTTGTAAGATATGTTCTGCTGTCATATTCGCATGGCTGCAATGGCAAAGGTCAGTTGTGCGTATTTTGAATGTGGTGTACATGTAATCTCTCATTTTGTTGTGACCAGTTCTGAGGCGCAGAGGATAACCTGGTCTCTTCTGGATAGTTGATAATACCCCTCATCTGCATTATATTTGGGGTGGTTATATTGGGGCATTATATTTCTTTCCACTTTTCGTTATAGTTGCCTTTAATGATGGTCTTCACTTCTTCATAACTGACTAGATAGTCTTCTTGAGGTAAATTCTCTCCTTCTTTGGCCAGTCTATCTGCAACTTCATTTCATTCGATGTTACATTGTGACGGTATCCACTGGATCACTACTCTCTGGAAATTATTGTACAACTGAACTAGAACTGCCCTCAATTCATTCAGTCCGGAGTTCCTGTGTAGCTTCAGTGCTGCTGTTATGACAGAGAGTAGTGAAAGAAAGGCGAGGCTGAAAGTGGTTCTATTTATTTTGTGCCTGGACATGTGAGTGTTGGAGACAATGAAAGAGCGGATTAACTGGAATCATGTGCGATTGTGGCACTGGGCGATGGGGCAATGGATCGCGCTGACGTTTTGAACTGCTTAAGAGAAACAACACACGAGAGTGAGACTAATGTGTATGATAATTCCTTTTCAATGTCCAGGATTAAAGATCAGGGATTGAAATGCGGTGTTGCTGGAAGTGAACATTTTGGAAGGCGCATAAGAATGATGGTCAACCAGCATAGGACCTGTACTGTCAGCAGAAGTGTAATGGTGGATACACTCAAGGAGAGATCGGAGCTAGTATGGACGTATCCAGTTTGCAGTGATGATGATCCGACGACTAACTAACTAGCTTTTGTGTACTGTTTTTGTGTCTTTATTATAAGATGGTTCTATTTGTTTACATTGTTCTGTAAACCATTTCTCTTTTGCTTCATTGCATTTATGTTTTACTTCTTTATTTATCGTCTTATATTTCTCTTTATTATGTTTGTTTTTCCTTCGTTTATCCATTATGTTCAGAATTATCCATTTATTCTTGGCATTTTCTATTTTAGGTGGAAGCACTTATTGTCCTGTTTGATGTATGGAGTCTCTCAACATTGCCCATTGTTCATTTACACTAGTTATTTTTGCTTTTGCGTTGTATTAATTCTTCATTATTAATTGGTATTGGTCTCTCAGTTCCTGATTATTTTTAAGAATGTCCGTGTTGAGTCTTATGTTTTTCATTTTTCTCCATGTTTTCTTTAATTTTATTTTCATTTTTCCATAAAGTGGGTCATACTTCCTTGGGAAGTACGACAGTGATGGAGCACATACATTTATAGTTATTCACTACAATCATACATACATACATTTATAGTTATTCACTATAATCAGTTAATAAATATAGAAAGTGTGTGCCTACTTGAACAAAAAAGTAATACGAAATGATGCTACATGTCATGCAGGTGTATAAAGGGAAAAGAAAGATTATAATTATTACAGAGAGATAATCGCCGGTTTATTTGTCCCTGTATTTTTGTGTGTGTTGCTTATATACTATTTGTGCGTTTATTTCTATTGTGGTTATAGATCATTAGTTTAGACTTCTAGTTCATGAGTTTGGAGGTATAGGTCATCATTTTGTAGTTATAGATTACCCTCTAGATATTTCGACTTCTGAGATTCTCTATATATGTAAGTTTGTCTCCGAAACCTCTACGTCAGCACAACCAGCAGCACTATCGGCACACAGTGACGTAATCGAAATGTACAGATGCCTTACGTCACTGTGTGCTGATAGTGCTGCTGGTTGTGCTGACGTAGAGGTTTCGGAGATATTGTCTATCTCTTTGAAGACAATTCGGATTCCATTTACAGTCTCCACATCCACGGACACGAGTCTAAAATTATTGACCAGGAAGACAGCAAGTGCAGTTCTATTTCTGTTTCCAGGATACACCACCAGGGGTTACCTTTAGGATCTTGGTTATCTGCTAACCCTGGGTCCGCACGAGAGAAATGCGAGACTCTTTGCATCCTTACAATACATAATAGAAATAGCAATATGACTACAGTACAACTATCTACCATATAATAAATAAAAACATATTTATTCTTAGTGTTAATATCCAAAATTACAAATAAAATAAATACACACATTCAAGGACTTGACAACACCATCGTTATCACTGTAACATCGTATCTTCATTTGTACAACTGAATTATTGCGGTATGTTTGTATTATCATGCATAATACACGAAGGGGACTAGACAGCATTTAATAACGTTAAAAATAGTGAAGTTATACACATGCTAGAGAATTTGAACTTCGACAATAAGGATTTAAGAATTATCAAGAATATGTACTGGGAACAAACAGCAGCAATAAAAGTAGGAAATCAATTTATCCATTTCAACAAATGAAACAAGGAGTTAGAAAGGAATGGGTACTTTCACCAGAAAATTTATCTTTATACATTGAAAACATAATGCGTGCAATAGTTGATTTCCCAGGAATATCAGTGGGAGGACATACCATAAATAATTTGAGATATGCGGATGACACTGTTCTGACTCCAAAAAGTGAGGAAGACCTTCAATATTTAATTAATGTCATCAGCATCATCATCAGAGACCGTCTCCGCAACGAAAGTTGGCTGCAACGTATCTCCAACATCCCATCTCTTGTCTTGGTGGTGCACTCTGCTAGACTGTAACCTGTCCATCGTATGATGTTATTCTCCAATTTGTATCTCTGCCTACCTCTTGCTCGCTTCCCTTTGACTTTACCCTCAAGTAAGATCTTCAATAAGGTCTTTTAATGTGTCCTTAATATTTTATTTGCCTGATCTTTATTTCTCTTAGTAGTTCTTTCTTCATATTAGGTGTTTTTATTATCTCTTTATTTGTTTTATTCTCCTTCCATGATGTTTTCCCTATTCTTCTATATACCCATATTACAAAGGCATCAATTCTGTCTTCTAATTGTTTATTTAGTATCCATGTTTCTGATCCATACATTAATATAGAATAGATGTAGCATTTTATAATTCTCATTTTAACTTGTTTATAATTTGTTTAGATATTATTATTTTCTAATGTCATATATTATATCGAGCTTCCATTTCTTACGCATAGGCAATAGAATCATGATGTCCCCAATGTTTTACTTGCAAACACACAAATTGTTATCAAACTAATAGAAGATAACACAAACAAATACATGTTCTCACAGAAGTCTGGTCAGCACAAGTGTTGCAGTGTTGTACTTGTAAACACAAAAACTGTTATCAAACTAATATAAGATAACGCAAACAAAGCCATGTTTTCACAGTAGCCTGGTCAGTATAAGTATCTCCAGTTGTAAGGAACATCTAGTCAGAGATAGAACGTTATAATACATCAATCACTTCGCTGGCTCGTACGCACGCACATATTTCATGGTTCTCATATTCCAGGCCACTGGCCCCAAACGTTAGTGAATGTTTATGAGAGCTTATTTATATATTTTAACAGTTAAATATCAGTAAAATGTAGTTATCAAAGACATCACAAAACTTATATGTTCGTAGTTTTATGGGCTGATTATGGCGGCTAATGGCTACGCCGTGTCTGCATACACGTCTAAGCAATAATTGTGGTAATTGTTGTTTTATGTCTTCATGGCACCCGTTCCACATTTTGTGTTGATGCATCCAATGTGGTATACCTAGCACCTCGACTGTGCGTTGATGCAACAATTGTGGTACTCCTACTACTATTTTTTGTGTTGATGCATTCAATGTGGTACCCGTACTACTTTGTTCATTGATGCATGCAATGCGGTACCAGTAGTACCTTGACTATGTGTTGATGCCATCCAATGTGGTACCTCCTACGACCCTGACTCTGTACGGAATAAGGAATTAGTTGTTTGGGAACCACAAACAAAATCGGAAACAAAGATGCGGAGATTTACGAACATTGTTACGACAGGCGTCACATATACCCACAATCACTCAGGATGTGAAGCGCGTGGCCGTGTGGTTAGAACACAGATGAAATCTAAAGTCATCTATTTTGTTTTTTATTGTGTTGTTTTCTGTTGTTTATCTCTTGAAAAAGGTTAAATTTGAGCCGATACGTGGAGAATTGTCCTGTTTAGTTTTATTGTATGTTTTTTATATATTCTTTTTTATATATATTTTATTAATAGGCAAGGTAAGTGTTTTAGTAACCTGTTTAATTCATTTTGCTTGACTGAGTCAAATACTTGAACAAACGAAACAACATTAAATATACGTATTGTTTATATCACGGACACACTTTTAGACAAATAAAACATTGCTGGAATATATATTGTGTGAATGGGTACTATGATCACAGTTCAACCACAATTTTTGTTCTTGTTTCACATTAGTGCATATCGTCGTAATTTGTGGTTAATAGATCTAAATATTATATCAATAAATAATCAATAATTAATGGAAATATTGGTTCCATGACAAAATATTCCCAGACAAAATATACCAGACAAAATATTCCCAGACAAAATATACCAGACAAAATATTCCCAGACAAAATATACCAGACAAAATATTCCCAGACAAAATATACCAGACAAAATATTCCCAGACAAAATATACCAGACAAAATATACCAGACAAAATATACCAGACAAAATATTCCCAGACAAAATATACCAGACAAAATATTCCCAGACAAAATATACCAGACAAAATATTCCCAGACAAAATATACCAGACAAAATATACCCAGACAAAATATACCAGACAAAATATACCAGACAAAATATTCCCAGACAAAATATACCAGACAAAATATTCCCAGACAAAATATACCAGACAAAATATTCCCAGACAGAATATAGCAGACAAAATATTCCCAGACAAAATATTCCCAGACAAAATATTCCCAAGACTGAATATAAAGATAATATATAAAATATCTCATACAAACTGTAATAAACACTAATGAACAATATAGATAGTAAATAATTATAACAAAGTCTTCAAATGATATGAATATTGTCTCATTAAGATATGTCTAAACATCTTCTTCAATTTCCGATTTCAGGATGTATTGGTCTAGGTTTTCTTCTATTGTTCACTGTTGTAATCAATTCTTCATCTAAATTAAACATGCTGAGAAGAGATATGAAGCAGATTTGATCTAGGCAGTAATAAATGAATTTCAAGATGAAGATGATGTCAATGAGGCTGAGAACGTACACTTACAGAGAATGTTAGAAATGGTAATACCTAGAGGCGAGAGTAGGAAAAGTAAATCTTTTGGAAGGTTCCGAAGATCAACATCTGTCCGGGAATCTGAGTCTACATATACAGAGATGGTTGCTGGAACGGAGAGCGGAGATCTTATGGGAATGCCCCACGTGTTGTGAAGCTAGTTTCTAATCAAGAATAAAAAAATATCTTGACTACGAACAATATAAGATTTGATCTATGTATTTCTGGACAAGTCACATTATAAGATTTTAAGAATGTAAATCTTTAGAACTAACATTCTAGGACGATCTATGTATATCTTGCCAAGTAACATTGTAAGACCATCGATGTATATAGCTGGAAAGATGGTGAGATGGTAAGATGGTGAGATGGTAAGGTGGTAAGATGGTAGGTTGGTAAGATAGTAAACTGGTAAAATTTTAAGCTGGTAAGATGGTAAGCTGGTAAGATGGTTAGCTGGTAAGAGGGTTAGCTGGTAAGATTGCATACATACAATGAGTTGGTGATCAGTGCGAAGGTGAATACAGAATTGGGTAAGATGTTAAACTGGTAAGATGGTAAGCTTGTAAAATGGTAAGCTTGTAAAATGGTAAGATGGTAAGCTTGTAAAATGGTAAGATGGTAAGCTGGTAAAAAGGTAAGCTTGTAAGATGGTAAGCTGGTAACATGGTAAGCTGGTAAGATGGTAAGCTTGTAAAATGGTAAGATGGTGAAATGATTAACTGATAAGATGGTAAGCTGGTAAGATGGTAAACTGGTAAGATGGTAAGCTTGTAAAATGGTAAGATGGTGAAATGATTAACTGATAAGATGGTAAGCTGGTAAGATGGTAAACTCGTAAGCTTCTAAAATGGTAAGATAGTAAGCTTGTTAAATGGTAAGCTTGTAAAATAGTAAGATGGTAAGATGGTAAGCTGGTAAAATGGTAAGCTTGTAAAATGGTAAGATGGTAAGCTGGTAAAATTGTAAGATGGTAAGCTGGTAAGACGGTTAGCTGGTAAGATGTTAAGATAGTAAGATGGTAAACTGGTAAGATGGTAAACTGGTAAACTGGTAAGATGGTAAACTGGTAAGATAGTAAGATGGTGAAATGATTCGCTGGTAAGATGGTAAGCTTGTAAAATGGTAAGATGGTAAGCTGGTAACATGGTAAGCTGGTAAGATGGTAAGCTTGTAAAATGGTAAGTAAGATGGTAAGATAGTAAGCTGGTAAGATGGTTAGCTGGTAAGATGTTAAGCTGGTAAGATGGTAAGCTGGTAAGATGGTAAGATAGTAAGCTGGTAAGCTGGTAATATGGTTAGCTGGTAAGATATATACAATGAGTTGGTGACCAGCGCGAAGATGTATGCAGATGTTGTTTGGATCTCCATTGTTAGACGTGTACAGTGCAATTGACAGGCCATTTCTGTAGTGACATAATGTATTCTGATTTTGTGTGCCTAGATCAATGGTTCTCAAAGTGGGCTACATGGCCTCCATTGAGGTCACCGGTACTTCAATGGGGAAGGTGGCTACGGAGAAAACATCTGGAATCAAGTGGTCGAAGAACCATCCGAATGAGCATGGAATAGTAAACACATGTTAGTCAGATATATACCAATAAACTATAATAAACTTTGATCCACTATACAAGAGGATCGCGGTAGCCTAGTGGATAGTGAGCTTGCTTGATATCATCTGGTTACAGCGTGCCAGGTTCGAAACCACGTCCGGACATTAAAAAAAATCCTGGTTGTGATTTCTCACTTGACACGACCACTCCTCCAGTCGACTCAGCTGTAAATTAGTACCTGACGCATGAGGAAAAACAGCAAGGAAGGGAACTGGCCACCCCACCTAATAGTTGCTGCGGCTTAGTACATGAAGAGTTATCTTCATCCACGACGGCAGATGCCATGGGACCTACATTTACCTTTACCACTATACAAGAAATTAATCGATCTTTTATTTTTAAAACGCAGAGGAGCCACGGAAAAAAATGTGTCATAAAAGGGGAAAACAGACAAAAGAAGATTGAGTCATTGGTTTAGAGTACAATTAGTCGTGCAGGACGGAGAGTGAGAGGTATGTTTTACCAATGCGCCATGGAAAAGAGCAGTTGGAATACCCTTTCACATCATCAGGGAGGGAGTGGGTACATATAGGTCTCCCTGAAGTTCACTGTCATTTTCTCATGAACCACCAATTTAAAAACACAGCACATTCTGTATTCCAGTGACTCATGCCTTAGAATTCAATAATAATTTTGTTAGAAATTGATGTCGGCGAGAGCGAGATATTATTTTGATTAGTAGAATTTGTTTATTAGTGTGTCATAGAGTTTGAGTTTTATCGCGGCTTAGAGTTTGTTTATTAGCGTGTCTTAGAGATTGTTTATTGTGGCTTAGAGTTTGTGTTTCAGCGTGTTTTAGTGTTTATGTTTCAGCGTGGCTTCGAATTTGTTCATTAGCGCGACTTAGAAAGTTTGTGTTTATTGTTGCTTAGAGCTTGCTTATTATCTGTCTTCTGGTGGTCAGGGTTGCTGTTGGAATTCCTGCATATCTCTTGCACTGACATCATTCTAATGCAGTCAAATAGTCCTCGTCTGGTCTCCGAATAGAATTGACATGGTCGTTGTTGTGTATTATAATAGAGTGAACAGATTTGAAGGGCATTTTCTAGGCTCTGTGTGTCTTTTCCACATGTACAATCTAGAGAATTCAACAGATTGTGTCGATACAGATGTACTTGGAGGCGGCAGTATCTTGTCAGTAGTTAACAAACATTAACCAATAAGTCTTCTTTAGCATTCATTCTCAAACTCCCACTAGATCAGGATAATGTTACAGGACAATAGTCCTACTAGATTTGCATCGGAATGTACTCCAGAGAATGGAAATGCGTGTATTCGTCTTTTTACTTGCGCCAACGGTTCGACACATCCGCCTTCGACAATACCAATAATTAAAACAGCAACCTCAACATCACTACAACAACCATCACCGACACCATTAACAACAACAAGAACAACATATTCATAATAGTTTTATTACAATATTTATTTTATGTTAGCGCAGTCATAGAAAAAGGAACCGTTGTTTGGCTCAGTATTGATATTTAAAGTAGTTTTACTAATAAAACACACAATCTCATCATGTGTCCTTCTTCTTCTTTGTTCTTCTGTCTCAGTCGAAACGAACTTTTCCGCAAGATAAGCCTCCCTCTGTGAATTTTAAGATTACATGATACAGCGATCTACAAGTCTAGTAGTCTTGTTCTGTTGCTTTGAAATTTCTATTCTATTGAAAATATTTTGTTTATACGGGAATTTTTATCTAAACGAGTTTTGTCTGAAAGTTGCTGCTTGGTTGATCATATTGATATCTTCCAATTCGTGGTCTGGGTACGGCCTTGGGCTGCAGGTGGGTCATGTCGTCAATGAAATGTTCAAATCTGGGGAATGAAACAGCTCTTGTTCGGTCACCGCCATCCTGCAATAAGTAGTCCCCATAAGCATATCTTCCCAAGGATGGTGATCTTCTGTAGCGACCTCCTCGAGGAGCAGGTCTGAAGAAGTATCGCTGATTGGAAAATGGGAAGAAGTCTGTTGGATAAAGACCACCGGCGTTGTCAGGGATTGCTTCGACAAGAAACCTAAAAACGAGAATATGAGAGTACAAAATGTTAAAGATCGTTGTACAAATATATTTAATCAATCAGTCAATCAATCAATCAAATGTCATGTTAAAGATCGTTGTACAAATATATTTAATCAATTAGTCAATCAATCAATCAAATGTCATGCCAAGTGGAGCAGAGGATCATGTTTCTTCACAACTCTTTGTCTCTTGTATTGTTAAGTTCAGTTTGCAACATTTTTTTGTCACAGTGGCAAACCCTCAGAAATTTATCTCTGTTTTACAGTGTAGCGTCAAGCGATTACTAAATGTTCAAGTTCTGTTTCTCACATCACATGCTCTAAACATCTTGACTATAATGTTGACTATTATCTTGACTATTATCTTGACTATCTGCTTATAATTTTTGCTGTAATTTGTCTTTTTGCTAATGTATTGGAAAACTGCTCAGTGCTCTACATACATCTGTCTGTGAATATCGGGTTCGCCCATGTGTTGCCGGGGCCCAAAATGGGAGCAAAGAATAGCAATACTGTTTACCTTCCATGCATGTCTTACGAGACGACTAAGGAGGTTATGTGATGGAGCTGGCTATCCCATCCCATATAGGGTCAGTGACCCAAAGACATGATGTAGTCGGATGTGTCAGGCCGAAAGGCGCAGATATCGCAGCACTGCTGTAAACCATGACACAACGCATTCCGCTCTCCGGACTACAACCTGCTAGTCTGCAAGAGTTTGAGAATGAACGCAGAAGAAGAAGAAGAATAGTATCGGTTTCTGTGGGACAATACTCCTTCATTAACTGGTTTTGTGTGATGCAGTTTGCAGGATATATTCCGCTGTACGTGCTGCCTACACACATGGACATAGAGTTGATGGAACCAGCCTTAGTCAATGAAGTGGCTGTTTAATCTCTTGTGTCCTGTCTTCATGTTAATGTTGATGTTCATCACTGTCAATAATGTGGTCGCTGTCTTGTGTGTGGTCGGCTTTTATAATAGTCTTGATGAGGGTACTCTTTTCCTGGTTGGTGATTTCTTGGTCATTTTGTTCTTTTGTTGCTCCGTCTTTTGCCAGCGTATCTGCCTCTTCATTTCCTGGTATGCCACAGTGAGATGGTACCCACTGTAGTACTACCATTCTTTTGTTGCTCATTTATGGTATGACTTCCTTCATGTCTGGCAGTTTATCGCCTTCACGGGCTTGTAGGACAGACATTGCATCAGTATGAAACTTCACCTGTTGATATTGGCTTATCAAAACATAAAATATCAAATCACAAACGGCTGTTGGCACAAGTGTTGTGATGATGATGCCACTAATATATAAACAAGCCACTCAGGACCGTAAAAACGTCATCATTCAGGGTGGGGGTTACCTATCATAACATTTTTTTTAAATGTCATTCTCCAACTTTCATTTGCAATTCCCTTTGTATCATTATAATTATTATAATATTTCTATTTGTTCAGAAAATCTTTGAGAGGGAGAGGGGTTAAAAAACCTTTAGACGAATTTTCTAGAATTCCATACAATGTTTTAGAATTTCCTAGAACTTAAAGTCATTTTTTATTTCCTGAGTGGGGGGGGGGAGAGAAATTGAAGACGCCACACATATCTGCGAATTTGAAACAAACACTGCATTAAATATTTTACCTCATTACATTTACTTAATAAACGCCATATGTCGTAACGTTGTTCAGTCGTTGTTGTGTTGTTTTGCAAAATTATGCCGTGTTCTGCTTTTAAGCTTCTTGGATATATGAGTAAGTATTGCTATCATGGTCCCATTTAAATCGTGCAATCGTATGATTTGTGCCATCAAAATTTACCACAATTGATACCACTAAAAATTGATGTCACCAAAAAGTTGACATCAAAATTAATGCAACAAAAAAGTTGAAATAAATAAGAAAACAAACACAATAAACAGACGGGAAGAAAGACAAGAACACACACAGAAATATTACCTTCCGTTGGTATTGCTACTGCTGTCACGCCCATATCTAGGCAACGGTGGTTGCCTTCTAGACTCGTCTCTCGGTTGATCAAATATTGAGGCTAGAACAGACTGGACATCGTTGGATGACAGACGGCTGCTAGTTTGATCATCAATAGAGCGCGCTCTTCTTACTGGAGATTCATGATGTGCCAAACGTAACGAGTCCACGTCAGCAGACCTGGCGAGTGAGATATTTAATATGATTAGCTTTAACGTACTGTTGTTCTAAACGAAATATAAGAAATACTTCTGTTACTTAAATAATGATGAATATTCTTATAATATTTTGAGCTGCATCATGACCACGTGCGTTAGAAGACCTCTGTACAGAATTAATTAGGCCTTAATTCGTTACTTTGTTTGGTACTATGCTGGCAGTCCAACTCCTGTTGCGCCAATAAATGCCTAGTTGCGTGATTATTTCCCTTGTCTATGTTTATTATTTATGTTTATCATTTATTAATTTAAATATAATTATAATTATGGTTAGTATTATTTATATAAAATAGAACTAACCGTAACCACTAACCCTAACCTTAAAAAATGAATATTTCAATGAATTATTGATTATTTATTCATATAATATTTAGATCAATTAATCTCAAATACGAAGGTAGGCAGTAATGGGAAACAAGAACGAAAACGGGGGTTGGACTGTGATCATAGTACGGGGGTTGACTGCGATCATAGTACGTAAGTTGGACTGTGATCATAGTATCTGGGTTGACTGTGATCATAGTACCGGGATTGACTGCGATCATAGTACCCATTGTTTTATTACTATCATCGAACATTTAGTTGGACACTATTTATATACTTGAAGTCTATTAGCTTTAACGTACTGTTAAACCTAAGTCTATTGTCTGTCCCCAGGTGAATGATGGTTGATCGTATTCACACTTGCTGTCGTTCCAAGGCCAGATGAGTCGCCTTGGTTGCATTATCTATGTTTATTGAAGGCTGTCTTGATATTTTCTATCTAACATTTTTTTGTCTAGCTTTGGGCTTTGCGCCTGGATATTTTTTTGTCATGTGATCTTATTGGTATTTGGTTTGGATTCATTCTCATAAGGTGACTGAATAGTAACGCAAAATGAGGTAAACAGGTTACTAAAACACTTACCTAGCCTATTAATAAAAATATATTTAAAAAAACATACAATAAAACTAAACAGGACAATTCACCTCATTTTGCGTTACTATTTGTTCATTAGGTTACTGCGGCACCATCCACTTTGTCGGACACCCTCTGTCCATTTGGTTATTTACATAAGGTGACTGAACCATTTTACTCAGTGTCAGAGTCACACATACTCATGATGATGGTGATGATGATGTTGATTATAAATTGTTGCATCTCTACAAACCGCCAGGAAGGTGGGTCAGTGTAAATTGCCAAGACACCTATTCGTTAAGTTTTACAAAAGACTGATTGTCTGGGCCGCTTTTATGGAGGAAGTTTCTTATCCGTTTGTACTAACTCCCCCCACCCTCCTCGTTCTGCTGATTAGTTCCACGACAAAGGTAATGCCAATAATTTCAGCAGAAGCAATAAGACGTAACAATGCAACATCGACTGCTTTAGTGTCTCTTCTCCGGATTTTCTTTAGGGCTTTACTATAAGGAACGGCAGGCAGCAAGTCAATAACAAAGACAGAAGACAAAAACAAGAAATAGAGAAAAGAGATGTAGTGACAATAATTTATTTCACAGTTTATAGATTGTCAACCTAATCTGCAACTTTCCCTAAGTCGCCATCTATGAAATGTCTGAAAAAAAATGACAGTGATCCTACTCTTTGCACCGTACACTAAAAGTCAAAGCCCCACATAATTAATATACAAATTAATATATAATTACTACATTTAATTACTACATAAAATTACTATATAAATTAAATGGGAAATTTGAGAATCAGTGTTGTGCCATAGACATATAGAGTACTAAAGGATTTACCTCGACGTCACATAAATATCCGATTGCCAACATTCATTTCCGGGATTTCCCGTACATTAAATACCATGACAATTGTCCATAAAAGTCCTGTATATCAAGCGACTGTTTTTGTTGTTGTTTTGTGCTGCTGTAAAATTGGCTTGTGTATGCGTGTGGATATATATATGTATATATATATATGTGTCTGTTGTAATACTAACCGTTTGCCAAGTCGCAGCATCTGTAAACCACGCCCTAACCGCAACATGCCAAACTCTCTTTTAGTGACATCGGTATCAGCGTGGTTGTCGTCAGCTTCCGCAAGCACTATACTGTTGCCTGAGGAAATATAATTGCTTGTCACAAACACACATACACACACACACACACACACATGCATACAAACATATGCGTGAAGAGGGAGTTGTCGCGAGTCAGAGTCGTGACCATCGACCTGTATATGAGACCTCTCAACAGAAAGCAAACATGACATGAACGGCTGATTTTGTTTTACTGATTCTACGCATTTTGTTGGTCGTCTGTGCCGTTTTTGATAGGCTACTCAAAGTATATCATCAACGAAAATCACAACAACAATAAACAAAAGTTACGAATGAAGTATTGTTTAGTTTCTGTTCAGAGGTCTATACTATAGCCGGGCCGTGGTATTTTCGCACATATGGGGGGGGGGGGAGGGGCTGGTGGTGGGGGTTGGCACTGACGGATTCCAATTACTATTATATTCAGGAAAGCAGACAGGTTGCGCTAATACCACAGTTAGAAAGAACATAGAGATTGGGGATGGGAGGGGGTACTTTCTATAGTGCTGTGGGGGAGAGGAGGGGCTAGTTTCTATAGGGTTGTGGGGGGGGGGAAAATCTAAAATGTTTGACAGTTGTTGACACGGAGAAGAGGTTGACACGGGGAAGAAATTGAGAAATGTTGATCAGGGAGAAGAACTTGGCAAAAGTTAATATTATTAACACTGTTTTTATACATGGAGAAGAACTTGGCAAAAGTTAATATTATTAACACTGTTTTTATACACGGAGAAGAACTTGGCAAAAGTTAATATTATTAACACTGTTTTTATACATGGAGAAGAACTTGGCAAAAGTTAATATTAATAACACTGTTTTTATGCATCAATTAAATAATATAAATTTGATGTTTTTTTCATGTGGAAAAACACATGTCATTTTTGTGTAATTATTCTTAAAATTATTTTGTTTTTCGAAGTGGAGTGGGCATTTTGACGTAATTAAGCAAGGAGGGGAAGGTTCATGGATTATTGACATGTATTTGACAGGGGGGGGGGGGAGTTAAAATTGGAGAAAAATCATTGAGGCCATTTATCAGGTCAATGGCCTGGTTAGGTTCTCAAACGTATACTCTAGTACACTTTTTCAGCGATGTTATTAGCATGCTAAGAACGTTAGAGAATGGCGTTTGATAAATCGATTTTCACGAGAGTACCTAGATTTGTCATCCGTGGTGCAGGTTCTGAGGGCAGTGAACATGATATTGAGGGCACCATGATGACCGTTACCATTGAAATGAATGAACATGGGTAGGTTATTTGTGCTTTATGACAGAAGATGTCTACTGAAGCTGTCACTCAATTGTAAGCCCGTCTCAACTATATACTTCTTGACACAACATTTACATATGATAACACAAATGATTTTACGGGATTCACATGTAAAGGCACCATCGATAATGAAAGTAGCCTTAGGGAAACAAAGCGGATCTGAACTACATAGGGACCTGTGTAGCAACGACTGCGTTTGCAACGAATATTGCCAGAGTTAGCAGGAACGTAAGACCTGAGATGATTGTGGACCAAGATGTCATTAAGATTTTTGTCATGATTATAGGCAACCAAAGGAAAGTCCTGGAACGCGGCATGAGTTTCAGAATCAGACTGGAGAAGGGAATAATGCTTGAACAAGATTCGATGGACAGTAGAGTTATGGGGATGAAAAGTAAGGACATGTTTAACTCTATTAGAGAAGGATGAAGTACTCTGAGTATTAGTCAAGGTATCAAGTCGAGATGACGTACGGATACGAAGCCATGTCAATGAAAGGAAACTGTCAGGGAACGAACGTCTACGACAGAAATAAATAATCACAGAGGATTTATCCAGAAATTTATCATCAATACATAAGCGACGAAGGCGAAGAAGCAGAAAAAAACATCTGTTGTTCTACGAAATTTTGGCCAGATGTTATTGTGAACAAACACAACTTTCAATGACGTCATATTAAGTAGATGTAATTCCTTTCAAATTACACAGCGACATTATAGATTAAATCTATTTATCTATCTATCTATACGCTGTGGCCCTTGTTTGTCTTGCGGTGTCAGGGTGGAAAAGTTCTCTGGAGATTGCCTTCTTGTGCGCTGTTTGTAAGCATGTTCCTGTGGCTTCTTTGATTTCTGTGATCCATCTTTTACATGGTCTGCCTCTGGCTTTATAACCATTATGTCTATGTGTCATGGCTATTTGTGGCATGCTATACGTCGGTAGTCTGGAAGCGTGTGAAAGCCACTTGATCTGTTGTCTTTTGATAAAATAAATTAAATCATCGCCAGTAAATTCCACATTGGACAATATTGAGTTCTCAAGTATCTTAGCTCAACTCCGCAAGATTTTTCTCCATGTGACCTACTCTTCCATCACTTGTTCCAAGTTGTCATAAGCGATTACAGAAGCATTCACTTATGTATGATGACAATAAAATTCATTGATGTATGATGACAGTAAAATTCACCGATGTATGATGACAGTAAAATTCACCGATGTATGATGACAGTAAAATTCACTGATGTATGATGACAGTAAAATTCACTGATGTATGATGACAGAAGCATTCACTAATATATGGCATACGCTTTTGAATAGCAGCTTTGGTTTGTCTTTTCTTTTTCTTACAGCATGCGAGATTCTGTTTTTCTCTAGCGATGTTGCTATTGGTAATCTTCAGAATATAACCACATCACTATCAATATGGCCAAGTTACCATAAAAATAACCAAGTTTCTCTCAATATGATCAAGTTACCCTAAACATAAAAAAGTTAGTTTCAATATGATCAAGTTACCCTGAACATAAAAAAGTTACACTGAATATGGTCAAGTTACCCTAAACATAAAAAAGTTAGTTTCAATATGATCAAGTTACCCTGAACATAACCCAGTTACTCTCAATATGACCAAGTTACCCTGAATATAACCGTCATTTTCAATATGACCAAGTTACCGTGGACATAACCAAGTCACTTTCAATATGTCCAAGCCACCATGAGCATGGCTAAGTCACCCTAAACTTGGATCACCATCATGTGCCGTCTCCGCAACGAAGGTTGACTGTAACAGACTTCCAGTATCCCCAGTCTCTTGTTGTGGTGATGCACCTCTGGCCTAACCTGTCCATTTCGTGATTTTGCTCTCCCACTTGTTTCTCTGCCTACCTCTTGCTCGCTTCCCTTTGACTTTACCCTCAAGTAAGGTCTTCAACAAGGTGTCATGTCTTTTAATGTGTCCAAAATATTGTATTCACCTGATCTTTATTTCCCTTAATAATTCTTTCTTCATATTAAGTGTTTGAACCTCTTTGTTTGTTTTCTTCTCTTCTGATGATGTTCTTCCTATTCTTCTATATACCCACATCGTAGGTCACCCTGAACATAGCCAAGTCACTCTGAACATCATGGCCAAGTAACTCTGAACATAGCCAAGTCACTCTGGACATAGCCAAGTCACTCTGAACATCATATCCAAGTCACTCTGAACATCATGGCCAATTGAATCTAAACATGACCAAGTCACTGAATATTCTGTAACAGAAGGAAGATTTTTGTTGAAAGCCTGACACTGCGTTCCTTTCCGATCTTTGATGCTTTTTTCCTCTTACTTTCGTAACTTTTTGTAACTTTATCTAGAGCATGTTTTCGTGAACAATTACATTGTTCGTATGTTTGTTGAATGCCATTGTATCCTCCTTGAATCATAGCGCAATACTTTCACAAAATCATATGTCTTGGCATCCTTCCACTACCCTAAACTAATGCAGTAGATGATTCCCTACTGGTGTTCTAACCCAGAGTTATAGGTTCGAGTATGTTAAGATTAGGTTTTTTTTTCAAAATAACAAACGGGTCCGATCGACTTTAGAACAATAATTAATGCAACAAAGTGTGAAGAACTATAGCGTCTAACATGAAGGTGACCACATCGCCTATGTCTCTGGGCATACACATACATCCCGAACCTACACTACTTCACATACTCTTTGTTTATCGATGTTTTAGATGCAAGTTACACATTCTCTAGAATATGTTTCTATCGGCTAAATTCGCTTTTTACTATATATTTTGTATGTAATATTTAGCACTATAAGATATACAGAAGTAAATTGCTGAGTGGATACAATGAATAAATTCGAGTATTTTGGGAGCAAATATAAACAGTTTCGGGGAATGGGCAGTTAAAATCAAAAGAAGACTCGCAATTGTAATACTTAAACTAATACATTCGAGAAACTTCTGGGAAAGTAGTAATAATGACACTAAAATCATTTAATAATGACACCGTTTAACATCATTTATTTTCCCAGTGGCTACATACGGATGAGAGAAATTGACTTTAAACAAGAGAATATGAAAAAGGATACATTCATTTGAAATGAAGTTCTGCAGAAAGATTCTATGAATAAATTGGACAGAGAGAAAGAACAACACAGAAGTTGTGAAAATACCAAAACAAAATGAAGGGCAGTTTCTAAACACAATCAGAAGAGTGAAGCTACAGTTTTTTGTTTTTGTTTTAAAACTTGAAGAAACATTTTGGCATGGAAAGACTGATTCTTGAAGGCAGAGCCTTCTCTACCTCCTTGAAGGTAGGAGAATAGGAGGAGGTCCAAGAAAACGATTGACAAGTGATATCAAAGTGTGTATGAACATGCTACTGTCCAACACATTTCTGATCACTCAAGACAGAGAAGTGTTCAGTGTTCACAAGGCAAAGAAGTGCTCAGTGTTCACAAGACAAAGAAGTGTACAGTGTCCACAATGAAAACAACGTTCTGAAAATAATAGATATATTGATATATATAGATTGCCATCGATTTCTGAACGGTTCAGCGATCCAACAACTTGCAGGTGAATTCGAACTTTTTACAATGGTCTACTGAGACAAACTCACTAGATCTAATTCAGATAGCTAAATTTTAAAACACCGAATATAGATAGATACATAAACAAGAAAGCAGTTTATAAAGTCTAGCGAATACAGTATGACAAAGGCACATCTTCCTGCCTATTTTTATCATGTGTATGTGTATTGAGAAAAAATGTTTTGCCTGAAACATCGATTGTGCAGTAATTTTATTCCTTTAATTTGTTTTACTCAATATTACGTTCTCAAATTGCTTTACTCAATGTTACGTTCTCACGTATGTTTAACTCAATGTTACGTTCTCAAATTTGTTTACTCAATGTTACGTTCTCAAATGTGTTTACTCAATGTTACGTTTTCACTTATGTTTAACTCAATGTTACGTTCTCAAATTTGTTTACTCAATGTTACATTCTCACGTATGTTTAACTCATGTTATCAAATTTGTTTACTCAATATTACGTTCTCAAATGTATTCACTCATTGTTACGTTCTTAAATGTGTTTACTCATTGTTAGGTTCTCAAATGTGTTTACTCAATGTTACGTTCTCACATATGTTTAACTCAATGTTACGTTCTCACATATGTTTAACTCAATGTTACGTTCTCAAATTTGTTTACTCATTGTTACGTTCTCAAATATTTTCTATGATATTTTTACATGACAAAATTAAGACTATTTAAAACAAATAGATATTAAATATGGATTAGCACTACCGAACTCCAAGCAAACCAGTATGTACTTAGTGTCTTAAAGCAGCTGTCTAGAGAATGCATACCGCCGATACCCGTGTCTCTTTTATTAAATGCATTCCTCATTCTATCCCACATATGTCTAGTTCTACTAATGTCAAACGTAATATCGTTTCTCACACTCGCAGCATAGATGGATCATATATCGCAATTTCAACATACAGAATGTGTTCGCTTACTGCTATAGGTAAAGAAAATAGTGCTTACGTAGAACACAGGTTTTTGATAGTTTCACTTGAAGTTTCACTTGAACACGACGGACTATCACTAAAACTAAGGGGTTATGAGGTTTAAACAAGAAAACATACAGATTACAATACATAAGACCTTTTCATCGTTTCAAACCGTTAGTCTTTCTCAAGAATAAATTTAAAAAACAGTTACAAACAATGAAAACAGTAAAAATAATGTTACCACCACAGAGGCACTAGATATATTTTAGTTACCTCTGCGGCGGGAACGTTGTTTATACTGTTTTAATTGTTTTTCACTGTTTGTTTTATTTATTCTTGAGAAAGACCTAACGGTTCGAAACGTTGAAATGTCTTATGTATTGTTTATTTTATGTTTTCCTGTTTACATCTCATAACCTCTTAGTGATAGTCCGTCGTGTTCAAGTGAAACTTTCTAAAACCTGTGCTCTACGTAAGTAATATTGTTGTTACGTTTCACTGCAGTACTATCTTATATTGATTGCTAGAAAAATAATAATTTAAAAAAATAAATACGATAACAGATTACATAATATGTGATAACTATATAATTAAAATAACTTCAATACTGTATACACTTGAACTCACCTAACAGGAACATAAGAGCATACACACCCAACCATGTTTCTGAGAAGTTCATTGGAATATGTTGGTTTTTACTGTAGTGTTTCAGTTACGTACAGTCAATTTCCCAGCCACGATTTGTTCTTGAGAGTTCAGTCCTGTGAGATCGTTTATAAGGGGTTCAGTGTCTATGACGTTGGTGTCCTAAGATTAAATCCAGCGCAATGATTGGTCAAAGTTGATCCCCCTTAAGCTAATAGCTGATGAATTTTAGATCGCCAATAACAGATTAATAGTAGAGTCACGTGTTATTGTTAAGTGAATTCAGAACTTTCTATTTCAGCACTCACGGGGAAATCAATGTTTGATTGGGTGATTTGTGTCAGCACGTGCTGAGGAAGTCGTGTGAAGAAGTGATATTGAGGAAGTGTGCGTGAGGGTGGAGAAAAGGACAAAATGTGGAGAAAGATGTGGGTTTACAAAAACTTTTCGTGGGAGTAAGATAGGTGATAAATTTCTGGTACATGTAGTGTCCTACTTGAGACTTGTTCTATTTGAGACTTGTTCTATTTGAGATTTGTCCTACTTGAGATTTGTTCTATTTGAGATTTGTCCTACTTGAGACTTGTTTTACTTGCGACATCTACTTCTTGAGACTTGTTTTACTTGAGACTTGTCCTACTTAAGACTTGTTTTATTTGAGGATAGTCCTATTTGAGACTTGTTCTACTTGAGACTTGTCCTACTTGAGAATTGTCCTATTTGACACTT
Organism: Meghimatium bilineatum; assembly: GCA_034231615.1. Lineage (NCBI taxonomy): Eukaryota > Metazoa > Mollusca > Gastropoda > Stylommatophora > Philomycidae > Meghimatium > Meghimatium bilineatum. The sequence continues at coordinate 3,657,375 of CM067318.1, forward strand.
GTCCTACTTGAGACTTGTTCTATTTGAGATTTGTTCTACTTAAGACTTGTTCTATTTGAGATTTGTCCTACTTCAGACTTGTTCTATTTGAGACTTGTTCTATTTGAGATTTGTCCTACTTGAGATTTGTTCTATTTGAGATTTGTCCTACTTAAGACTTGTTCTACTTGCGACATCTACTTCTTGAGACTTGTTTTACTTGAGACTTGTTCTACTTAAGACTTGTTCTATTTGAGATTTGTTCTACCTAAGACTTGTTCTATTTGAGATTTGTCCTACTTGAAACTTGTTCTATTTGAGACTTGTTCTATTTGAGATTTGTCCTACTTGAGATTTGTTCTATTTGAGATTTGTCCTACTTAAGACTTGTTCTACTTGCGACATCTACTTCTTGAAACTTGTTTTACTTGAGACTTGTCCTACTTAAGACTTGTTCCATTTGAGATTTGTCCTACTTGAGATTTGTTCTATTTGAGATTTGTCCTACTTAAGACTTGTTCTACTTGCGACATCTACTTCTGGAGACTTGTTTTACTTGAGACTTGTCCTACTTAAGACTTGTTTTATTTGAGACTTGTTCTATTTGAGATTTGTTCTATTTGAGACTTGTTCTACTTGAGACTTGTTCTACTTAAGACTTGTTCTACTTGAGACTTGACCTATTTGAGACTTGTCTACTTGAGACATCTTCTATTTGAGATTTGTCCTACTTGAGACCTGTTATACTTGAGACTTGTCCTATTTGAGATTTTTTCTACTTGAGACTTGTTCTATTTCAGATTTGTTCTAATTGAGACTTGTTCTATTTTATATTTGTCCTACTTGAGACTTGTACTAGTTGAGACTTGTTCTATTTGAGACTTGTTCTATTTGAGATTTGTCCTACTTGAGATTTGATCTATTTGAGATTTGTCCTACTTGAGACTTGTTCTAATTGCGACATCTACTTCTTGAGACATGTTTTACTTGAGACTTGTCCTACTTAAGACTTGTTTTATTTGAGACTTGTCCTATTTGAGACTTGTTCTATTTGAGACTTGTTCTACTTGAGACTTATTCTACTTGAGACTTGTCCTACTTGAGAATTGTCCTATTTGACACTTGTCCTTCTTGAGACTTGTTCTATTTAAGATTTGTCCTACTTGAGACTTGTTCTATTTGAGATTTGTACTACTTAAGACTTGTTCTATTTGAGATATTTTTCTACTTGAGACTTGTTCTATTTGAGATTTGTCCTACTTAAGACTTGTTCTACTTGCGACATCTACTTCGTGAGACTTGTTTTACTTGAGACTTGTCCTACTTAAGACTTGTTTTATTTGAGACGTGTCCTATTTGAGATTTGTTATATTTGAGACTTGTCCTAATTGAGACTTGTTCTATTTGAGACTTGTTCTACTTGAGACTTGTCCTATTTGAGATTCGTCCTACTTGAGACTTGTTCTACTTGCGACATCTACTTCGTGAGACTTGTTTTACTTGAGACTTGTTCTATATTAGGTGCAACCAATATTTTGGGGAATATTAATGTTAACAAAATAATAGAACTATTATGTCCAGAAGTTCATTCCTTGTGTCCTTTCGAGTATAAATGCTACAGGCGAATTCTACGAATTTCTTATAGGGAACATAAGACCAATGTGCACGTAAGAAACAAAGTAAAGATGTATGAAGGTGTTCAAGAGCCATTGCTTTCAATAGTGAAACGACGAAAACTAGCATGGTTCGGACATGTATGTAGACATGATTCACTGTCAAAAAGAATACTGCAGGGAACTGTCGAAGAAGGAAGAAGCAGAGGAGGGCAATGGACACACAACATCAAGGAATGGACAGGACAAGACATTTCCACACTCATCCGCATCGTCGCTGAGGATATAATTCGCTGGAGGACTCTGTGTACTGAAACATCCAATGTGGTACCCCTACGACCCTAAAGGGTTACGGGTTTATTGATTGATTGATTGATCGTGTCCAGGAATTACAAAATTGTGGATTTTTTCCAGAAATAGTAATAAAAATTATATTTTCCCTCTATTAAAAAAAATGTTTCAAATTCAAACAATTTAATTTTTGCATTAAAACAGCATTATTTTTGGCGTCAACATTTGTCAAACAATAGCATACTTGCTGATGTCATTTAAGACCAATCTCTTGAAACATGCCTTTCGTTGCAAGCAAGATGACATATTCATAAATTGATGACATCATATGATGACATCTACAATGTCGAGATATTGAAACTAAAGATTAGAATAAAGTGCGCCTTGATCAAATACCTGTAACTTGCGGATAATGCTGAAATTGTGACCTACACCAGACATGCACAACTGTGTTTTAACTGCCGTTTCTGATATCTGCTGTAAGGTTTAGATTATCTACCATAAAAATATGATACAAATTATGATGCAGGAGGGATCTTGGAGTCATCCCTTGGGGGGGGGGGGGGCATGCGAACTCAAAGTATATAAATAGTACCAACAGAAAACCCGATAATAAAATAAAAACAATAATAAAAAAAAAGGTAACGAATGAAGTCCTAATTAAATCTGTGCAGAGATTGTCTATTAGAGAGGATCCTGTCTTGGTGGAACTAGAAAGATGGGAGTTTATTGAAGGATCTCTTTTATGGGAAATTAGTGTGGAGATTTAAGGGACGATCTCCAATAAATCAAGTGCCATGTTGAATGACGTAGGCGATCATGTGTCTCCACGATTCACTGTCTCTTGTGTTGTCAATAAGCTCGGTTAGTGAACTTCTACCGTGCCACAATACTAGTCCATCTAGCAACGTTTCTCTTTATCGTCCCCTATCTCTTCTCCCCCTGATTTTCCCAGTGGTTATTAAGTGTTCACGCTATGTTCTTCCTAGCACATGCCATAGAAACCGTCAATTTCCTTCCCTAATGCTTGATATGAAAATGCCGATTTCCATTTCGGTATAAATATGTATTCTTCTTCTACTGCGATTGTTCGTTCTTCTTCTTCTTTATCTGCGTTCCAACTTCTGCAACTATCCAGATTTAATGTAGTGAACGGACTGCGTTGTGTCATGGTTTTCAGCTTCGCTGCGATATCTGTACCATTGAGTTCCGATTTCAGCATAGCATCTGAACCACTTTGACCATTTGTGGAAAAGGGCATCCAACTAAACTCCATAACCACCATATTTCACTCTTACGACAAGCATGGAAGGTAATGTTGATATTCTTTACGTCTTTTTTCGCGCCCTGGAAACACACTGTCGAGTGTGAAATATGTTCACGAGAGATACGAAGATAAAGGCATGGAAATGTAAGAATTGGAACAGTCGATGGAGGAAAGAGAAGAGGATGACAGAGAAAATCATAAATTGATAACATCTAGGAATCGTCTAAGAGTTATTTTTCTACACTCCTCCGAATGGATGAGGATAGAGATGTTCAGGACACTTTTTGTGCAGGTGTCTCCAGTATGGCATCCCTGCTAACCTGATAGGTTATGGGCATTGATTTTTTATGCTGCATCCTTGCGTACCAGACGGGTTATGGGTAATGATTTTTTGTGCTAATTTCACCAGTATGGCATCCCTGATAACCTGACATGTTATGGGTATTATTATTAAACGCACATTAACAGTAGTAGCAGATAATTCAAGGATGCCATGTTTCAGAAAATTTATCGTAGCACATGATATCACAGTTGATCATGACATTTCTCGTAGATTCTGTGGAAGACTGTAGGTGGCTGGGATTGCTCCTACTAGCAACACCCATCCTTGATTCTAGCTTCTATGATAATGTAAAACATAGATACATCTTATCTTGTACTCTATGATAATGTACAACAAAGATACATCTTATCTTGTACTCTGTCATAATGTACAACAAAGATACATCTTATCTTGTACTCTGTCATAATGTACAACATAGATACATCTTATCTTGTACTCTATGATAATGTACAACATAGATACATCTTATCTTGTACTCTGTCATAATGTACAGCATAGATACATCTTATCTTGTACTCTATGATAATGTACAACATAGATACATCTTATCTTGTACTCTGTCATAATGTACAACATAGATACATCTTATCTTGTACTCTGTCATAATGTACAACAAAGATACACCAAAGATACATCTTATCCTGTACTCTGTCATAATGTACAACAAAGATACATTTCATTTTCTGAGTTCTTTCTAAACCTCCTAGAATTGTTCAGGATGTAGTCCGGCGAACCAAGTGCGTCTTGTCATAGTTTACAGCGTAGCTGCTATATCTGCCTATTTCGATCCGACACATTCGTTTTTCAGCATGACTGCTCGGTCACTTCGACAGTCTATCAGATGTGACAACCAATCCAAACAACAAACCATCTGAAGTCTCCTTTTATGACATACATGGTAGAACACAGTGTTGTTATTACTTGCTGTCTTTCATACCTCGACACCTCGAACGAGATCAATAATACTATCGGATGGAAAGACGGAAACCTGTCAACTAAAACTAATAATTTGTTTACAAAGAGTAATTCATATATATAAATATATATATATATAATTAAAACCATTTAAAATATGTTATATATATCATAGTGGTTTGGAGGAAATATAATAACAAAGATAAAGGTGCAAAAGAGAAAAACGCAAACACAAATGTGATGTAGTTTATTCGCATTTGAAGATTTATTCAAGAGATACTGCTCAAATAGTGATTTTTTTTCTTCTTAATGATGGTCAACAAGACGACAAAAAAATTCCCATACAACAATAAATATAAATATCTCCCACTTTACAAGTGATATATAAATGTATCAATTAGACATACATGTATCGCCATTTACAAGATATATACTATATATATATATATATATATATGCATGGATAAGATCTGTAGCTCTTTGTTTTGTCATGTTATATTTTGTTCTTCCACTTCGTAAGGTAGACGAGTGGAAATTTGCAAACATGTAGAACATTTTACGAAGGAGACGCTGGCGCAATCAGAATTTCGACAGAATGTACATATTTTTGGCTAAATGTATCCCTCCTCCCTCAAGGAGATCTCATGTACTGCCCTAAACCAAGGATATGTTAAAAAATATAATGTCTCTTATTCTACCTTTGTCTCGAAATTTACTTGCACCTAATTTTGTCATTACAAATAATTTAATGCCGTCATCTTTCCTTGTAATGCTGCTGTTTTATAAACAACATTCTCATATTTTCAATGTTCGCTATATGGACTTATAAATTCGTAATGCTTCACTTTCTCAAGTGAATGGAACAAATTGTTGTTGTTTTTTTCCACAAAGAACCCTAAGACTCTGTTTGTTCCACTTTCAACTGTATTCTGAAAATCCATCTGTAACATATCATTTCGAAATAAATCTACAGTATATCACAGTTTAAAATTGTGAAATATAATCACAGTGAAATATAATCACAGTGAAATGTAATCACAGTAAATTATAATCACAATAAAATACAATCACTGTGAAATTTAATCACAATGAAACACAATCACATGGAAATGTAATCACAGTGAGTACAATCACGGCGAAATGTAACCACGGAGAAATGTAGTCAAAGTGAAATGTAATGATAGTGAAATAGAGATACAACGAAATACAATCACTGTAAAATACAATCACAGTGAAATATAATCACAATGACATACACTCACGGTGAAATATAATCACTGTAACATGTAATCACAGTGAAATATAAATACAGCTAAATACAATCACGGTGTAATACAATCACGGTGTAATCTAATCACAATGAAATACAATCACGGTGAAATCTAATAACAATGACATAATTACAATGAAATATAATTGCAGTGAAAATGTTCTATTTTACAAATTTACTTTATATCAATGTTTCCTATGCCTTTTTTTCACCATGCTCCACCTAAGTATTTCTAAAATTCTGACACCCCCCCCCCATCATATGCAAGATATGCATATTTTTTTAATATTTAAAAATTGAATTATTACTAAATTACGTCTAATTACACCTTGTTAAAATTTCTTCCTAAACAATGAAATTGTCCCTCTGTGGGACGTGGGCCTGTCCCTCTGTGGGACGTGGGCCTGTCCCTCTGTGGGACGTGGGCCTCACGTTGGGAAATACTGGTTTACATGGTAGATACATATTACAACAGAAAACGTTTCATTTATGTTTTCTGTCACGTGGTGAGTCTGTTATGTTTTCTGCCACGTGGTGAGTCTGTTATGTTTTCTGTCACGTGGTGAGTCTGTTATGTTTTCTGTCACGTGGTGAGTCTGTTATGTTTTCTGTCACGTGGTGAGTCTGTTATGTTTTATGTCACGTGGTGAGTCTGTTATGTTTTCTGTCACGTGGTGAGTCTGTTATGTTTTCTGTCACGTGGTGAGTCTGTTATGTTTTCTGTCACGTGGTGAGTCTGTTATGTTTTCTGTCACGTGGTGAGTCTGTTATGTTTTCTGTCACGTGGTGAGTCTGTTATGTTTTCTGTCACGTGGTGAGTCTGTTATGTTTTCTGTCACGTGGTGAGTCTGTTATGTTTTCTGTCACGTGGTGAGTCTGTTATGTTTTCTGCCACGTGGTGAGTCTGTTATGTTTTCTGTCACGTGGTGAGTCTGTTATATTTTCTGCCACGTGGTGAGTCTGTTATGTTTTCTGTCACGTGGTGAGTCTGTTATGTTTTCTGTCACGTGGTGAGTCTGTTATGTTTTCTGTCACGTGGTGAGTCTGTTCTGTTTTCTGCCACGTGGTGAGTCTGTTCTGTTTTCTGTCACATCATGAGTATTTTCTGTTTTCTGTCACATATTTAATTAGGCCTTGATTCGTTACGTTTTTGATTATTGTCGTATTTAAGTTGGTCACTATTTATATACTCGGAGTCGCCATGGTTTTATCTGGTATGTGATTCCAAGTATATAAATAGTAACAAATGGAAATGACAAGAATCGTCATTATTAACGAATTAACGAATGAGGGCGTTATTTACTCTGTACAGAGTTCTTCTATTGCAAACGTCGTGATACAAACACATACGTTGATGCCATTCAGTAGATGGTCCCTTCTCAAAGCAGTATGGCGTAAAACCACTGAAGGAACTCACTACTACACATATTAAACAAGAGAACTATTGCTAGTAATTCATGGGGAGTAATGCTAACAAACAAACAAATATGTAGAGGACGGTAGTGGTCTTAAAATAGTGTGCACATTTTTTGAGGTGCCATGGGGTCACCTGCTGCGCAACCAAAAGCATCTCGGAACTCTTGAACTTGTGAGACAGCCACGTTGACCCTGCAATAATGAACACGTATTTTGATGACATGATACTCTAATAGAGAATACATAACAAGTCATGAACTAAATGAAGGGTGACTTCTAAATACCATCATAAGAAGGAAGCTACAGTATTTTGGACACTCAAAACAACATGATTGCATCGAAAGGCTGATTCTGGAGAGTAGAGTGCTAGGCGAGAGAAAAAGAGGAAGACCAAGAAAACGATTGACATCGAAGAATGTATGAACATATTAGATATGAAATGGGAAGATATTAGTGGTAATGCTAGATATGAAATGGGAAGATATTAGTGGTAATGCTAGATATGAAATGGGAAGATATTAGTGGTAATGCTAGATTTGAAATGGGAAGATATTAGTGGTAATGCTAGATATGAAATGGGAAGATATTAGTAGTAATGCTAGATATGAAATGAGTAGATATTAGTGGTAATGCTAGATATGAAATGGGAAGATATTAGTGGTAATGCTAGATATGAAATGGGACGATATTAGTGGTACTGCTAGATATGAAATGGGAAGATATTAGTGGTAATGCTAGATATGAAATGGGAAGATATTAGTGGTAATGCTAGATATGAAATGGGAAGATATTAGTGGTAATGCTAGATTTGAAATGGGAAGATATTAGTGGTAATGCTAGATATGAAATGGGAAGATATTAGTGGTAATGCTAGATATGAAATGGGAAGAAAACGGATACAGTGGATAGAACGAAATAATATTGCTGCTTACTTGTAGTCTCCAGGTGGCAGAAAGTGATAAGAATTCATCAATTTAATATGGTATGGTGTATTCTGACAGTTGGCCTGGTGTATGAATATAGAAAAACAGAATTTACATGAACTGTGAAAACATATATATTAACTGTGTCATTCTGTCTATTCGCTGAAACCCTTTATTGCCTTTCAGCGTTAGGGGTAGAACAATTCTTTGGAGATGGCCCTTTTGTGGGCTGAGTATATTATGGAATTTATTGTCTCTTTTATTTCGGTGGTCCATCATTTTCGTGGTCGGCCTCTAGGTCTGCCTTCACTGTATCTGTGTAGCATAGCGTGCTGTAGTATGCTGTCTGGTGGTAGTCTGATGATGTGTGCAAACCATTTGATCTGTGGCCTCTTGATATATTCCAAGATTTGGGTGGTACCGGTTCTTTGTCTAATGTCCTCATTTCTCACTCTGTCTCTTAGCGATATTCCTAGGATTCTGCGTAAGCATGCCATTTCAGTTGTCACAAGTTTACGTTTGTCTTGTGCTGTTGTTGTCCATGTTTGGCTTTGGTACCACAGCGTTAGCATAATAATCGTTTTGAATAGTGTTATTTTTAAGTTTAAGTCTACTGTGTCACTGGCAGTATTTAATGATTATCTGGTTAGAATGTTTACATCTAAAAACTACATACCAGGAGAATGCCAATATATTGGGAATCTCATGAAGTTTATATTAAAATGCCTGACACATGTCGGGATCGGGAGATTCGATCAACTGTTCTGTATCAAACTTATAGTGTTGTACTTCCATGGATGTCGCTGTCACGTTTTTGTTTGCTTGACTTTCATCTTCCCTTCTTATATTCTTAACAGTTTCATGTCTTCAATGGTTTCCTTTCTTTTTATGTTAATGGTAGCATGTCCTATTCAAGATGTAGCCATCAACCAAGCTTTTTTTTTACTCAAGTGATTTTCTAAGCAATATAAATACGTTCAGTAGTTTGTCATGTCTTTCTGAAATGTACAGATGCACAAATAGATTCGAACCGGTCTCTTAGTCATTACAGACATGCTCTGTACCGCTTCGTCACAGAGCTGGATGATATGAAATATAAATATGCTTTTCGGTTACGCTTTACTACTATCAGATAGATACAGCTTATAATTATACTATAAGTAGGTACGGGAAAGTATAAAGTGTTAACGAAGATATAAGTACCTTCGGTAAAGTATAAATGTTAACGAAGATATAAGTACGTGCGGTAAATTACCTAGTGCAAACGAAGATATAAGTACGTGCGGTAAATTACCTAGTGCAAACGAATATATAAGTACGTGCGGTAAATTACCTAGTGCAAACGGAAAAATAAGTACGTGCGGTAAATTACCTAGTGCAAACGACGATATAAGTACGTGCGGTAAATTACCTAGTGCAAACGAAGATATAAGTACGTGCGGTAAATTACCTAGTATTAACGAAGATATAAGTAGGTGCGGTAAATTACCTAGAGTTAACGAAGATATAAGTAGGTGCGGTAATGTAGCCAGTGCTAATGACGATATAAGTAGGTGCGGTAAAGTACCCAGGGCTAACGTAGATAAAAATAAGAGTCATATTCTACCAATCTATATGTTCCTTCGGCGCCAAACATGGTGCAATGGGCAGAAATCCAAGACTCTCCAGTTGTGAGGCTACTGTCTGTAATTCAGGCACCTTGTTGAGGCATATAGTCGTATCCTCTTTGATGACTGTTCTGTGAAGAATCTATCTTGGTCTGTTTCTTTTTCTTGTGCCGTCTGATACCCATGTTAATGCTTTAGTTGCATTCTATTTCCTTATTTCTAAGTACATTTCCGATTTATGTAGATCATAATAAATGCAATAAACTAATTCTGAAAAAGGATACACTAATGCATCACTAGTAAAGAAAGACAATGCATTGCCACATTCGTCAATGCTACAGTGTTGTGCTCTTCTGCTGAGGTCTCTCTATTTAAGAAATAGAACGGACAACATGCGTCTAGTTCTCAAAGTACAATGATTTAAGTTACAGATTTAAGTTACAGATTTAAGTTACAGATTTAAGTTACAGATTTAAGTTACAGATTTAAGTTACAGATTTAAGTTACAGATAGCGAGTACATAAATAGGTTTACCTGAGCAAATAGCGAGTACATAAATAGGTTTACCTGAGCAAATAGAGAGTATCTAAATAGATTTACCTGAGCAAATAGCGAGTACATAAATAGGTTTACCTGAGCAAATGCGACAAAAAACAGTTTATCTAGTGAGTATTTAGATATTCCTGCAGGAACCTTCTCATATCCTTTCATTGCAATTTTTGTTCTGTAAGCCTGAAATATATTGAAAAAAAGCACACGAAGTAATATAGTTTATAGTTTCAGAACACAACTTTTCGACAAAAAGACCTTATACAAAATACAGTATACAAAATACAGGATCAAGAAAATACTAAAATAACAATGAATATCAGATTTCATTGATCATATATCTAGTTAAAATATTAACATATTTGATGGAAATCCTGAAGAATTACATTTTTCCTTGCAGTTGTTATTTAATGACGTTATAAAATAACTTAGAGGAACCCACATCTACAACTTCCATACTCTCTTCTTACCACGTGTGTGTCCGATCACAAATTACGTGTTATTTGCTCTATTTTCAGACACTACGACAAACGGGCCAGATTTTTCTAAAAATTGCAACGATGTTAAAATTATACATCATATTTAAGTGCCGTCTCCGAAACGAAATTTAGCTGCAACGGACTACCAACAACCCCTGTCTCTTGCTTTAGTATCGCAATATTGTTAGACTGTAACCTGACCATCTTGTGATGCTACTCTCTCACTTGTATCTCTGCCTACCTCTCCCGATCTCTACTCTCGAGTAAGGTATTCATCAATGTGTAATGTATAGTAATATGTCCAAAATACTTCGCTTGTTTCTTCTTCTTCATCTTCTTCTTCAGCGTTCATTCTCTAACTCCCGCTGGATCTCTCTTGTAGCAGGACTATGATCCTACAAGATTTCCAGCAGGATGAAGACCAGAAAATGGAAATGCGTTGTGTCGCTGTTTTATTTGCGGCAATGACCCGAAAGATCCGTCTTCGGTGGGAATTCATATATCTATGTTTTATAATTGACAAACATCATTCTCCGAAACTACCTGTTAGAACCAGATATCTGTGGCATGCAACTTTCGAATGGCAATGACACTAAAAAATTGTTAGGTCCACATGTCTATGACGCGTGCCTACCTGCTTATTTTAGGGATAATTAATGTGAATATTATATCAATAATTAATACATAATTAATTTAAATATTATTTTCGTAGGTGTTTAGGTTAGAAGGATTGTGTTGTGCATAACTAACCCTAACCCTAAATAAATGTATATTTATATTAAAAAATTATAATCATAAACTGATAATCATAGCCAAGGGAAATAATCAAATAGGTAGACACGCGTTCCAAACAAGGACCTATTGTTATTTAGTCCATAAATGCTGTGGATTATTCACAATGACACATTTATTTTTATGTTTTAGGACTATTGCAAAAATATGTTTCAAAATTTTAAATTTTATAGTATGCAGACTATTTTAAAGTAACATTTTATTCATAGTCTGATCTCCATAACACATCGATAGGTCAATTAATTGCTCATTTTTCATGTTTCCGAGCCAATTAATTAAAAACAACATAAAAAATACATAAATAAAATTAAAAATATTTTTAAAATGTTTTTTTTTAAAATTATTAAAAAAAAAAATAATTAATATTTTCTGAACAGGTACTTCAACACCAGCGACGTCATAAACGGACGAATCTTAAAAAAATTAACAACAAGAGTCATACCAGGAAGTCAACAGCAGATCAGTAGTCAAGAAAGAACCGGTCAATGAAAAATAGCCAATCAGGATTATCAATAAAACAAGACACCAGACCAAAAGTATCGAGAATAACCAAGACAGCAAGTAACAGCAAACCAGGACCCAAAACACCATTCAATGATTTTTCAAAACACCATTCAATGATTTTTCAAAACACCATTTAATGATTTTTCTAAACACCATTCAATGATTTATCAAAACACCATTCAATGATTTATCAAAACACCATTCAATGATTTTTCAAAACAGTCCTTTTTTAGGGCTAGCCTATAATCCCCCTCCCCCCACTATTTAATGTCCTTTTCAGGACAGACCAGAACCCATGTCATTCCCTCAGTACCTAACAGGACACCTCTCAGATCACTCGACCACAAGATACGACCCAATATAACCAAAGAAAATTATTTCACGGTTGAAAAAGGCGTGACTTTCTTAAGAAAGGCAAATCCAGTAAGAAACAAAAAAAAAAAAAATTAATTTAGATGACAAAATTGTACAGCTCACATCTAAATATGAAGTTGAAGTTATTTGCATTGGTAAATCAGCGATGTTATGGAGCATACCTTTAATGCTAATTTCAAGCCACTAGCATCAGCCAGTACCTCTGGGGCGTTGTACAATTCAAAGAATTCTGGGTACGCCTGAGAATTTAAACAATGAAACCATTATAATCTCTATAATTATTATCATAATTAACTGTAATCACCATTGCTGTTGTTCTTGTTGTTGTTGAGATCATTGGGAATTACTAGCAATTAGCTTTTATTTCCTACGTGAAATGGGGTAGTTGCTATAGAGCTTTGTGCCATACCGCGAAGACTCCAACTCCGAGCGGTGTTCAGTGCCGTGAGGTCTGCTACTGACAGTGGGTAGTGTTAATATTTTTTTTTGACTTTTCTACATCTCCTCAACACTTATTTGGTGTGTGTCCCTCGAAAATTGTACGGTACAAAGGACTCATTAGGAATCATCCATCTAAAGTCATGCAATTACACTTTTCTCAGGTATTTTCATTGGCCACTTTGTGTATACATTGTTTCGACAGCCAATGAAAGTCCACGAAATCCTCATCACATTTATCATAGTCTTGTCGTCGACGGTATATAACCGTCACTGTCACCATCACCACAAATGTGATGATCACTTCCACAACCACAAATACCACCACTAGCACCGCAGTTATCATCTTCAACCTTATCGTCAGCATTATCATCATCATCATCATTAACATCTTCACCATCATCATTAGCAGCATCATATTTTACCAATAGCTTCACCACCACCATCAGCATCATCATTACCAATAGCTTCACCACCACCATCGGTATCATCATTACCAATATCTTCACCACTACCAGCATCATCATTATCAATCTCTACCATCAGCATCATTGTTCTGCCATCTTGCTTTGACTCATGATTCACATTTTGATAACAGGCAGGACTGCAGTAAAACTGTAATCCTCTGATTAAAATAACCACAAAGTAGTACTATTTTACGAATCACTATAAGAACACAAATTCGATATTTCTCAAATATCTCTATGAAGCCCCGACTACACGGTACATCTGTATGAAGCCCCGACCACACGGTACATCTGTATGAAGCCCCGACCACACGGTACATCTGTATGAAGCCCCGACTATACGGTACATCTGTATGAAGCCCCGACCACACGGTACATATGTATGAAGCCCCGACAACACGATACATCTGTATGAAGCCCCGACCACACGGTACATCTGTATGATGCCCTAACCATACGGTACAATTGTTGATGTCCTAACCACATGGTACATCTGTATGAAGCCCCGACCACACGGTACATCTGTTGATGCCCTGACTACACGGTACATCTGTATGATGCCCTGACTACACGCTGAATCTGTTTGATACGCTACACCGTCCACACGATATATCGGACAGAGACAACACTGGAATGATTATTGTGTGTATATTATTCCCGGAGTGTATGATTTTTGGATAGTTTTCGTTTCCTTTGGTGTCTTGTTCTGCGATTTATAAAGGACTTTTGATTGGTTGAAATATCGATTCTGTGTTGAGGTGTTAGTGATTCGCTAAACCCCATGACATTGTGATTTCACTGACTACATACATATTGTTGCAGTATTGGACTGTGTTATGACAAAGTCCTTTACACGACTTGGAAAGAAGTTCTTTATTTGTATAGAAACTTGGATTTAGTTCGTTTACGTTTGCCTTGTTATTTTAGCAGTTTTTTTTTTTAATTTCAGGATGTCATCAATTTATTTTTCGGCTCTAGTAATTTTAAAGCAATATTTACGTTCAGTAATTTCCCCTTGATTTCTAAATGGTTCTTCCAACCATCTGGCTGCATCTAGTTAAACTCGAATCCCTTACATTGTTCTTCCGAGATGTGTTCGTTGCTTGTCAACCACAGAGATAACACTGTATCAGGCAGGAGAAATATATATTTACTTACATCTCTTACAATGTACGTACAATATACTTACAATATACTTACATCTCTTACAATGTACGTACAATATACTTACATCTCTTACAATGTACGTACAATATACTTACAATATACTTACATCTGTTACAATATACTTACAATATACCTACGTCTGTTACAATATAATTACATATGTTGCAATATACTTACATCTCTTGGATCCGGGTTAAATATCCCTAACCCTTTATACTCCTGTGCGCTTTTAGCGCAATCACTGATATTTTTGTAGCGTTCTATTGTAACTTGGGACCACCAGTCTCCAGCATTACTCTGATCAAGTCTGTACTGACTACCTATAGACAAAAACTTTGATTACTGCATGTTTTCCTGTTAATGCTTGCTGGTAAACTAGTTTTATATAGTCAGTGAAAATAAAGGACAATCGTCCATGGCAGTCGCTACAACATGTACAGACGTAATTGTATTGTATTCCCAAAAGGTAAAATCCTGTTCTAATCTTAGCGTTGAAACCCTGTCTTCGGATCATTTATTCTGAAATAGAGAAGAATTATAGAAGAAAAAAAAGCGATAGTTTTTAAAAAAATGCATAAAAATGTAATGTTATTTGTTTTATGTCAGTTATTGTCAGATATGACAGAGCTATAATATGACAGAAGTCGGTACAAGCTGTTTCATTTTATGTTACGGTACAACGCCCTAAGTTGGGGGGGGGGGGTTGTCTAACTATCATGACAACCTACATTATGCCAACCAACTGAATCAGGCGGAAGAGCACATGTGAGAGGATACACGCTTTATCCTAAGACTAGGAAATGCCATCTAAAACCAAATGGTGTGGCAGGGCAGATCGGGCCTTTAGCTTTGCTTAGCACATGGTCTAGGTTCAAAATACGAATATATTGACAGATAGATCACATCTCAGCTGTTACGACAGTTTCTGCTGTTGCCTTGTTCCAATTGTATTGGTGTTACCTTTTCTTTGGAGTTAACAAAGCACATACAGAGCGTGAGAGAGATCGAGAGGGATTCTGTTGCATGGATAATATACAATATTGCCGAAAATAACCGGAGTTATTTTGATTTGTGTAATCGACAACACCCAGGGTCAAAAGTTATATCACAGGCCTGGTTTATTTCCATGAAAGAAACATTCCAGTGTAGCAGTATTCCAGAATTATAACATCTAGCCAGGATTTCAGTACAAACTTCTGGACCAACTATCTCATCATTCTTCCGTTAGGTCTGCAGACGCATCCGAAGCGATACCAAATAAAATTGACCGTGATATGTGTGTCTGCCACAAACTGACAAAGGTGCAATGTCCACGTCTCCATCTTGTTGTCATTCATGGGGATTATGTGATAAGAAGAAATTGAGACAAGATGGGGTATTGATTTTGTTCTTCACATGTGACAGGTTGTCAGTCTATCCCTAACTTTCTTTGGACATACATGGAAAGAGAACATTGATTATATTCTTTTCCCCTTGAATTAGAAGTACAAGCCCCTATTGCCACATTGTTCTATCAGTTGAAGAATATAAACTGTCATAATATTTTTGTTCTATAAGTTGAAGAATACAAACTGTCAATATACTTTTGTTCTATCTGTTGAAGAATATAAACCCTCATAACACTTTTGTTCTATCCGTTACATATTTTATTCAGCTACAATCAACTGACATTTGTCTTCGGCAATGATTCACCTTCTTCTTCTTCTTCTTCAGTGTTCATTCTCGAACTCCCACTGGATTCCCCTTGTAGCAGTACCATGGTGCTACTAGAGTTCCAGCAGGATGTAGTCCATAGAATGAAATGTGTTGTGTCGCCATTTTATTTGCACCAATGCCCGACACATCCGTGTTCGGCTGAAATGACTCACAATACCGTAGGTTTTTAATAGTCTTTCACAGGGAAACTATAAAGGATATTTTGAAATATTACCGTCTCTCTTATCATAAAAAAACAACAACATTGTAGTGAATCAATTATACTTGAGTGTATTCATTCTTGAGATCTTTCGTTTCGCAGCCGTTGAGAGCTTGGCCTTCTGCTTCGTATGTTGCAGATTCGAATCTGTTTAGTGAGTTCCTATTTACAAAGTGCATTTATGGGGAAAGACCTTAGGATTATCGCTTGAAGCTAATTGCTACGAATAGTACTTTCAATTGACAACGTGTAGCTTCGTTGAGAGGGACGGAGTTCTAATGGGGAAACCGAGTACAATAAAGTAAATCTTCAATACTTTTGAGCTTCCATTTGTAGTCATTCATGTGTATATACTTATCCTTCTCTACGAAGCAGCACGCTGTCTGTCAAGTGTTCAAGTCATAGTACACAATCCTATAGCTTCAAGGGATCTCCAATTGTGCCAGTCATAGCATCCACACATATTGATTCAAAGGATCTCAAACTGTACCAGTTACAGCTGCACAAAACACTATAGCTTCAAGGGATATCCATCTGTACCAGTCATATCACACAACACTATAACTTCAAGGGATCTCAAAGTGTACGAGAACACAACACTATAGCTTGAAAAGATCGCCCCCCCCAAGAAATCATTTTGTAAACAAAAACAACAGAAGCCGGATTCGAACGCTCCACATCTTGAGCTAAAACGAATAATTTACCAACTAAACTACGGAGATTTCCCTTCGGAGATCAAAAGTCTATTAACATATTTTCAGCAACAGATGATGATTACTCCAGATCGAAGTTTAATGTTTGAAATCTGACGAGACAGTTAGGCAGTTAAAAAAATTTAGTAAAAAAACAATTTGTGATCAATTAGAGTACGTGGATTGTTTGTGATCTCCATTACTTGTAATGGTCATACGGCCTGATATCACCAAACAGAACTGACGCCCGTTATCAGAAAATTATCTCTTAAAAAATAGAAGACAATCTGGCATATTTTTTCAAATTCAATGCATTCACTGATGTCTTCAAGAATTAGGTATAGATGGAAAAGACATCAGACTGATTAGAAATAGATACTGAGAACAGACTGCACCAATAAGGTGTGAAAACAGCTACTCTCCATACATAGAAATAAGAAGAGGAGTAAGACAAGGATGCATTTTATCACCAAGCCTATTTAATATCTACACAGAGAATATCTTTAAAAATATAGACGAAATGTCAGGATTCAAGATCAATGGGAAAATAATAAACAACCTGAGATATGCAGATGACACTGTTCTTTTAGCAGAAAGTGAACATGAACTACAAAGACTAATAGATCAAGTCAATAAATCAAGTAATGAATGTGGACTGGACATAAATACTTTAAAAAACCATGATAATCAGCAAGGACACAGAAGAACAAGAGCTAATCATAAGCATACATGGAGAGAAACTACAACAAGTAAAACAGTATCAATATCTTGGACACATAGTCACAAATGATGGCAGATATGAAACAGAAGTTAAAAGGAGAATAGGAATAACTAAAAGTACTTTCAATGACATAAGGAAAATATTAATATCTAAACAAATTACAAACAAGTTAAAAAATGAGATTTCTAAAATGTTACATCTATTCTATATTAATGTATGGCACAGAAACATGGACACTAAATAAACAATTAGAAGACAGAATTGATGCCTTTGAGATGTGGGTATAAAGGAGAACAGGGAGAACATCATGGAAAGAGAAAAAAATAAAGAGGCTCTAAAAACACTTAATATGAAGAAAGAATTACTAAGAGAAATAAAAATTAGGCAAATAAAATACTTTGGATACATTAAAAGACATCACACTTTGTTGAAGACCTTACGTGAGAGTAAACTCAAAGGGAAGCGAGCAAGAGGTAGACATAGCTACTAGTGGGAGAGTAACATCACAAGATGGACAGGTTACAGTCTAGAGACAGGGAATGTTGGAGATCTGTTGCAGTACATTTTCGCTGCGGAGACAGCACTTGATGATGATGATTATCTGATGCCAGATTTAATAGAAAAATTAAATGAAAAAAAAATTACTTTAATTCTATTTGTTGCCAAATCAGACTTCTCTTTAGAATAACACTTTGACAACAGCCGATGGAATTTATATCATTTTGCTTGAAACTCCTAAAACAACCCACTCACGAATTGCAAATTCTTCCAATGTTAAATGAGGTGTTTCCACTTTCTGTTGTGAGAAGCCAGGAGTTTGTGAGACAATTTCCTGAGTTCTGAACAAGATACAATAAAAGGTCAAATCTCAGCGTCAGTCTAAGACAGTTCAAGCTAATAATTCTCTCCTATAACCGATGACGCTGCAGGGGTCTTGAAACCTGAATGGAAACCGGGATTTCAGTATAAATACCTTCTATTGTGGATACAGTGTATCGGACGTTTCAATTTATGGCATTAACTTGATTGAGCGACATTAAAACACCAAATGAATGGCAACTACCAAGATAGAATTGGTGAGTAACGTTAAGTTACAAGAACAAAGATATACAATTGAAAACATTTCGTATCTATTGAATTATCTGCGAGGGTGTATCTTTCATATTTATAGAAACATTATTGAACTCTTATAATGATCAATTATTGCACTTTCAATAAATATTCTCTGATGTTATTGTATTCAGTCTTAAATATTAAATAGGTGATCACAGCGACAAGACCAGGACCGGATTTACGTATAAGGAAAACAAGCTATTAAAAGAGATAGGGGTAGACCAAAAGAAACCCTCAGAAGAACAATACGTAGAGAAAGTCCATCTATCTATACGCTGTGTCCCTTGTTTGCCTTGCGGCTTCAGGGGTGGAAGAGTTCTCTGGAGATGGCCTTCTTGTGCGCTGTTTGTAAGCCTGTTCCTATGGCTTCTTTGATTTCTGTGATCCATCTTTTACATGTTCTGCCTCTGGCTTTATAACCGTTATCTCTATGTGTCGTGGCCATTTGTGGCATGCTATCTGTCCGTAATATGGAAGCGTGTGAAAACCACTTGATCTGTTGTCTTTTCATGTGTATCAATACTGGTATTGTTTTGGTTATCTTTCTGATGTTATCGTTTTCTAATTCTATCTCTTAATGACACTCCGAGTAGTCTTCGTGAATATTATTTAGAGAAAGTAAAACAATCCATATTTATACTATTAAAAAACCGCACAGAATAGCTTTGAACGGGCATAAGTGGAGAGATCTGACCTCTGCCTTATACGCTAACTTCAGGGAAATAGGAAAATTAATGAATGAATGAAAATAAGCTATAGCTTAGGCCCGCACTGTCTTGGGGGCCCCAAAAAATATATTTGGAACTGACATATAATCCACGACATCTTGAACTCAAGGCTAATGGCGTAACCTCTGCACCACATCGCAATTACTATATAATTATATAATGACAGATGAAGTAAAAGCGCATGGTCATATCACGGTTAACTTTCCCAGCAACATAATGTCACTTTACAGGTATTGGGTAAAAGAGCATGAGCCCATAGACCGCTGGATCAGCAACCAACCATCATGGTTAACATGGTGTATGATATAGTAAAAAAAAACGTTTGTAACTTGTGTAATAATAATACTTACCAATTTCATCTACTGCGTGAATCAAATTCGCTGCCAATAGAGTGCCTATGCCTCCAAAGTTGTAGTAAGCTGGGCCGTTATGTGCAAATAATGGACTCTGTTGAAGTACATTGTGGAATGTAATATTATCATGACTATAGTTATCATCTATCTATTGTCTATCGTTTTTCCCCAGGTGGTTTGTGATTCACTCTAGCCGTTAAGCGTAGGAGTGATTGGAGCTCGAACTTGCGTTCTAAAGCCAGATGTGTGGTCTTTCGCTGTGCTATGACCGTGTCTGTTCAGGATGTCTCCGACGTTTTCTATCCATGTTTTCCGTGGTCTTCCTCTGACTTCCCTGATCTCATTTGGTTACATACTTGTACGGGCAACTTTTCGTGATACATACATTCTCATAATGTGGCCAAACCACTTGATCTGTTCTCTCTCTATGTAATCTGTACAAGATATTATACCTATTCTTTCCCTGATATATTCATTTCGTAATCTGTCACGCCTGGTGACCCCGGCGGCTTTCCTCAAGCATTTCATCTCACATGTCACTATCTTTCTGTAATGTGAAGATGAGAGGGACCAGGTTTGGCACTGGTGATGTTCGTCCGTCGTGATCGACGATGACCAAAAACTCAACCATAATAATAATAATAACAATAAATAATAAAATAATAAAGTTAATAGTGCGTTTTAAAATGACTAGCAAGTCCAATGCGCGCACAAAATGTTCTTTTACAGAATTGACAACAATAGAAGGTATCTGTGTGAGGTTGAGATGTTTTTTCTTTTCTACGTGTTCGCTTCTGTCTTGCAGTTTCTTGTCTGAGTTCTTCTGCCGCTAGTGCTCCCGTTCTAATGCTGTAACGCCATGCTGTTCTATCCTGAGCGAGGCTCTCCCAAGCGCCTACGTCAATGTTAAGATGTTTCAAGGATGACTTGAGCGTGTCTTTGAAACGCTTTTACTGTCCACCAACTTTTCGAAAACCTGCCTTGAGTTCTCCATAATATATTTGTTTTGGCAAACGCGAGTTCTCCATACGCACAAGATGGCCTGCCCAGCGTGCCTGCGCCTTCATAAGTATTGTGTGGATGCTTATTGAGGTTGATTTTGCCAAGACCTCGTAGTCTGGTACTTTGTCCCACCAATGGATGTTTAGTAATTTACGTAGGCAGGTAAGATGGAAATGATTTAACTTTCTTGCATGTCTAGCATACACTGTCCACGTTTCGCAGGCGTATAGTAAGGTTGGTATAACAGCAGCATGATATACTTGTAGTTTGGTGGTTGTTCTTATACCTCTTCTGTCCCATACATTTTTGCGTAATCTGCCAAATACATTTTAGGCACTGGTAACACAGTGTTGGTAGGAATATACTGTAGATCATTTGTCTCTTAACTTTCATCTCGATCTTGGGGTGATATCATCTATTATCATGACTACAGTTATCATCTTAATATTCTTCACTGTTATCACTCTGTCTGACATTATATTTCTCTACATATAACAGTTACAGATTGGTGGTGTTCTGCGATCCTGCAGAAGGTGGTTAGAATATACACCAAATCGATATAAATCTTATCCTATGCAGTTGTTCAGAACCTTAGCTAAGCTCAATAATTATTCTTAGACCCTACAGACCTCATTTAAGCTCAATGATTAACGTATCTTTAGACCCTACAGACCTCAGCTAAGCTCAATGATTAAAGTCTCTTTGGACCCTACATATTTGACTTCCATTCCCAACGATCTAATCCAGGTAGGATCTGTGAATTATTTACAGATTTGATTGCGTATCTATCAATATATCTAAAAATATATCAAGCCATCAATCAACCAATATGTCTGTCTGTCTGCCTACCCGTCCGTCCGTCCTTTCCTCCACCGACCTACTTAACCAACGAACCATCCATCCATCTTTTTATTGTTAATGCGTCAATTACTCCTTATCACAAACAACATCACAAGGAACAGCTGAACGTGGAAGAGGCAGAGGAAGACAGAAAATTATGGACAGGCAACTTCACCGAATGGATATGTCAAAATTTTGTATCACTCATCCGCAGCGCTGAAAATACAAATTGCTGGAGGATTACGTGTGTTGATGCATACAATGTGATACCTATACGCCCCTGACGGTTTATAGATTTATACAATGTGATACCTATACGCCCCTGACGGTTTATAGATTATACAATGTGATACCTATACGCACTTGACGGTTTATAGATTTATACAATGTGATACCTATACGCCCCTGACGGGTCTTAAGTTTATAGATGGATATACTATAATAACTATAATAATAATAAAACCCATAACCCGTCAGGGACGTAGGAGTGTCATATTCAGATATTTGATGCAGAAAGATTTCAAAGAAGTGGTTTTCACTTGCTTCCAGACTACCATGAGACAGTGTCCCTCAAAAAAAAGTATTACTATACAGGCACGATGGATACAAAATCCAGGGGCAGACCTTGCACAGATGGATTACAGAAATAAAAGGCAGCGAAAACAAACATATATGAAGCACACAAAAAGGCCATCCCCAGAGCACTCTTCTACCACTGGCGTTGCAAGGCATAAAGGGTATAACGCAAAAATGAAAAGAGGAGTCGCAGGCACTAGTCTAGTTTGATCACATCTGATCTCTTTTACCATAGTAAACAATGAAGACGCTGTTGTTCCACATGCTTCCAGACTACCATCAGACAGTGCAACTCAGATCAGTTCTATTCAGACACGATGGATACATCAATCAATCGATCAGATCAATAAACCCTTAACCATTCAGGGTCGTAAAGGTACCACAGTAGATTTCTTCAGCACACAGAGTCCTCCAGCAATTCATATCCTCAGCGATGCGGATGAATTGAATGAGGACAAATACTGTACTGTCCATTCTTTGATGTTGTCTGTTCATGTCTTTATTTGCCCTCCTCTACATCTTCCCCCTCGACAGTTCCCTGCAGTATTGTTTTTGACAAGGAATCATGTCTGCATACATGTCCAAACCATGCTAGTTTTCGTCGTTTCACTTTTGAAAGAAATGGTTCTTGTACATCTGCATACATTTCTATTTTATTTCTTATGTACAAGTTGGTCTTATGTTCATTTTCCTTTTGCGCTGAAGTTAGCGCATAGGGCAGAGGTCAGATCTCTCCAATTGTGTCTGTTCAAAGCTATTCTGTGCAGTTTTTGAATAGTGTGTATATTCATTGTTTTACTTTCTCTAAGTTGGACATTTCCCTACATACCTGTGCTTGTTTACCTATTTGATATAGCGATTGTACATTCTGGTAAGCTATTTTGAATGGGTCCTTTGCATTTAGCAGTATTAGTTTGTTTTGACTTGGTTTGGTAGACGTGTTGTTTAATAGTATAAGTGGTCTTATAATATAAGAAATTCGTAGAATTCGTCTGTAGCATTTGTACTTGAAAGCCAATGGATAGATACATAGTATCTGGCGAATCAAAAGATGGATTACAGCAATAAAAAATTTCCTAGAAATCCATTATATATGACGCCCACAAAAAACGGGCCGTCTCCAGAGAACTCTTCTACTCCTGACGATGCAATGTATAAAGGGGTATAAAGCAAAAAATACAATGAACACTGATTAAGGGACCACATTAAATAATCTATAGTTAAATGTACATCCAATATTAGAATTAGTTTTCAGAAGCATTTGTAGTCTAGAAGTTTTTGACGAATATTGGGGACTTAATGAAATTGCTTAGTCAGTTTAACATAAACACTGTGATTGATGCGTATCTATCATGCTCTCACGCTGTTGCCACTACTTGGATTCAAAAAGCTGATTGATAGATATTCCTTAAATTGAAGAAGTTGTAAACTCAATATGGCGCTAGTATTAATGAACATATGAAGTCAGTCAGAAATACAAAGAAAAGATAAAGGGAGAGAAAGATATTTAAAAGGAGAGAGATAGAAATAGAGACATATAGAGAGAAAGAATGAGAAAGAGGGTGAATGAGATAGAAATAGAAAGAGAGAGAGAACAGAGAAAGAAGAGCAAGAGAAAAGGATCACATGATTCACCTGAAATAAAGCATCAGTGGCTATGAGCTCATGCCAAGGGTTATAATACTCCACTTGAGGGTCGAAGACATAATACGCCCAGGTGGTCTTGGTGTCAGGCTTGGCTAGAAGATCCCTGAAGTGTTTCTTATACATCACGTTGAAGCTAAGGATGTTGCTGAAGTAATCTGTGTCATTGATGCTTAGCTGTAGACATTTATAATAATAATAATAATAATAATAATAATAATGATAATAATAATAATAATAATAATAATAATAATAATAATAATAATAATAATAATAATAATAATAATAATAATAATAATAATAATAATAACATTAATAATAATAATAATATTAGCAATAATTAAATAATAATAATTCAATAATAATAATTAATAAATTCAACCCCAAAACATTGAATAAACCTGATGAGGAACTTAATAATGAAATCAATGAACTATTATTTGCCGATGGTCAAAGTTTAATATACAAAGGTGAGGAAAATTTGCAAAAGTAAATCAATGCATTGTTGTTAGCATGTCAGAAGTACAACATGAAAATTAATGTATAAAAACAGAAGTTATGAAAAGTAGCAAGTTTTCAACACCAATTAATAAAACAATAGATAACACCAAAGTGAAACAACCCAAATAATTTAAATATCTAGGCAGCATTTTTTTCAGAAGATGGAATGCTAGACAGAAATAGAAACAAGGTGATAGAAAGCAAACACAGTGATGTAACAACTTTCACCATTATCTCTTCACCCAAAGATCAAGATTGAAATAAACAACAGATAATATCTACAATATGTATACCAACATTCGGTTACCAAACGTGGTCCTTAATATCTTCACAGCAGAGAAAAATCGTTACATGTGAAATGAAGTGTCTGAGGAAAGCTGCAAGGTTACCAAACTATATAAAATAAGAAATGAATTAATTAGGGAAAGAGTTGATATAATATCATGTATCGAACATATTGAGAGACAGTAAGTAAAATGGTTCGGTCACCTTATGAGAATGAATCCATACCAAATACCAATTAGAGCATATAATACAAGAATATCCGGGCGTAAAGCCAAAGGTAGACCAAGAAAACGGTGAATAGAAAACATCAAGATATCATTGAACAAACATGGACTAAATGCAACCACGGCGACACATCTGGCCTTGGAAACACAGCTTAAGCTCCCACCTCTACTATTAACGGCAAGTGTGAATACGATCAACCATTCACATGGGTACAGACAACAGACAAAAATAAAGCACCTATATCCTTTCAGAACCGTAGGGATGTCACATTGAGACATCTGGTACAGAAATATCGCCACATCTTCTTTCTACCACCCTGAACAGTTTGGAAACTTCACACCCTGTCCAGTCCATGATATTATCCAGTCATGTCTTCTTTTGCCGCTTCGTTTTCTTGCAACTTCCACCATACCTTGAAGAACATCTTTTAGGTATTAGGTATGTTGAGTATCCACTTCCACGCTGGACAAATCTACAGGTGCTCAGATCTTCGCTTGAACAAATCTATTAGGGTATAGCGGATGATGGTTCTAGCTCTATCTTGATACACTGCTATTTTTGAAATCTTTGTGAGGTGTTCTCTACCGACCACGCCCATCCTCACTCCTAATTCGCGCATTCTCGGCATTGACTCATACTTATTCATCTCAAAATCCTCTGATCCTGACGACTCACGAAGAGCAATAAAGTCTGCTCGGTCCATAGGCTGACCATATGTGGTGGTGGTGAGGCTAGCTAATTGATGGGTTCGTTCGTTTCCCTCCACACCCTCGTGTCCGGGGACAAAAATAAGCTTGAGGTTTCGTTGTGGTTCCCGCACTTTAGCTCTGCCTAATGACTACACCCATCTCCTACGTGTACATCACCTATTTTGAGTTTCTGAATCATATTCAGAGAGTCACTTAGTATGCACGTATGCGAATAGGCTTGCGATTCCAGCCAGCTAAGTGCCTGCGTTACTGCAAATATTTCCATTGTTAGACTGCTTATTGTTGCAGTAAAGACACCACTGGCTTCGTGCACTGTTCTTCCTTTTGCTCTGGCAGTAAGGGCACATGCATATCTGTGGTGACGGATGACCGACCCATCCGTGTAAATCCTTTCTGTGTCATCGGCATGCTCGCAGATGAGTGCCTTGACCTCAGCATCCACGCTATGGGCTATGTTCCCGCACTTTCTTTGAGTGTAATGATGGTCTTGACTTCCTCTTGAAAGACCATAGTATTAGGTATCCATTCCTCGCCAGGAGTTATGTCTTCTGGGTCACAGATCTGTTTAACGGTATCCTCATCGCGACCCATCCACGATTTACCTCTCTTGAGCCTGCTCTCCTTCACACGAGGGAGCTCGCTGTGTATCGGGTCACCTTTGTCAGAACTCACTCTGAGGTATGCACGGGCACGCTACAAATCAATTCTGTGAAAAGTGCTCGGAAAATCAAGGTGAAATCTCATAGCCACACCGGGTGTGTCTCTTGCGCAACCAAGGATGATCCGCATCGCTTCATTTTGATTTCTCTCCAGCCTATCAATCTGTGTGTGACTGGTGGTAATAGTGGCGCCTGCATATTCAATGACATCATTTGTCATTGAGTAATGTCTTATCACGTTTTCGTTCCACCTGAGTTTAACGAAATTTTACGTCTGTCAACAGTGATTCAATATATATCTTTCTTCTTCAGCGTTCATTCTCAAACTCCCACTGGATTTCTCTTGTAACAGGACAATGATCCTTCAAGATTTCCAGTTGAATGTAGTCCAGAGAATGGAAATGCGTTGTGTTGCCGTTTTATTTGCGCCAATGGCCCAACACATCCGTCTTCGGTGGTATTCAATATATATTAAAAGATTTCTTTAAAAAAATTAAAAAATTACTAAATTTATTTTTATTAATATAATCGCATGTACTGTATGTAGATTATCACATTGGTCTTTTAATAAAAGAATGACGTGAAGAAACGATCGATATCTAAACCAGGGGTTTTCAACCTTTTTAAACTGCATGCACTGCCTACACGCAATCGTTAGTGATCGCGAGAAACTTTAAATTCACACAGCGAGAGCACATGTCCTTACGTGAGTAACAAGGTGCTCGGGAGCACCAAGTAGAGGAGGCCTGATCTAAACAAATCACAAACACATACAATGAAAATTATAAAGTGCTACATCTAATCTACATTAATGTATGGCTCAGAAACATGGACAATGAACAAACAATTAGAAGACATACCTTTGAGATGTTGATATATGGAAGAATAAGGCAAACTTCATGGAAATAGATACAAATTAATAAAGAAGTTCTGACAACACTGGGCATAAAAGAGAACTACAAAAGGAACTACAAATCGAACACATATAATATTTTGGTCAATTGAAACTCAATACATCTTGTGAATTTCTTCAGATGTCATATTAATGACATGCAAACTCACACAGATGGTGACGTAATGACATGTCATTACGTCGCTATCTGTGTGAATTTGCATGTCATTACGTCACCATCTGTGTGAAAGTACATGTCATTACGTCACCATCTGTGTGTAGTATATTCACACACATTCTCCCCTTGTCATCCCGATTTTTTCCCCTTGTCAACCCGCCATTATCCTCTTGCCAACACGCCTTACTCCCCCAACCCGCCTTTTCCTCTTTTCAACTCGCCTTTCTTCCCTTGTCAACCTGCTTTCCTCCCCTTGTCAACCAGCCTTTCTCCTCTTGCCAATTTTTGTCAACCCACCCCTTTTTTCTATTGACAAATGTCAAACATTTGCAACCCCCCCCCCCACTTTTCATCGGTGACGTAATTTATGTACAGTTCCCAATATAAAAATTGGCAAAACATAATTTTCATGAATAGTGAAACTTCAAAATGGACAAATGTGTGAGTTTCAGCAGATAAAAGGTTAATAAAAAAAAACCGTGAGCTCACCATTTCATACACGGAGTTCATGTACTTGTCGTCTATCATGTAATCGGCATGTCCCAGTTTATACAGACTTTCATTGATCTGCAATTAAAGCACAAATAATTGAACACTGACAACGGTTAGAGCAGTAAAATGTATTGGTTTCGAAAGAAGGGATTCCCCAACGAGGCCAAATTTATATTTGACAATACTTATAAGACCTCTGAACAGAATTAATTAGGACTTCATTTGCTACGTTTCTGATTATTGTCGTGTTTTGGTTGGTCACTATTTATATACTTGGAGTCGTCTTAATTTTTTTTGCCAAGTATGTAAATACCGAAAAACCAAAAACACGACAATATTTTTTTAAAATGAGGAATGAACGACTAATTAATTATGTGCAGATGTCTACTATTGTAGATGGTCAAGGACAAACTAATTGAAGTGGAAATAGATTTAGTCCAGGCAACAGAGGTTGTAAACTAAGATTGGTTGTGCTATCACCAATATCGAGCAGAACCACAATCCTGCCCAAGCAAGCACAGGTGCTGAAGTCGGAGATACCAAACCGAGAGGCGCGCCAGCAACCAAGGTTTAATGCGAACCGTCTATTTAACATTTCTGTACGAACGAGACGAACATGGAAATAGTCACTGATCTAAACATGTGGTAGGCTACTAAAAATATAAGATAGGTCACAGCAGAGCTTTTGTCGCCTCCATTGTCAAACATCAAGATGTGCCAGTAGACACTTTCTATAAGTCAATTTTATTTTTCTCAATAGTTTTGAGCCGGCAATATAAAATGTTGGATGTAATCATTTCCTACTTACCAGTGGAAAAAATTTAGTCTTTCCTTCTTAGCTGCGATTACTCGTGCTTTGATAGTGCATGAGCATATGGGCCAAAGCATATAGCATATCTAAATCAGCTTGGATGGGAAGCAAAAAT
Organism: Meghimatium bilineatum; assembly: GCA_034231615.1. NCBI lineage: Eukaryota > Metazoa > Mollusca > Gastropoda > Stylommatophora > Philomycidae > Meghimatium > Meghimatium bilineatum. The sequence continues at coordinate 3,686,222 of CM067318.1, forward strand.
AGCATGGTGTACCGATTTAGACCTCAGGGCTATCTGTCGCCCATCCCTGGTAGACCAAGGACCTCCTTAGGTTGTGAATACTTGACTGATATTATAGAAATAGTGTGAGAACTTTGGCATAGATTTACGATCACTTAATCAAGTGCCATGCCGAGCGGCATAGAAGGTGGTGCTTCTCCACAACTATATACCTCTTGTGTTGTTAATAAGTTTAGATGGTGACTTGTATTTGTGCCCCAGTGACAGTCCAATGAGAAATTTCCTTGTTTTCCCTGTCTCTTCGACACTTGATCTTTCTGGAGGATAGATACTAAATGTTGAAGCTTTATTTTTCTCATTCCATGCAATAGAAATCTTGATTGTCTGTGCGATACTGTGTGATCTTGATTGTCTGTGCTATACTGTGTGATCTTGATTGTCTGTGCGATACTATGTGATCTTGATTGTCTGTGCGATACTGTGTGATCTTGATTGTCTGTGCGATACTGTGTGATTTTGAAATAGTTCACGATGAACCAATTAGTAAGAACATACAATGCTTCAAAACTATTTGGAGAATAAACAAATACTCAGACGATGATTAGAACAGGTTCAAATTTATACGAATTCAGGTGTGTGTGCCAGGAGGCAATTGTCAAGTCCCATTATTTTTTCTTACATTATGATCTGTGTGAATGCATGTATAATTATGTTTATGGAACGATTTGTGTGAATGTACATGCCATTAGTTCACCATTTATGTGAATGTACATGTCATTTTGAGCCGAGTAGCGCAGTGGTTAGCGCACTGGCTTCGCATATGATTGGTCCTGGGTTCTTTCCCCAGTTAAGGCGAAAATGTTTTTCAGATCGCAACAGCTCCCGGATCGACTCAGCCTTAAATTAGTACCGGATTAATCCGGGAAGTAAAGACTGCGAGGGAGAGGAGATGGCTACCGCCCTCATTTGCAGAGCCACTGAAATGTGAGATCGCTAACATCTAACACGCCTACGGAATTAATAAATGATATGGGTTACTTTAATTTTTACTTACAATGTGAATGCACATTTTATTAGGTCATCATTTGTGTGAATGTACATGACATTAGGTCATCATTTGTGTGAATGTACATGACATTAGGTCACAATTTGTGTGAATGTATATTTTATTAGGTCATCATTTGTGTGAATGTACATGACATTAGGTCATCATTTGTGTGAATGTACATGACATTAGGTCACAATTTGTGTGAATGTATATTTTATTAGGTCATCATTTGTGTGAATGTACATTTTATTAAGTCATCATTTGTGTGAATGTACATGACATTAGGTCATCATTTGTGTGAATGTACATGACATTAGGTCACAATTTGTGTGAATGTATATTTTATTAGGTCATCATTTGTGTGAATGTACATTTTATTAGGTCATCATTTGTGTGAATGTACATGACATTAGGTCATCATTTGTGTGAATGTACATGACATTAGGTCACAATTTGTGTGAATGTATATTTTATTAGGTCATCATTTGTGTGAATGTACATGACATTAGGTCATCATTTGTGTGAATGTACATGACATTAGGTCATCATTTGTGTGAATGTACATGACATTAGGTCATCATTTGTGTGAATGTACATGACATTAGGTCATCATTTGTGTGAATGTACATGACATTAGGTCATCATTTGTGTGAATGTACATGACATTAGGTCATCATTTGTGTGAATGTACATGACATTAGGTCATCATTTGTGTGAATGTACATGACATTAGGTCATCATTTGTGTGAATGTACATGACATTAGGTCATCATTTGTGTGAATGTACACGATATTTATTAATGTGTGTAGTGGCAGTCTGTTTTCATTCATTCTTCTTCTTCTGTGTTCGTTCTCAAACTCCTGCAGATTAGCAGGATGTAGTCCAGAGAACGAAATGTGTTGTGTCATGGTTTACAGCAGTGCTGCTAGATCTGCGCCTTTTGGCCTGACACATCCGACTTCAGCATGGTTTGGGTCACTGAACCTATATGTGATGGGACAGCCAACTCCATCCCATAACCTTCTCAGTCGCCTTTTATGACATCCGTAGAAGGTAAACAGTGTTGCTATTCTTTGCTCCCCTTTCGGGCCCCGCAACACACCGGCGGTTTTCATTCATTCTAAGTATCCCTACATGTCTGATATACGTCCATTGTTTTCTTCTTATTGTTGTAGAAACATATTTCTGTTTGGTATCTTCCCTTGTTTGCTGGTTTAGTTTGAATTCTAGAGTTTCTAATTCATTGTTTTTCAAATGAAATCGATTTCTTCTTGTTGAGTTTGTTTTGTAACACCGGTTATTTACAACTTATTTTAATCAGCCCTGGCGGTTAATCGGTATTTTTTAAGGATTATCTGGGTCGATTACTGGACTAGTTATTAATTGACACAATTGATCTTAGTAAATCACTTTACATGATGTGATCATTTCTAAATTGTCCAGTAAGTCTGCAGAGTGTTAATTTTTCCTTTGAATTTTCCGCTGTAAACAAATTAGTTCCCCTACTGCAAAAGGACACAACTCATCTATTACAAAATGCTGTTCCGTGAATATGGTTATATTGTTACGAATATGGTTAGATTTCAGAAAGTGGTTATTGAGAAGACACATTTTACAAGGTACTATTTTAAACTATTGGAAATGAAACGGATGAGCTGGTTCACAGAAGGAGAATGTAAGTAGGGTGACAATGAAGTTTAATATCAGGAAATACAAGAACTTTTCATAAATCAGCAGAAGTGAACATTAATCCGAACAGGGCCGCATATATATTTATATATATATATATTGTTCGTCCATCACAAGTGATGATGACCATTTGTTACATCCACTTTTGACAATTCAATTTTAGTTATGCCCTTGATTATGAGTTCGTAGATGGCTAATGAGCCCTATTCGAGCTGTAAATGTCCTTGGACAGTTCGGACATGGAATGACGACTGTAGATGGATCTTGGTCTATCCGTGACTTTCTACCCATCCTCCACTATTGAGCTGCTGCATTTCTCCTCTTTTCACAAGATGATGCGCTCTTTTTTATTTTAGAACGCCATATATATCTATTTTGTGCAAGTTCCTCCCATGTATGGTGGCCCATATAGACCACGATATATATATATATATATATAAGGAAGTGGGTGCAACTCGTTTGGCGAGCATGTTGGCTAAGTTTCTAAAACTAAACGCCGTGATGCGATTTGCTAAGGGAAGAGATTTGAATACCCCAACACTCCTCCATCCCCCCTCCCAACCGTATCTGTTTCAATAGTGCGTAAATGTATGCTCACATATTCAGCACACATTTAATATATCATTGGAAACTGTGGTCCTAAGCGTGTCTCATGTTGCCACAAAGAACTGTGGTCCTAACCGTATTTCATGTTGCCACAAAGAACTGTGGTCCTAAGCGTGCCTCATGTTGCCACACAGAACTGTGGTTCTTATCGTGTCTCATTTTGTCACAAAGAAGTGTGGTCTTAAGCCTGTCGCATGTTGCCACAAAGATCTGTGGTCCTAAGCGTTCCTCATGTTGCCCCAATGGAGGTCTATGAGGTCTTTGAGAACCACGAATAACAAAAACCAAAATTGGAAGCAGAAGCTGAGACCAGTTTAAGGGAAAGACACAGGAAAGCGATTATTTGAACAATGTCCTATGAGAAATGATAACAATTCTCTAGGAAAATCGACAAGCAGTTGTTTATAGAAATGATAGCAAATCTCTACGAAAGCTGACAAGTGCTTGTTGAGAGAGAGAAAAATAATACGGCTCTAAGAAAGCTGATAAAAGGTCATTGAGAGCAACAATAACAATTCTCTAAGAAAGCTGGCAAGTGTTTTATTTTAGAGAAATAACAATTCTCTAAGAAAGCTCGTAAACGGTTGTTCAGAGAAATAAAAACGAGTTTCCAAGAAAGTTGACAATCGGTTGTTTAGGTCCCAGACACACGATGAAAGAAAATGTGTGTAAACAACCACGATTAAAAAGAAATATTGTGAACCACCCCATTATACCAACCATTATACCAACCATTATACCAACCTTTTTCATAGCAGATTCTCTATTGTCCATTGTCATCCAGTTCAAATTAGCTAACTCTTTCATCATTTCTTCTCTGATCAGTCGAAGCATTTCAACCGCCTAGGAATATGAAATAACATCAGTCATCGATTAGGAAGAGGTCATGAACGCTAAATAAGTTTGAGAAGCAGTTATAAACAATAAACATACAGATTTCCAGTAAGTATTTACAATTATTACAAACAGTGGTACTTATTACTAATTTTCCCTGTTTCATAATGGGTCTGATTGTAACGTGGGTGGATACACAGAAAGGGGCAAAAGTTTAGGGAAACACAAATTATAACAAGATCAGTATTATGCAATGTTTTTTTTCTTTTTTTTCTGTTGCAATGATGATGATGAGGATGATGATGATGATGATGATGATGATGATGATGATGAGGATGATGATGATGAGGATGATGAGGATGATGAGGATGATGATGATTATATTCCTCCTTCACAAGCAAAGCTGTGAATTTTAAGAAAAAACAATAAAATGTGGTGAACAGATAATTATTTTTCTGCAATATAGATAAAAGCAGACAAGTAGATGGAGGTAGAACATCGCTGTGTTTTCTCATGATAAAAACATAAGTCAGGAGACACAAACATGTGTTCAGGGTTTGACATTTAGTGTTCCCAGCACTTTTTTTTCAGAAATGGTTTCCTGTTCTTATTTACTACTGTCTCCATCAGAGAATCCCAATTGTGTCTCCATCAGAAGATCCCAATTGTGTCTCCATCAGGTGATCCCAGTTCTGTCTCAATCAGAAGATCCCAATTATGTCTCCATCAGAAGATCCCAATTATGTCTCCATCAGAAGATCCCAATTATGTCTCCATCAGAAGATCCCAATTCTGTCTCCATCAGAAGATCCCAATTATGTCTCCATCAGAAGATCCCAATTCTGTCTCTATCAGAAGATCCCAATTCTGGCTCTGAAAACCATGTTGCTGTGTAAGCGGGAATATATAAGGTCTCGGTTTGAAGGAAAGTAATGCTTTCTCTTTAAGTTTTTGTTTTTTCCAAATCGCAGGAACTGTAAATCTGTAAGAAATTTAGTGACTACATTATTGCTTTTCTAGAGCGTTGGTTCTCACACTCCTGTTGGATCTCTCTTGTAACAGAACAATGATCCTACTAGATTTCCAGCAGAATATAAAATAAAGAGAATGGAAATGCGTTGCATCGCTGTTTTATTTGCGCCAATGGCCAGCACACATCCGTCCTCGGCGGAGCGACTATATCGAAAGTTGCAGGATGACATGTTGGTCCTTTTGTTAAATGATGAAGGGGGTGAACAGGGTTTCTCATTGATTTCATGCAATCATTAATGTTAGCAGAAATCAATAGTGTTAGCAGAAATCAATAGTGTTAGTAGCAATCAATATTGTTAGCAGAAATCAATAGTTTTAGCAGCAATCAATATTGTTAACGACAATAAACAGTGTTAGCGGCAAGCAATACGCTACCTGGTGATAAGCTACATAGCATGCAGAAACATGGTTTTAGTCAAATTTCGAAGAGAGTTTATTGAATAATTATGAAACAATTACCTCTTGTTTATCATTCTCATTGACATAGTGTTTGATAAACAGAGCGCTGATGGCATCACTCATTGTTGTCTGGACCTGAAATATACATAATTCATTTATCTATTAGACGTTGCCTCTAGTCTAGTGATGGCATCACTCATTGTTGTCTGGGCCTGAAATAGATATAATTCATTTAGCTATTAGACGTTGCCTCTAGTCTAGTGATGGCATCACTCATTGTTGTCTGGGCCTGAAATAGACATAATTCATTTAGCTATTAGACGTTGCCTCTAGTCTAGTGATGGCATCATTCATTGTTGTCTGGACCTGAAATAGACATAATTCATTTAGCTATTAGACGTTGCCTCTAGTCTAGTGATGGCATCATTCATTGTTGTCTGGACCTGAAATAGACATAATTCATTTAGCTATTAGACGTTGCCTCTAGTCTAGTGATGGCATCATTCATTGTTGTCTGGACCTGAAATAGACATAATTCATTTAGCTATTAGACGTTGCCTCTAGTCTAGTGATGGCATCATTCATTGTTGTCTGGACATGAAATAGACATACTAATTCTAACCCAACCATACGCTTTGCATTCCCACTACAAAGGTTAGGGAATACCTCGAAACTAGAACAAAAGTCACATTGAAGAATTAAAAGTAACGTGTGCCAAAGAGGTACATTTTATGTACAAGTAAATTCAAGTAGGAAGCAAGAGGATAAATTAAAATGATTGAGACTAGTGGGAATTCAACCAGTCCATTTTGAAGGCACCGAATCGCTTGGCAACAAGAGTAAACGTGTTTTTCAGTACTTGACTAACCGCATCTTTTAAAAAAATATGCGATTTTATCAAGACATTCAAACTGTGTACTCAAGTCACTGAGAACGGAACAATCGAGACAAGAACTATTACAACAACGAACATCCTGTACAAGTATTGAAGTATCCTCAGTAACACAAACATATACGGTACGTCCAGTCCAGTATTCCTGAATTTATTTTTCACTTACCTTATATCCATGCATCCATATATCCTGAATTTAATTTTCATTTACCGTATATAAACAGTCCATGTATCCTGAATTTAGTTTTAACTTACCAAATATAAAAAGCCCTTGTATCCTGAATTTAGTTTTCACTTACCAAATATAAAAAGCCCTTGTATCCTGAATTTAGTTTTCACTTACCAAATATAAAAAGCCCTTGTATCCTGAATTTAGTTTTCACTTACCAAATATAAAAAGCCCTTGTATCCTGAATTTAGTTTTCACTTACCAAATATAAAAAGCCCTTGTATCCTGAATTTAGTTTTCACATACCAAATATAAACAATCCTGGTATCCTGAATGGTCAATTTTGATACCATGGACATATAAGTAGAGTTCTCTGCCAGCATGCACATAATCCCAACTCAAGTGAATAGCGTATCTGTCAATCAGTTGCCAGACAAGGTAGTTGTGAAGCTTCCTGGAACATTAACAGTAATATGTCATTGTTATCGTGCCTCTCTGGTGTTGATTACTATTCTAAAATGAAATTTTGCAGGAGCAGTAATTCTTCAAGTACTGTTATACAGGTCCACAATTCAAATATTTAGGTACAACGATTACAGCAGATGGAAGAATTTAAACATAAATAAGAAGAAGAATAGGACAGGCAAAAACAACATTCAGAAAAATTAAAAGTATATTGTGTAATATGACCTTGTCATTAGAAGTGAGAAAGAGAGTTCTGCAGTGCTATAGAACCCATATACTAACATATGGGTGCGAGTCTTGGGCAATAAACAAACTGGAAAGTGGGAAATTAGAGGCAACAGAGATGTGGTTCTACAGACGAATGTTGAGAATACGATTCATTCATTTTTCTTTTGCGCTGAAGTTAGCGCATAGGGCAGAGGTCAGATCTCTCCAATTCTGTCTGTTCAAAGCTATTCTGTGCAGTTCTTGAATATTATGAATATTGATTGTTTTCTGATAACATCTGTGATGAAATTTTGATGTGTCTCTTCACTGATTTTATCGTTCGATTTGAATTCACTCCAATGGGTTTTAGTTATCCTACGAAGACATTTTGAGAATGCCATGGACTGCCAGAAAAACAATGTAGAGGTGGTAAAAGAATCAAATGCGAAACGGGCCCTAATCAACAATATAAGAAAACGGCAATCTTCTTTTTTGGCCACTTTATGATACAGGCAGGTTTTGAGAACATAGTCACAAAAGGCAAAATTGAAGGCAACAGAGACAGAGGGCGACAACGTCAGAAAATATTAGACAGTTTGACAACCTGGCACGGAAAAGAAACAACAACGACCTTGATACATAATACTGTGGACAGAGAGCTGTGGAGAGTCATGACCGCCTACGCCAGCCGCCATGGCACCTGATAATGATGATTATGACTGTTATACACGGGTAAAACATGGACTGTGTATAGAAGACATGTGAGGGAATTTTGTCTCGGATAAGTTATGTACATTAGATGACAAGAAAAGATTCTAGATCCTTCTACCACTGTCCTTGATTCCAGATTTGTGTACCACTGTCCTTGATTCCAGATTTGTGTACCACTGTCCTTGATTCCAGATGATTGTACCACTGTCCTTGATTCCAGATGATTGTACCACTGTCCTTCATTAGAGATGACTGTACCACTGTCCTTGATTCCAGATGATTGTACCACTGTCCTTCATTAGAGATGATTGTACCACTGTCCTTCATTAGAGATGATTGTACCACTGTACTTGACAGATTTGGAATCTCAGGTATTGACACTATCATGATGCATGCACAGATTCGTTGGGCAAGTCATTTGATACATATGCCAGATCGTCGTCTGCCAAAGATACTTCTCTATGTTAGGTTGCAAAGGAGCGTACGTTCTTAAAGTTGCCAAAAGAAGCGCTACAATGACTCGATACAGACCTCACTGAAACCCTGTGAAATAAACCACGATTATGCGAAGAACTTGCACAAAATAGAGCTACATGGCGCTCTACGGTCAAACACGGCACAACATCATGTGAAATGATGTGAAATAGAAACGTTCAACAGTGAAGTAACTAGAAAGTCAAGGGTAGACCATAAACCATCTACAGTGGTCATCCCATGATCGAACTGTCAAAGGACATTTGCGGCAAGAAAAGAAAGCTTATTAGGCATCTGTGAATTCATAATCAAAGACATAACTGTAACTGAATTTCAAAAGTAGATGTAACAAATGCTTATCATCATCATGTAGTGGATGAAGAACTAACACACGATGAATGCAGTTGACAGATGTTCTCTCATTAACTTCAGAAACAACTTGCACAGCTAAAGATAGAATGCTTTGTACATGTAAAGAAATAAGGTAATAATGTAAATTCTATAAGGAAATATAACAAGAAATAATGTAAATTCTATAAGGAAATATAACAAGGCATTATTCAATTTCTATAAGGACATATAACGAGGCGCCATTCAATTTCTGTTTTGACATGTAACAAGGCTTCATTCACTGTATGTTATTATTCTGCAGAAAACAGTTCAGAGAGAAGATGTGAAAAAATCATTGGTTGCAAATATAAAGGAAAGTATTGGGAGAGGTTTTCCATAATTGTCCGTATGACTTAGAATAGAATGTTTGTAGGGACATTTTATGTTGATGTTTCTTACGTCGCATCACTGCTAGCTTAACATGTTACGAGATTTATGACTGTTCTAAGACTCCCGCTAAATATCAGTTATAGTAGGACAATAGAGGTATGGGGTGTCAGAGAGGTGTAGTACCTCTGATGTTGAGGATGTCATACTCCTTTGAAGCAGTTCTCACATCCTTAGTCCCCAGCTGACACCCAGCACTCAACCTGTGGATCCCAGTATTTGCCAGAATGCGACCGCAGCCACAATCCGGTAACGGTTGAGAATAAATGAAGTGCTCTTGCCCGAAGGTAAACACAGAGAATGTCTGCACAAACATGTCAAGACTGGACATGGCGGACAGCGCGGATGAAACATATAACGTTTAAAAGATTAGAAGGCACTTTCAAGCAGAACGTTGTGTCTCGCAAAAGGCTTTGTGAGACACGTAAAACACTCTGGCCATCATCTGAATCCTGGTGCATCTCCAGTCGTCTTGATTTATTCAGCCACTGGAACACTACTGGATCAGGAAGAGAGCGTGTGGTCGACGAATGACGCAATCCGTCATACTTTAAATAGAATTCAGCGTCAGTCATAACTCAACTTTCATATCCATCATCATCACCTTTATTACATCTGAATGGTCATCGTCATTAATATACAACTTTTCTAAATTCCTTGGAAAATACTATACGTACATGAAGCTAATATAATTGGGTACAGTACAAGTAGACGCCACAACATAGTCGAGTTATTTCCCTCTTCAATGTTTGTAAATTTCATGTTCATCAATTAATAATTTCACGATTAATGTATTTTATTGTTTGGGTTAGAGGTGGAGTTGAGATAGTTGTGTTTTACATAACTAACCCTAACTCAACCCAAAATAAATAAATATTTCAATTATTAATTGATAGACATGAAATTTACTAACATAGAAAAGGGAAATAATTAAACTTCTGGTGGCGTCTATTTGTACTCTTCCTATAATTGAAATATTCAGTAATTATTATGTACCGTGAAGATCCTTAAATGCTGTACGAGAGGGTTAAAGTATTCGAGTTCTAGTGACTGTACTCAAATTCCACACTTCAGGGACCTGACCTCGAAGGGAAGTAGTAACATTTTCTATAAACCAATACACACATTTAAGTTATTTTAAATGTAGAAAACTCGTAGTCAAAACAACTAAATACGGACCTTTTCCCGTCATCAGTTGTTGTGTAATTTTTTAACAATGGTCCAAGGTTTTCGAAAAATCCTTCTCTTAATACTGCTACAGCGGTGTCAACTGTGAACATGTTATTTATCGTTGGGAAAGCCGTTTGAAAGAAATCCACAAAGTTCAACTGTTGGAGAAAAAAAGAAACACATGTTTTTGTACTGACTTTTTATTACGTATACATTTTGTTTTTATTGTTTTATTACATATACATTTTGTTAATAGTGTTTTATTACGTATGAATTTTGTTAATAGTGTTACTAGAAAGGTATGAAATAAAAGGAACAATATTAGACTGTGTAGGAGCCATATAGAAATATAGTGAAAGTGCAGTTAGAAGAAAAGCAGGACTCACTAAGTGGTTTTCTGTAACATCAGGAGTTAGTCAAGGATGTGTCTTAATCACCATTATTGTTTATATTGAAAATATTACAAAGGCAGTGGAAACGCCGCCAGAAGCTTACCATCCAATTGACATAACTGAACTACTTTTTGCTGACGATCAGTGCCTACTCCACAGCTCAGGCGAAGAGCTGCAATATCACATAAACCTACTCAACGAAAGCTGCCTTAATCACAACAAGAAGATCAACACAGAAAAAACCCAGAAATTATGTCCAAAGGCAGAAAGTCCAACACAATCAACATAAAAATAAATGATCAACTACTGAAACAGGTGAATTTACATATCTTGGAAGCATTTTTACAGAGCACGGAAGAATAAAGAGCTCGAGACAAGAATTAAAAAAAAACAACACCGTATATTATGAAGTTACACCACTTTTGAAACATAAATCTACCACGATGGAAACCAAAAGGTAATTCATAAATTCATTATTTATCCCATTATGTTTTCAGTGTCAGACATGGACACAAACTAAAGAACAAGAGAGAAAACTTACTACGTGTGAAATGAGATGTCTAAGAAAAACAGCAAACAGAACAAGAAGAGATCATGTGAGAAATGAGATTACAGGAACTGTTGGAACTACATCAATGCTCAAATATATTGAAAAAAGACATTGGTATGGTTCGAGCACCTAATGAGAATGAACCATATTGGCCAGCGGCAAGAGCATACAACATGTAAAATGGAAACATCAAGATACAGAGGAAGACAATGAAGAAGGTGGATTGAAATAGTTACCAACCTTCTGACACGGCACAGTATTACTGCATATCAATCGACCAAACGAGCAATAGCCCTAAAAAAAACCATCGTCATTCAATCTTGCGACGCCTCGCTCAGGAGACTGAACATAGCACATCACACAAGGAACATTACGTAGCAGAGTCACAACACATCACACGTGTATTATGTCATTGTATTATAAATCTTTTGAAATATTTCAACAAATCATATTACCAGAATCTTTATTTTTTTAAATAACAGAACCGCGACCTCCACTATCTTTTGATGGTTAAAATCTGTGATATAATCAAACTGAATGAAATATCTTCGGGTGAATGCAGCGTACCGTATCATACGATGTTCTATTTATTTAACCAACAGCCATGGAGATATGATGCATAATTTGAAGATCGTGATTATTATTTAGTAGTCAGAGACTCCTGGTTCGGAAGGTCGAGGTTTGAACCAGGACCTCCATTATCTTTGATAGTCAAAGCTCTGATATTACTAACTGAAATGCTGCCCAAGGTTGAAAAGATGTTCCTTAAAAGATATATTATTATTTTTACAATGCCTAGAAATGTGTTGTGATATAACAAAGCCTCATCATCATCGGGTGTCATGCCGGCTGGAGTAGGTGATCATGACACTCTCCACAGCTCTCTGTCTACAGTATTATGTATCACGATCGTTGTCGTTTCCCTGCCGTGCCAGGTTGTCAAACTGTCTAATATTTTCTCACGTTATCGCCCTCTGTCTCTGTTGTCTTCAATCTTGCCTGTTGTGACTAAGTTCTTCAAACCTGCCTGTCTCATGTAGTGGCCAAAAATGAAGCTTGCCTTGTTTGTGTATTATTGATTAAGGTAGATTTCGCATTTGACTCTTTCAACACTTCCACATTAGTTTTTTCTGGTAGTCGATGGTATTTTCAGCATTCTTCTGTAGAACCACATCTCTGTTGCTTCTAATTTCCCACTTTCCAGTTTGTTTATTGTCCAACACTCGCATCCATATGTTAGTATAGGGGTTATATAGCACTGCAGAACTCTCTTTCTCACCTCTAATGACAACGTCATATTACACAATATCTTTTAATTTTTCTGAAAGTAGTTTTTCCCTGCCCTATTCTACTTCTTATTTCTGTTGAACTTCTTCCATCTGCTGTAATAAACAAAGCCTAGAAATGTTTTATAACACATACCATGTCATAGGGTGTAGGTTCTTAATAACGTGAGAACCACTTTGGGAAAACAACTAATGCTCCGGATAATCTATTCTAAAAGTACAAACCGTGTTTTCGGTAAGCGTGTTTAGAGATCCAAGTGTCATCCTGTTAGCAGGAGCATGAGGGTCGACTTGCTCAGGAGATTTACCCACTGCCTGGAAGAGAACATCTAATTAAATCAGTGAAAGACACAAAGGAACAATATAACAATCTTGCACAAGATGGTGATAAATGATCTCTAATCGAAGGAATTAAAATTGCATACACATGTAATTTCTACGCACATAACTGCGATTAGGATTGTGTGCCGTCAATTGAACATAGGTAGGTTTGGTAGTTAATGAGTTTACCTCTCGTTTGGAGAAGTGCGACACTTGAACCAGCAGATGCAAAGTACAATTAGGCTATATCAAGATACACTAACATCAAATATTAGAGGTAACAAATACCTCAAGTTATTCGATGCGAAATTCTTCTTCTTCTTTCGTTCATTTGAGACATGTCTATATCTGTAATTCTGTGTCACTTTCTGTTGTAGTTCATACAGTGTCCCATAGAGCTTTGATTCCAGTGTTGTTTCCTCTGGCCAATATGTCTGCCTCAGTGTTTCATACTCAGAACAATCTTTAAGTATATGTTTGCCTCTCTGTGCTGCCTGTCTACATGTACACATGGCCGTGTTGCCAATGTTGAACTTTGTATACATATGACTGCGAAGGGGGTCGATTGTGTCCGTTCTTAGACGTAAAATTACAACTTATTTTGATCTGTTCATAATGTGATAGTCATCTTGTGATGGTGTTCGATTGGAAATTGTTCGATGCGAAATGTTTCCTTTTATTAAATCAATAATTTCGTGTGTCAGTGTAATTACGTCACTAGCAGACCATGTTGCCAGAAAAAGAAAATGGCAAATTTTAGCAGATATTAAATTATGATACCGATTTAATGCGAGGAGTGCGAATCGTAAGAGACTGGTTGATTGAGGACGTTACGGAATGCTGCCGGGTGCATCGTTCTACGTGCTACACACACTGAGAGGTTTATTTCCCCTCCCCCTCCCCAACTAGGTTCATACAAAAGAACGAGAGAGTCTGAGGAATCTCTTTGCATTGCGTGCAGATCGATGCATCTAGCAACAAGTAATGGGAGGATGGAATGATTTAAGAATGAGTTCTATGGTTCGAAGCCAGCTGGAGTTATAGTGGTAGGTTTTTATTGTCTGTTTTGTCAGGTGGCCAGTAGTTTCCCATTTTCTCCAGTATGGTATAAAATGGATTAACGATACGGCATTTAGCGATAAAAATGCATCGCCAGAGTGACTAAACAAATTACTAAAATATTGTAATCGACGATGACAGCCAAAACTACTAAAAAATTACGATCTGCACAGATTACATAAAAAATGTGATCGTTGTAGGCACATGATATGTGATTCTACCATATATATTTATGTACATTTGTTTATCTGACTACATACATACATGTGAAAATATCCGACTAAATTTTGAACATTAAAATCATATCGGTTGAACTTTTGCGCACGAATACATGAACACAAAAATATACACATCGAGTGTTACACATAGGCCTACTCTTATGAGAAGAAAAGTGTGTAATATTAGCTTCAAGACTTACTATAGCCAAAGCGGACTCCACTTCATAGACATCATCAATGAACTGATCTATCATACTATTGTTGACAGTGACTTTTGCATCTCTTACAAGTAGGTTTGTCAGCTTCCTTATGTAGTTTTTATACGTTTCCTGTACCTGGGGAAAGACAGAAATACATTTCGCAGAGAATGTTACTATATTTGAAAACTTGCAAATTTGTTTGTGTTTGACACAAAAAAAATACAACAGTTGAGTTCAAGTACTTGGAGAAAATGAATTCGAATGAATAATCAAAATCTGTTCTCAAACAAACGGTACAGAAATCTTACACAAGCGAAGATACACATGGTATTGAATAAATGTGAAGTTTAGATTGTGGGTCCAATCAAATGTGACGTTTTGTTCTTGAGGTCAATCAAATGTGAATTTTTTTTTGGAGTCCAATCAAATGTGAAGTTTAGTTTGTGAGTCCAACCAAATGTGAAGTTTAGTTTGTGAGTCTAATCAAATGTGAAGTTTTTTTATAAGTACAATCAAATGTGAAGTTTTGTTTCAGTCCAATCAAATGTGAAGTTTTGTTAGTGAGTCCAATGAAATGTGAAGTTTAGTTTGTGATTCCAATCAAATGTGAAGTTTAGTTTGTGAGAGAATCCAGGCTGTGTAAATGCTTGTTTTGTGAACATAAGGCAGTAAGTATTGAGATAAAAAAAATGTATATATATATCTGGTTGCTATTGTCTTTTTCGAATCGCCTGCAGTGTTAAACTCTATTGACAACGTTTAATACTCGCGCTGATGTGACCATCAGGACTACACAATCACAAGCAGTCTTTACCACAGAGTGTGGATCAATCATGATAACCATTCATCAGCAGGCACACTTATATCAGCGCAACCACGCACGCATACACACTTATATCAGCGCAACCACGCACGCATACACGCTTATATCAGTGCAACCACGCACGCATACACGCTTATATCAGTGCAACCACGCACGCATACACGCTTATATCAGCGCAACCACGCACGCATAAAAAATTATATCAGCGCAACCACACACGCATGCACACTTTCCTCAGTGCAACATATACTCACGTGCTCACACAGACTAAATAAATAAATAACATATATACATGCATAGATATACAACCAACCCGCATAATCGGTACATCACTTGATTGCATATATTTGTTTATTGTTTCTTCATCACATGATGATGATGGCCAATTGTTACATTCATTTCTGGAATTCAGTTACAGTTATACCCTTGATTATGAGCTCCTAGGTGGCTAATAAGCCCTAATGTGGCCGAAAATCTCATTGGACAGTTCAAACATGGGATGACCAATGTAGATGGGCTTGTGTCTACTTGTGACTTTCTAGTTCTCTACGCCATTGAGCATTTCTTCTTTTGTCACAAGATGCTGGGATTTTTTTATTTTTTTACTATAGAGCGCCATACAATTCTTTTTTGTGCGATCTTCCCATGCACCTTGTGCAAGTTCTTCCCATGTATCTTGTGCAAATTCTTCCCATGCACCTTGTGCAAGTTCTTTCCATGTATTCTATGCAAGTTCTTCCCATGTATTCTATGCAAGTTCTTCCCATGTATCTTGTGCAAGTTCTTTCCATGTATTCTATGCAAGTTCTTCCCATGTATCCATGTATATTTGTTATATATATATATATATATATATATATATATATATATGATGACGATGATGATGTTCCTGCTTCGCAAGCGAAGATGAGCATGGCATGAAAGACAATAAATGTGATGAATACGTGTTGAAATATATATATAATTATTTACACTGCCGGCTTAGAGGAAAACGAACGAGGTCCGGATGGGATTCTGTCACCAACAAAATGACAAATGAGTTGTGGAGAAGCCTCCTTAATATCCCAGAAAACATTTCGTATGAGAATGGAAATGTATGATGTGACATTGACTCTTTCGTAACTGGTGATTCAACCACCAACACCCACAACGATTCCAACACTCCAAGAGAATGCTGCTCAAGATATAACTTTGCATGATAAGAGAGTAGTGAGTTTGTGTGATCAACGTCGCTCAAGGCATTATATCAGGCCATGCAGGTGTCGGAGACAACGAAAGAGCTGATTAATTGGCTAGTAAAAAGATGGATGGCAAATCGATGAGAAGAGCAAGCTAATTAGGTCAGTCGTGGATACACTACAAAACTATGGAGAGGATGTTGGAAAAGACAAAGCACATGTTAAGAGATTAATATAAATATGAATGACCAGGGGAGATTGATAGAAATATGAATGACCAGAGGAGAATGATAGAAATATGAATGACCAGGGGAGATTGATAGAATAATTAGTGAGCAGGGGAGATCAATAGAAATATAAGTGACCAGGGGAGATTGGAAGAAATTGATCCTCACTGGAAAGATTAACAGAAACCACAACCAACAAATGACTAGTATGCCAAGGTAATATACACGCTTCAATAGCGTACAGAAGAGAAAACAGATCACTTATGGGAATGGCGTTCATGCAGCGATGTTCGTTCATAATTAACGAGTCTCAAGTAAGTCCTTGTCCTCGTGAGTGTATAAGATTTCAGAAACTTAAAAAATAATATAAACAAACAAATCAATGGAAAAAAAACACCAAATACATAAATAAAAATATTTGAAAATCCCATACACCAATAAATAATCGAATAAAAATAGGAGAAATGTTTATCACATGGCAACATCGTGCGCGATGGGATGAAGATACCCGTTCATGTACTAAGCCGCAGAAATTATTAGGCGAGGTTGCCAGCTTCCTTTCTTGTTGTGTTTACCTTCCACAACGCAAGCGTCAGGTACCAATTTGCAGCTGGGTCGACTGGTGGAGCGATTATGTCACGCAAGAAATCAAGTGGGTGGATAGAACAACGAAACCTGTCGCAAGAGCCAGAGTTGTTCCCTGATGTCGACGTCTGTTTCAGCGGCATTTGACTGGAAATACCATCGAGTCGGATGGCTGCTGGAACAGAGGGCGTAGCACTAATGGGAATGCCCCACGTGCTGTGAGGCCAGTTTCTAATCAAGAATCAAGAAGAAATCAAGATTCGGAATTTTCGTTATTGTTGTTGTCCAGAAGTGATTTCTGGCACGCTGTAACCCGATAACTGTAAGCACGCTCAATATCAAACTACGCTACCGTGCTACTCAAATAATCGAATAAACAATTAAACAAATAAATACGTAATAAACACACCTATATTAAGAAATTAGTAAATTAATTAACAAATGCATGAATAGATATATAAACAAACACATAATCAAACCAAATAACAAACAAATAAATGAACAAATAAATAATCAAACCAAATAATAAACAAATCAATGAAGAAATAAATAAATAAACATATAGTCAAACCAAATAATAAATAAATCCACAAATAAATAAATAAACAGATCGAATAAACAAATAAATAAATAAACACACGACTGACGAAACAAATTAATTAATTAACAAACAAGAAAATAACAAATAGTAAACAAAATAACCAATAAACTAACAAAAAACACAATCAAACCAACAAATTTAGATGTACTAAACCTGCTTTTGTTAAACAATCCATGGAAAATCTAAACACATTGACTAACTAACCTGAAGAGCATCGTTACTTGTTCCGCTATACAAATAGTAGGAAATTCCCAGGCCACCAGAATTAAACTGTTATGAATAGAAAGTAAATACAATTAAATGTAAGCCAATTTCTACAATTTCTCGAAGGAAAGATAATTCTACTTCAAAATATCATCTGCAAGAATATTCCTCTTGCAGAAATGTTGCTCGTTAATTTGTAAAATTTTTTATTTTGTTTGTTAATTCATTAATTTGTTTATTTGTGTGTTCGATTTTTGTTTGTTTATTTTTGTGCTATTTTGTTTGATTATGCGTGCGTTTGATTATTTATTTGTTAATATACGTGTCTCTGTCATTTCTTTATTTGTTTAATTGCTAAATCTATCGTTTATGTATTGTTTTTATTTGTGTGTCCTTTCATTGCGTTTTTGTTTTGTTTATGTATTTGGTTTGTGTTATTATTATGTGTATTTGTCTAATTTTGTATTTGTTTTGTTGTTCTTATTTGTACTTCTTTTTGTTTATTTGTGTGTTTACTTTCCCTGTTATCTCAGCAGTGTCTATGTTATCTTTCAAATTTTACTCATTTACTGAACACAAGTTAGCTGCGGAATGTCAGAGTTAGACTTAACTAATGTAAGTAATCTACATCTATAAGATCTTCATTGAAGGTCAATAATATATGCTTGATTAGTACTTCTTTTCTGTATATTTGATTTATGATTATGTTCATCCCGTGCAAGCTAAGGTAAGTCTGCCATGGTTGATTAGTTGCCTGATTTATTGTTATCCCAAGGAATTGCAACAAGTTCCTTGTTACGGTACAGTACAAGTAGACGCCACCACATAGTTGAGTTATTTCCCTTGTCTATATTTGTAAATTTCGTGTTCATTATTTAATAATTAAAAATATTTATGTATCTAGGGTTGTGGTTAGGGTTAGATTATGTATAACAGAACTATCCTAACAATAACCAAAACCCTTAAATAAATTAATATTTAAATTATTAAATGAACACGAAGTGAACAAATATAGACAAGGGAAATAACTCGACAATGTGGTGGAGTCTACTTGTGCTGTACCGCTCTTACTTTCTATGTGCAATGTGATGGTTTCAGAGAGCTTTTTTTCATGGTTTAATGTCAGTGAGCTCATACATTGACCAAAAAAGTCCAAACTTGACTTTGAAAAAAAGTATTATAGTGTAAAAAGGAATGAAGATGGTAATGAGACTAGAGAAAGATGTCTGCGTGGAAAAATTGTAGCATTGTGAGCATAAAAGGGTAAGTCGTTAGTGTTAGATAACATGCTGAAGTCGAGTGTGTCAGGCCAAAAGGCGCAGATATCGCATAAATGCTGTAAACCATGACACAACGCATTCCGTCCTCCGGAATAAATCCTGCTAATCTGCAGAAGTTTGAGAACGAATGCAGAACCAGAAGAAGATACGAGATACGAGAGAAAGCTATCTACTGGGAGAAACCTGTTGAACTGTGATCAGGAATGAAGATCATGATACGAGAGAAAGCTATCTACTGGGAGAAACCTGTTGAACTGTGAACAGGAATGAAGATCATGATACGAGAGAAAGCCAGTCTACTTCTTTTGTGTTTGTATCTTTCGAATTCTCTGCAGTGTGAGGGTACCAAAATAAATCGATTTTTATAGCTCTATTGATATCCTGGTCACTGCTCTCAGATCCTGCACCCGGATGACAGATCTAGCTACGCTCTTGAAAATGACATATATACGCAGTCCATGTTTCACTGGCGTATAACATGACTAGGAGTACCACTGTTTTGTAAACATTCAGCTTAGGCCTTAGGTTAATGTCATTTATATACCACGCATTTGCGTGCAATCGAATTTGCGATCCTTGTATACACTTCATCATCAACGTTGACATTTTGTCAAAAAGTACTACCTAGGTATGTGAATCTATTCACAACTTTCAGTGCTACGCCATTTACTTTTATGCAGGGCTCGAGATAAGCGTCAATCGCATTCTCATTATGCCTGCGTAATACGATGTTAAACAGTTAATGTTCATTAACCATATACATACCTAGTGTTGCTTGGTCAGCATCACGCCCACCACCTTTACTTTGCAAAAAATGTGGTACTTATTACCTTAAGCTGGATCTACTTGGGACAAGTTGGCGATTTAAAATCTGAGCTGGGATTTGTACCTTCGATCATCCGAATACGTTGACAGTTTACTAACAACTGAGCTTCCGTGTCCTCATGGTACATACTGCACGCGTTGAATTGTTAAATTGTCACTTTTTCCCGAGCTACATCATAATGACTCTAGGCCTCTACCCCCTCCCCCCCCCCCCGGGTAAAACAATACCATATTACATACTCACTTCTAGAACTTTCTTGTTCCAATCCTTAGAGTCTGTGCTAAGACTCAATTCAAAGAAGGCAGGTGTCCAGAAATCTACATGTACTTTCCTGAGCTGCGTATGAAGATCAAATGTGGAAGGATCCCATTGGCCGAACATATACCAGCCCCCGAATGGTTTTATGACTTTCTCTAGGAATGGCTGACCTTGAAGTTGCATCTTAATTAGAAATAGATAATAGAATTACGAAGTTGGATTTTCTATCCCTAGTAGTATAATTGTAAACACACAGTTGCTTTAAACAGGATTTAAATAGAGTGAAGAATTGGTTCAAATGCACTAAGGTTTCCCGATATTTACGTCCTCTCACTAACAAAACTGCGCGCCACATTCCAAGTGTACCACACACAGCACATATCTCTGTAGCTTCCAGGAATAATCTAATTTAATTGGAAAAATATACTTTGTTTACAAGACGTTATGGAACGGGTTCGAAAGCGCGACTCCCTGAACTCATGGTAAGCGGCTTATCTCCTATACCACGGTACACTTGGCATCAATCGACGAGAAGTATACCTACAATTCTTCTTAGTTAGTTAGTTAGTTAGTCAGTCAGTCAGTCAGTCAGTCAGTCAGTCAGTCAGTCAGTCAGTTAGTTAGTTAGTTAGTTAGTTAGTTAGTTAGTTAGTTAGTTAGTTAGTTAGTTAGTTAGTTAGTCGTCGGATCATCATCACTGCAAACTGGACACATCCATAATTGCTCCATCTCTCCTTGAGTGTATCCGCCATTACACTTCTGCTGACAGTACCGGTCCTATGCTGGTTGACCATCATTCTTCTGCGCCCTCCAAAATATTCACCTCTAGCAACACCGCATTTCAATCCCTGATCTTTAATTCTAGCCATTGAAAAGGAATCATCATCCACATCAGTCTCACTCTCGCGTGTTATATCTCTTAAGGAATTCAAAACGTCAGCGCGATCCATTGCCCCATCGCCCTGTGCCACAATCGCGCATGATGCCAGTTGATCCGCTCTTTCATTGCCTCACAATTCTTCTTCTACTTCTTCAGCGTTAATTCTCACACTCCCACTGGATCTCTCTTGTAGGTCCGGACACTGGTCCTACTAGGTTTCCAGCAGGATGTATTCCAGACAATGGAAATGCGTTGTGTCGCCGTTTTATTTGCAACAATTGCCCGCCACATCAGTCTTCGGCGGATAAAAAAAATTCACAAGTCTACATAAGTTAATCATCTGATGATTGACTATGCTAGACTGTAACATGTCCATATCGTGATGTTTCTCTTCCACTCACATTTCTGTCTAGTTTTTGCTCGACTCCCCTTAACTTTACCCTCAACTAAAATCTTCAAAGAGATGTCGTGTCTTTTAATATGTCCAAAGTGCACATTTTGTTTGTTCTTCAATAGTTCTTTTTTTTAATTCAACGTGTTGTTAGAACCTCTTTGTTCGTTTTCTCTTCTTTCCATGATACTCTCAATATTTTTCTATATATCCATATCTCAAAGGCACCAATTTGGTCCTAGTTGTTTGTTCATTGTCCATGTTTCTGAACAATACACTAATATAATTCATATATTTAGATAGCAAGAAATTAGGGGATGGTTAAATGATAATTAAAAATTGTGCAATAATTAGAAATTGTATCCGTGTTGTGAGTCATCCTGAGATAGCTTGTAATAGCAAGAGATAGAGGATGCATGTTGTTGTTGTTCGTTAATCACAAGTTATGATGACCATTTGCTACATCCGCTTTGGAAATTATAATAAAGTTGTGTCCTTGACTATGAGTTCTTAGATCGCTAATAAACTTTACCATTGATATAAAGTCAGTATTAATGAACGTTTTCCCTTCATGTTTATCACGAACTTGTGTTACAATTCTATATGTTGATCAAAGACTGGTGGTATCATTCTATATGTTTTTGGCGCAAGAAATCGTACAAGCAATGAATAAATTGGGTAACACATGAACATTACTAATAAACTAATAGATACACAGACTAACCAGCAAAATAAATAATAACTACCCAATCAACCAACCAATAAAATAATCAACCAACAACATAACCAATCAGCAAACTATCTGACCAGTGAACTAACCACCCAAACAATTAACAAAGCATCAATCAATCAACCTACCACCAAAAAAAACAACAAATAAACGAACTAACTAACCAGTCAATTAAACAACCAACTATTAAATTAAAATATTCACATAAACAGTTCAAAACTAATCAGTCAACCAAAAAACAAGTAACCATTTCTTCATTCAAACAACGTAACCAATAAACTAACAATCAAAATATCAACCGACAACCACCCGCCCAGTCAACATAGACTCAAACTTATATATACACGAATGTATATATATATATATTAGAGACATAGACTACGGAGTAACATCATTTCAATATCAATACAGACCTTATCAAAATGGTTGGTACAGGACGCCATGAAGTGCCTCAGTTTTCTTTCATAAGACATCTCATCAATACTCTCTGGCTGATACTCCAGGAGATACAACATTTTTTGGCTATTGGCTTCAAAGATTTGATTATATGGCGTCTGATCGGGCTGTAAAATATATATATATAGTTTGTGTATTGCTAACACTTGCACGAGAAGACCCACTATATGAATATTTTAAACCCCCCCCCCCCCCGTCGTTGATATATAGATAGACCATGAGATTCCAGAAATTAGGTATGTTGATGACAGAAAAAATAATATCGGCTTTCGAACTGACGTGTTATAGGGCAATGTTAAGAATTGTTTCCAGGACAGAAAACAGAAGGAACAGTGAGGTTTTGAATATGCTGAATATAGAGGAAGGATGGCTGGGGATTGCAATTTTACATAGAACTGAAATATTTCAGACATATAAAAAGACACAATGACATAGAAAGGCGCATATTAGAGGGCAGAATTCCGGGAAATAGAAGAAGAGGTAGAACTAGAAGACGTTGCACAGATGACATCAAAGACTGTGTGAAGATATCATTGGAGGAGGCAGGCAGATTGGCGCAGGATAGAGTCGGGTTCAGGACATCAATTGTAAAGACAACATTCTGGAGAGAATATGCCACAGGATGATGATAATGAGATGTCAGCAAAACATCAGACGGAGATCATTCCTTGATGTTATCAATCCGGGGATTTCTTATCCCGCCTCATCTCCTTCCATCCTCGACTTTTCATTGCAAAATAATTTCATAAATTGAATCGTGTCTTGTTACATGTCCAAACCAAACAAGTTTACCCGTTTCATCACTGCCAAAAGTGGTTTTTGATAACTAACAAATTTATTTATTTGCTGCAAGACAAATATATTTGTCGTGTGTTCTATTAACTAATTCTTAACAAATATCTGTAACACTTGTTTCAAAAGAATGAATCCTTCATCTGTTTCTGTATTCTTCTTCTACATCGTCGTACGCCCTGCGGCGGACTCGCTGAAAGGATTCAGCTGACAGTCCTGAGAAGGACGTATGAGAATGATCTGCGTTTTGTCAAAACATTATCAATATCTTGGACACATAGTCACAAATGATGGCAGATGTGAAACAGAAGTTAAAAGGAGAATATGAATGGCTAAAAGTACCTTCAATGACATGAGGAAATTATTAATATCTAAACAAATTACAAACAAGTTAAAAATGAGAATTATAAAATGCTACATCTATTCCATATTAATGTATGGCTCAGAAACATGGACACTAAATAAACAATTAGAAGACAAAATTGATGCCGTTGAGATGTGGGTATATAGAAGAATAGGGAGAACATCATGGAAGAGAAGAAAACACATAAAGAGGTGCTAAAGAAACTTAATATGAAGAAAGAACTACTAAGAGAAATAAATATCAGGCAAATAAAATACTTTGGACACATTAAAAGACATGACACCTTATTGAAGACCTTACTTGAGGGTAAAGTCAAAGGGAAGCGAGCAAGAGGTAGGCAGAGATACAAGTGGGACAGTAAAATCACACGATGGACAGGTTACAGTCTAGCAGAGTGCACCACCAAGACAAGAGATAGGAGATGTTGGAGATCCGTTGCAGCCAACCTTCGTTGAGAATACGGCACTTGATGATGATGACAACGTATCTTACTTTTCCAAAGAATATTGCATATCTTTGTCACGGCAGCCATCGCTACCTCGTGTGCTAGGATTACATGAACCGTTTCTACATTATAGTAAATGATAATACGTAATAATATGAATGAAGTGGACTGGGCTTGATATAGCAGAAGATGCTTTATTGGTCTACCAATCAAGCAACGAACTTGGAACATTTGGTTCCATGGAAAAACAATAAAAATACGTACCACAAGAGGATCTGCAGGGAATGCCTTGGCGTAACTCCCACAAGCAAATTGATAGAAGTTGACACACGGGTTGACACTTTCATTCATAATGTTCTTCTCATAGTAAGCCGTCTTCAAACATGGCGGCGTCACGCAGAAAGAGTCTTCTGTAAGATGACACATTATCTTGACATTGTAGCACTGCCTTACCTTGTTGTGTATTACTCATATGTGTATGTGTATAGTCTATGTATATTCTTTAGTTTGTAGTGTTATTTTGATATAGTTTATATTCTTTAGATTGTAGTATTATTTTGATATAGTGTATATTCTTTAGAATGTAGTGTTATTTTTGTCATAGTGTATATTTTTTAGATTGTAGTGTACTTATTACATAGATTATATTCTTTTAATATTTTTAGGTTCTAGTGTAATTTTGATATAATGTATGTTCTTCAGATTGTAGTGTAAAAAAGAAACGTTCATTACTGCGTGTTTTCCCCTTAAGGAGTACAAGGAGGCTTTTAAGGCTGTGGGAATAAAGGCTGCTTTGCCAAAGCTGTCTCCGCGATGCGTACAGGAAGAATTTTCACCTCTTGTTGACTCTAGAGGTGAATTGTAATCTTACCACTTGTTGACCCTAAAGGTGAATTGTAATCTTACCACTTGTTGACTCTAAAGGTAAAGTGTAATCTTATCACTTTTTGACTCTAGAAGTGAATTATAATCTTACCACTTGTTGACTCTAAAGGTAAAGTGTAATCTTACCACTTTTTGACTCTAGAAGTGAATTAAAATCTTACCACTTGTTGACTCTAAAGGTGAATGGCTAGCTTTGCAGTTCCCCACTTCCACTGACAGAACGATAGCCAAGATTATGACAGCGATAAGAGATAGAACAGCAATTCCTCCAATTATTATATCTTTTTTTCTGTGGAGACAATAGTTTGTTTATATAACCTTTGAAAACTTTTATTGTCACTAACAAGAATTTGAGGAGAAGTTTATATTGCCTGAAATCTGAGAATTTTAGTAAGAGAAGTTTGTATTGTCTGAAATCTGAGAATTTTAGTAAGAGAAGTTTATATTGTCTGAAATCTGAGAATTTTAGTAAGAGAAGTTTATATTGTGTGAAATCTGAGAATTTTAGTAAGAGAAGTTTATATTGTCTGAAATCTGAGAATTTTAGTAAGAAAACTTTATATAAATCTGAAATCTATGAATTTTATTAAGTGAAATTTATATTGTCTGAAATCTAGGAATTTTATTAAGAGAAATTTATATTGTCGGAAATCTGAGAATTTTAGTAAGAGAAGTTTATATTGTCTGAAATCTGAGAACTTTAGTAAGAGAAGTTTATATTATATGAAATCTGAGAATTTTAGTCAGAGTAGAAGTTGATAATGTTTGAAAACTGAATATTTCATTACTTAGTTACTCATTAGATCATCATAGCGGCACTTTGGACAATTTCATTGGTGCTCAGATCTCATACTCAGTAGATACCGCAGCATGTGGTAACTGCTTGTTCCTGTTCTGTGTTGAATAATATCTCTTTTCTTGATTTCTATGTGTAGTTCATTTCTTGCAATACCACGCTTCAGTCACGCATCCCGCATTCTAGTAATAGATACGAAGAAGGAACACCTTCTATTTCTTCCAACATGTCTAATTCCATGAATGAATTCAAAATATATGAGCGCGGTCTATTGAACTGCCGGTAGTCACTGTTGTTACGCTGGCAAGTCTGTCTACTCTTTCATTTTCATCAACACTCACGTGTCCAAGTACTAAACTGTAGGTAACTTTCTTCAGCACAGTATTCGTCATCGACTCAAGCCACTGACGGCGTAGATAGCCAGAATTAAGTCACTGACGGCATAGATAGCCAGACTCATGTCACTGACGGTCTAGATAGCCAGACTCGTGTCACTGACGGTCTAGATAGCCAGAATTAAGTCACTAACGGCATAGATAGCCAGAATTAAGTCACTAACGGCATAGATAGCCAGAATTAAGTCACTAACGGCATAGATAGCCAGACTCATGTCACTGACGGCGTAGATAGACAGACTCATGTCACTGACGGCATAGATAGACAGACTCATGTCACTGACGGTCTAGATAGCCAGACTCATGTCACTGACGGTCTAGATAGCCAGAATTAAGTCACTAACGGCGTAGATAGACAGACTCATGTCACTGACGGCGTAGATCGACAGACTCATGTCACTGACGGCATAGATAGACAGACTCATGTCACTGACGGCGTAGATAGACAGACTCATGTCACTGACGGCGTAGATAGACAGACTCATGTCACTGACGGCGTAGATAGACAGACTCATGTCACTGACGGCATAGATAGACAGACTCATGTCACTGACGGCGTAGATAGACAGACTCATGTCACTGACGGCGTAGATAGACAGACTCATGTCACTGACGGCATAGATAGACAGACTCATGTCACTGACGGCGTAGATAGACAGACTCATGTCACTGACGGCGTAGATAGACAGACTCATGTCACTGACGGCGTAGATAGACAGACTCATGTCACTGACGGCGTAGATAGACAGACTCATGTCACTGACGGCGTAGATAGACAGACTCCTGTCACTGACGGCGTAGATAGACAGACTCATGTCACTGACGGCGTAGATAGACAGACTCATGTCACTGACGGTCTAGATAGCCAGACTCGTGTCACTGACGGCATAGATAGCCAGACTCAAGCCACTGACGGCATAGATAGCCAGACTCGTGTCACTGACGGCGTAGATAGCCAGCCTGAATCTTTGGAAGCGTGGTCATGGAATCAGTACGAAAAATGCATATGTAGCACTCTGGAACTACAGCCATAACATAGCACATTGGAACTCCAGCTATAGCACACCACTCTGGAACTCCAACCATAGTATACCACTCTGGAACTCAAGCCATAGATAAACCACTCTGGAACTTCAGCCATAGCAAACCACTCTGGAACTCCATCCATAGCATTGCCTTCGTCCTTGTCTTCCCCCCTAGCGTTATACTACTAGTGGTTGTATGGGAAGCAACATTTATTGCCCTAATACACGTCCTTCTGCAGTGAGCAGTGAATGCCCAAGAATTGCGCACGTCCCGAACTACATTTCCATCAGTTTAGACAATAATATCCCCATATGAGAAATTCTCACTAATAATATCCTTGATTAACAGTTGCATCATCTTGCACATACTCTTGGAGGATATCGTCCAAACAGAGAGAGAGATTATGCCAACCGGATGTCTTTGCTGAGGATGTTAATGAGAGTTTGCATCAAGTATGGAGAGTTTGTATCAAGTATGGAGAGTTTGTATCAAGTATGGAGAGTTTGTATCAAGTATGGAGAGTTTGTATCACGTATGGAGAGTTAGTATCAAGTATGGAGAGTTTGTATCAAGTATGGAGAGTTTGTATCAAGTATGGAGAGTTTGCATCAAGTATGGAGAGTTTGTATCAAGTATGGAGAGTTTGCATCAAGTATGGAGAGTTTGTATCAAGTATGGAGAGTTTGCATCAAGTATGGAGAGTTTGTATCAAGTATGGAGAGTTTGTATCAAATATGGAGAGTTTGCATCAAGTATGGAGAGTTTGTATCAAGTATGGAGAGTTTGTATCAAGTATGGAGAGTTTGTATCAAGTATGGAGACGTGTGGTAATGCGATTGATTTGGAGGACGATTATAAAAGGGTCCCTTTGTACTCCCTGCTGGATCAGTTATAGAACTTTAATTAAATACTTTTCTTTGTAAACTAGCTTATTTCAGCCTTGTTTCAGAGGACGGTGGTAATGAGGTGTGGCAGGTGAACATCTCACCCGACAACAATACACCGACGACTTCCGTAGGGTTTACACTTTGTTCCCTGTACCCCTTTACATTTGTATAACACGCCCTTGTTTCACGCCATAGTGTACGCGAATTTGTCTGATAGTCCTACAGTCATTCTAACTGCACATTGGCTTTCTTTGTAACTGCTCCTGCACAAGTTAGTTATATGTTGTGGTACCCATTTTTGTGATAGTATTTCCATATGAAAATTAAACCTGACTTCATGAATCATAGAAAGTTAAACATGACTTCATGAATCATAGAAAGTTAAACCTGACTTCATGAATTAGTTATATGTTGTGGTACCCATTTTTGTGATATTATTTCCATATGAAAATTAAACCTGACTTCATGAATCATAGAAAGTTAACCTGACTTCATGAATTATAGAAAGTTAAACATGACTTCATAAATTATAGAAAGTTAAACCTGACAACATGAATCATAGAAAGTTAAACCTGACTTCATGAATCATAGAAAGTTAAACCTGACTTCATGAATCATAGAAAGTTAAACCTGACTTCATGAATCATAGAAAGTTCAACCTGACTTCATGAATCATAGAAAGTTAAACCTGACTTCATGAATCATAGAAAGTTAAACCTGACTTCATGAATTATAGAAAGTTAAACCTGACTTCATGTATTATAGAAAGAAGAAATACTTTCATATCCAAGTTTAGGTATCACAGCCTTCAACCTCTCTGAACCTCTGAACCTACACATCAACATTTTAAAAGCAACACATTCCTACCCAGGCGAGCCAGTCACTACAATATACATCAAAAATGTATATAAATGATACAATATACGTCAATGATACACTACACATGATAAACTATACATGATAAACTATACATGATATACTATACATGATAAACTACACATGATACACTACACATGATACACTACACATGATACACTACACATGATACACTACACATGATACACTACACATGATACATTACACATGATAAACTACACATGATACACTACACATGATAAACTATACATGATACACTATACATGATAAACTATACATGGTACACTACACATGATACACTATACATGATAAACTACACATGATACACTACACATGATCAAATATACGTCAAGATCACCAAATGCACATCTTACCCAAATGTCACTTTACCGATGGAGAAGGTACTTCTGCTAAGAATAGAAGAAGTGTCGAACTCTTTATAACTATCTTCAGCAGGCATGACTTCTGAAATAAACATAGACGTACATATACAGGCATATATATATATATATATATATATATATATATATATATATATATATATATATATATATATATATATATATATATATATATATATATATATATATATATATATATATATATATATATATATATATATATATATACAAAAGAATGTTCTATCTGTATATTCCCTCTCTGTCTGTATATTCCCTTTCTGTCTATATAGCCCCTTACTATCTGTATATCCCCTCCATACAACTGCTCTCTAGATGTGTATCCTATATATGTATATATATATATATATCCACTCCATCTATACGTGCGTCCTCTGGTATGTATATCCTCTGTTTATCTGTATATCCTATGTGTATATCATCTCTCTATCTGTAAACAGGAAACTAGTAAAATTGGACACCTACAAGGCTGAAAGAATATATTCGACCAACAAGCCAGCAACATAATTCACCACTGCCAAAAATGGTTCCTTATAACCTGCAACTTTGTTTATTTGTTACCGGATATTTTTGTCTTGTGTTCTATATAGCTATTTCTTAACAATTTCTGTATAAATGTATGTAGCACTTGTTTTCTACTGTCAACGTATCACAATACAAGTTGCACTGTCTATTAGTACCGTCACCGTACGTCAATCAATCGTACAGTAAAGCTATTGTCATGATATATTTCAATATGCAGTATGTAGGTAAGAGAAAAATAATACTGTCAACTGACAATTTTTATTAGCGTCACAAGAAGGCGGGGACGACAATGTGCGCATTATTTAACGGGGTGACACCAAAATGGATATCTTTAGAAAATATTATTGAAACAGGAAAAATACTAACACAAAATTTGATCGTTTAAATGGATGAAATTTCTCTTGAGGCAAGAAAAATCATCAAATTCTAAGAAAAAGTGTGCCATTATCGTTAGAAACTCCATTGATTTTATATCTATGTGATATATATATATATATGGTGAAGCGTAATGTTTGCTGTAGAGAATATACCACAGTACTCGTACTTAAATTGTAAAATTGAACATAAGAAAATCAATATGGCTATGAGGCAATCATCAAAGAAGTAGTAGATAAATTATATATATATATATATAGTTATATACACAAAAAACAGTTCTCTATCTGTTTACCCCCCTCCATATCTCTATAATCCCTTCTTTACCCGTATATATATCCATTCTCTATCTAAATATCTCTCTCTGTATATCCACTCTCTATCTGTATATCCACTCTCTATCTGTATATCCTCTTTCTATCTGTATATCACTTCTATATATGTATTCCCCCTCTCTATCGATATATCTCCTTTCAATCTATATGTCACCTTTATATCTCTAGGCCCCTATACTCCCTCTCTATCGATAAATCTTCTGTCAAATCTAAATACCCCTTCACTATATCCCCTCTCTGTCTGTATAAACCCCTATATACAACCCCTCTAAGATAGCAGAAGCAGCTAGAATGATGAATTATAGAATATACAGTTGTTGAACATGCGTTATACATAACACAAAGTTTATATATGGGTATGCGACTGTTCCTTGAAGCATAACATAACGCTGAGAGTTCAAGTATTCGGGGTATGATAACAAAAAACTCCGGTAACAGCGCATTGGCATACCCATGAGACTTCAGCTTTCGGCGAATGCAATGCCTATTGAAGGAACAGTCATCCCAGAGGGGGGGGGGGGTCTATAATTGTATAGATTGCATGCTACATAGCTTCCATAAGATAGCCTCAATATAACGCTATGTCATCTACTAAGGTTTTCTGTTGCATGGGTGGTTTTTCTAGTGGGCCATTGGTGAGACCCACATACGCAACCTCATGCGTAGATAGATTGATAAATCCAGAAATATGTACAGAAGGATATAAGAAAGATATAAGAAGGTAATAAATCATTCGTATTCGAACCAAGTCCTTCAGCTGACACTTATCTCTTTAATGATGCAGAGTATATAATGTTAATAGAACACATGATCCGTCAGGATTGTGGGGTATCACGTTGAGGCGATTGTGAGGTGTCACGTCGAGGCTATTGTGGGGTATCACGTTGAGGCGATTGTGAGGTGTCACGTCGAGGCTATTGTGGGGTATCACGTTGAGGCAATTGTGGGGTATCACGTTGAGGCAATTTCGAGGTGTCACGTTGAGGAAATTGTGAGGTATCACGTTGAGGTAATTTGAGGTGTCACGTTGAGGCAATTGTGATGTGTCACGTTGAGGTAATTGTGGGGTATCACGTTGAGACAATTGCGAGGTGTCACATTAAGACAATTTTGAGGTGTCACGTTGAGACAATTGTGAAGTGTCACATTAAGGAAATTGTGAGGTGTCACGTTGAGGAAATTGTGTGGTGTCATGTTGAGACAATTGTGTTGTGTCACTTTGAGGCAATTGTGGGGTATCACGTTGAGTCAATTGTGGGGTGTCATGTTGAGGCAATTGTGAGGTGTCACGCTGAGGCAATTGTGATGTGTGATATTAAGGCAATTATGAGGTGTCGCGTTGAGGATATTGGTACAGAAAGATTCCCCCCACCCTAATCTCTGTCCACTACGATCCTGATGAATTTGGAAAATTCACACCCCACCCAGTTCATGATATGATCCATGTATTCTTCTATCCACCTCGTCTTCTTCAACCCTCCACCGTACTTTGAAGAATATATTTTTTCATCGAGAAATGTCTCAAGATTGCGAATTGGTTGAGTTTGTAGAAAATATTTCACACACGTTGCCATGCCAATCGCTGTTAATTGAACGAACCTGGTTGAAATCATATCTAGTTCTGACCTGTATGTAAAGAAGGTCCTAAATTGTCTATTTATTTGATTATATTTACCACCACATTATACACAACACAGTACCTGTATCATACACATGTATAGTATAAAATCTTCCAGGTAATAACACATTACCTGTATAATACACACGTAAAGTATAAAATATTCCAGGTGACAGCACATTACCTGTATAATACACACGTATACTTTAAAATCTTCCAGGTGGCTGGAACACAAGAAAATTCCGTCTCACTGACTGATCTGATGACTGAAAAATAATTCCAAAATTACACACGTGAGGTATGCATAATGTATGTTTATCTGTAAATTAAAAAAATGCTATGTTATTGAAGCGCTGTATTCCTTTGTAATTTTCTAGTGTAGCTTATGCGACGTATTTCATGAACTGTTTCATATTCAGTTTTTATTGTCAAGAAATCTTTTACGTGTATGCAAAGTTAGATAATTTATTCAAAAACTGTTTCAGGAATTGTTGTAAGCTGTACAGACACATTATTCACACTGTGACAATTAAGTGGAAAAGCAATCCAGTACAACAAACATATAACCACATTGTTTGTAGACATAGAATGTATTCGGCAGAGTAGATTAAGACATCTGGGAAACCTTAGAAAAGTGATAACATTAGAGGTTAGCTATTGTTAGACAATATAGAAGATGTATACAAAAAAAATGACAAAGTTTCGTATGGACAACAAATAAAATGAATGGATCTTTGGAAACAAAGTCTGGAGTAAGACAAAGTTGCGTGGTTTCACCATTACTTTTCAACATAGATATAGAGTTTGACAAGGCTTCGTGCTTTCAATTTTACTTTTCTACATAGATCTAGAGTTAGACAAGGTTGCGTGCTTTCACCTTTACTGTTCAACATAGATCTAGAGTTTGACAAGGTTGCGTGCTTTCACCTTTACTGTTCAACATAGATCTAGAGTTAGACAAGGTTGCGTGGTTTCACCATTACTTTTCAACATATACATGGACAGAATATTAAAAGAAGCTCACATCAACACAGACAAAACCTTTACTAATGAATCTTATGAGAAACTTAATAATGAAATCAACGAACTACTATCTCCTGATTAACCAGATTTAATTTAAGAAAATGAAGAACATTTGCAAAATCACATCAATACCATGTTATTAGAATGTAAGAAGTACAAAATGTAAATTAACGTACAAAATGACATAAGTTATGAAAATCAGCAAGTCTGCAACACCAATGGATATAACAATAGATAACACAAAAGTGAAACAAGTCAAAGAATCTAAATATCAAAGCAGTACTTTTTTCATGAAATGAAAATGAAAGACTAGACAGAGAAATAGAAACGAGGTGTCAGAGAAGAAACACAATGACAACCAACTTTCACCATTACGTCTTCGCCCAATAAAAAGACAGATAATATCTACAATGTTTATACCAACACTCTGCTACCAATGTCAAAATGAATTGGTTGAAATTAAAATAGACTTTAGTAAAATACACTAAATGAACAAATATTCATTTACAAAAGCCGTAAAACTAAGATATAGTTTGAGATAAGTATGTTTCAAACGTTTGCCGATGTTACTACGTGCATGCTCTGTCGCCTATATTTCATTGTTGTTAATGTTCTCACACTTCCTAGAGGTTATTTCGTTATCCTAGTGTTGAAAGTCTACTATAACATTACAAACATCTACTGAACTACGTAGATTGTTGACAAGTCTACTATAACATTACAAACATCTACTGAACTATGTAGATTGATAACAAGTCTACTATAACATTACAAACATCTACTGAACTATGTAGATTGATAACAAGTCTACTATAACATTACAAACATCTACTGAACTATGTAGATTGTTGGCAAGTCTACTATAACATTACAAACATCTACTGAACTATGTAGATTGATAACAAGTCTACTATAACATTACAAACATCTACTGAACTATGTAGATTGTTGGCAAGTCTACTATAACATTACAAACATCTACTGAACTATGTAGATTGATAACAAGTCTACTATAACATTACAAACATCTACTGAACTATGTAGATTGTTGGCAAGTCTACTATAACATTACAAACATCTACTGAACTATGTAGATTGATAACAAGTCTACTATAACATTACAAACATCTACTGAACTATGTAGATTGTTGGCAAGTCTACTATAACATTACAAACATCTACTGAACTATGTAGATTGATAACAAGTCTACTATAACATTACAAACATCTACTGAACTATGTAAATTGATGACTTCGTGTTGATAAGTCTACTGCAATCAATATAAGGCAATACTTCAATTAAACGAAACAACAATAGTACTTAGATAGAACACATGTTTTTTGATGTTTCACTTGAACACAACAGACGTACGATCACTAAGGCATTATGTGGTGCAAACACGAAAACATACAAATTACAATACACAGAACATTTTCAACGTTTCGAACCGTTAGGTCTTTCTTAAGAATATATAAAATAAACAGTGAAAAACAATGAAAACAGTAAAAAAAAAAACAATGTTACCACCACAGAGACACTAGATACACTATTGACTTGTAAACAATACAAAGTTCAAGGTGACAGTGATGTGCATGGAAACATGTAGTCATGGAAGCGGGTTTTGTTGAAAATTGGACGTGATATGATAACAGATATAACTAATTATTACCCAATACAACATGAATAGCAATACAAAAAGGAACACACCAGCACAAATTTAAACAAATAAATGAGTTTAGTACAAAAGGTTTGAGGCTACTAAACTAGAAAAAAACAAATAGATTTTCAAGAGCGTACCTATATATTATCATATACCGTCCAATTTTCAACTAATCCGCTTCCATTACTACATGTTTCCATGTACATCATTGTCACCTTGAACTTCGTATTGTTTACATGTCAATAGTGTGTCTGTCTTGATAACATTGTTTTTACCGTTTTCATTGCTTTTCACTGTTTGTTGTATATATTCTTGAGAAAGACCTAATCTTTCGAAACGTTGAATATGTCTGGTGTATTGTAATTGGTATGCGCCCGTGTTTACACCTCATAACCTCTTAGTCTTAGTGACAGTCTGTCTGTTGTGTTCTAGCGAAACATTAAAAATATGTGTTCTATGTAAGTACTATTATAAGTCTACTATAGCATTATATTCATCTACTGAGCTTTGTAGATTGTTGACTTTGTGTTGACGAGAGTACTATAACATTAGAAACACCTACTGAAAATGTGAACAAAGTGATTATTGTATTGTTGTTTTTCTTCTTGAATTAATGGCTGATTTTAAAATAATTATACATTTTAATATGAAATAGTTTTTAAAGCAAAGTTGTTGAGATTGAAATATTTATTACTTAGCTTGGTTTCCGTCATGGTTGCATAGTTTATCGGATATATTTTAACATGTATCGTGAATTTTTAATGCATAAGGCGTTACAGGGTCTCCAGACATCAATAACTTGTATTGTTCGGAGACCAGTGTGTAACGTTCGTTATTCCGATGATATTGATTTCTTGGCTGGTTACGAATTGGAACTTCAGCAAGTCACTTCAAAGTTGGAATAAGTTAGTCGGAAATATGACATGGAAATTAAAATTGATAACAGCAAGGTATTGGTGACTAGTGAAACCAACCAAGATCCTTTGAGTATCCGGTTAAACGGTCACAAACTTGTAAATCCTGAATTTATAACATCAAAGAATAGTCTAAGCGTGTTTTTACACTCCTCCGAATGGCTGAGAATAGAGACGTTACTAGACAATTTTGCGTTGATGTTCCTACGACCATAACGGGTTAAGGGTCTTATGATGTAAATTAATTTACACAGTTGGATTATCTCACAGCAAAATAAAGAACAGATAAAACATGTTAATAGCTCGAGGAAGAAGGAGGAATAGTTTAATATCACTATCTAGTTACTCTCCTTGTAGAGTCACTCTTGAAACCATTTCCAATTATCAAGGTGAAGTTCATAGAATTGAATGTGCTGTTTTTTTCAACTCTGTAGCTTATAAAGAATTCGTAAAGACATGCAAAATAATTCCATTGCAAACGATGTTCCCTGTGAATATTGTTATTTTTCTGTGGATCAGACGACGGTTTAGGTTTAAATAGACGTTTTGTACGACACTGTACCAAACTGTACCACACTGTACCACACTGTACCACATTGGATCATATTGTACCAAACTGTACAACACTGTACCACATTGGATCATATTGTACCACACTAAAAGAAATAAAGCTAGGGCTTTCTGAAGCAGCTCTGATAAAATAGCTCTATGGAGCTGTCATGTGACAGGTGCCAACATGCTACAGCACTCTCATGTCATAACGCTGTCATGTGACTGGTGCCAACATGCTACAGCACTCTCATGTCATAACGCTGTCATGTGACTGGTGCCAACATGCTACAGCACTCTCATGTCATAACGCTGTCATGTGACTGGTGCCAACATGCTACAACACTCTCATGTGATAACGCTGTCATGTGACAACGCTGTCATGTGACAACATTGTCATGTGACAACACTCTCATGTGACAACGTTGTCATGTGACTGGTGACAACATGCTACAACACTGTCATGTGACAACACTGTCATGCGTCAACAATGTCATGTGACAACACTGTTATGTGACAACACTACCACATGACAACATTATCATTTGGCTAGTGACAACAGCACAGTTCTGATGAAATCTATAACAGATGCTGACTTCAACTGGAGAGAGAGAGAGAGAGAGAGAGAGAATAAAGAGATTTCTATAATATATTTTCTATCACAGAATTTCCATTTCTTCTAATGTTGCCAACATACAGTAAGAATGCTGGAGGTTTGCTCTCTCGTGCTATAGCAGCACATTGTTTTGGTGCAAACAAATTATCCACAACAAAATATAAACATTCGCGTACAATAATAATAATAATAAAATATAATTAATAATAATAATAAGGATAATAATAATAATAATAATGATAATAATAAAAATAATAATTAATAATA
The DNA here is from genome assembly GCA_034231615.1 of Meghimatium bilineatum. NCBI lineage: Eukaryota > Metazoa > Mollusca > Gastropoda > Stylommatophora > Philomycidae > Meghimatium > Meghimatium bilineatum. The sequence continues at coordinate 3,723,908 of CM067318.1, forward strand.
ATAATAATAATTAATAATAATAATAATAATTAATAATAATAATAATAGGACACATAACTCGTCAGGATCGTAGGACTGCCACACTCCAGAAATCAGGACCGTAGGGGTGCCACACTCGAGAGAGCAGGGTCATAGGGTTGCCACACACGAGGAATCAAGGTCGTAGGGGTGCCACACTCGAGACATCAGGGTTGTAGGGCTGCCACACACGAGAAATCAGGGTCGTAGGGTTGCCATACACGAGACAGAAACAGATCTCCACACACTTCTATTTTCATCCATTCAGAGAAATGTAGAAAAGTCGTGGCCAGACCATTCCTTGATGTTAATCAATCCATGATTTTCTTATCCGCCTCTTCTCATTCCACCCCTCGACTATTTCTTGCGAAATAATTTTAGGAAGTAAGTCTCGTTACATGACCTAAGCAAACATGCTAACACTTGCCGAAATCACATGTCAAATTCAAACATGTTTTACATATATATATATATATATATATAATTATATATATATATATATATATATATTATTTATTATTCTGTGTATTATATATGTAATATGTATGATATATGTAAAATATACCTTATACTTAGGCCTATGGAATACATTTGATTTACAAACATTTTACCTTTTAGGAGATATGTACTAGCCGTTAGTTCTGTACAATCCGACTGAAGGTGACATTAGGTAACTGTCAATGTCTGCATCAAGGTGAGACCAAACGATGATATAAACAGAAAAATGTTTGCCAAGAAATGGTTACATTTAAGCCTTTGTTAAGAAATCTGGTAGCAAATGGAACGTTGATCTGAATATGAATAGGGTCAAGTCATGTCATAGCAGAGAATTGATGGCAAGTATAACTTTGTTGAAATATTCCTCCAATGTAATGTAATATTTTATACACATGCGTGCGTGTGTGCGTGTGTGCTAGCGTGTGTGCGCATGTGTGCGTGTGTACGTTTGTGCGTGTGTGCGTGTGCGCGCGTGCGTGCTTGTGTGTCTGTGTGTGTGCATGCGTGCGTGTGTCTGTGTGTGTGTGTGTGCGTGCGTCTGTCTGTCTGTCTGTCTGTGTGGGTGGGTGGGTGTGTGTGTGTGCGCGCGTACTAGACATGGTAGTGTGTTTTTGTGAAGGGTTGTAGGTAAGTTAATCAAAGAAAAGGGAAAAGATGGGACGTTTATTTGTTGATTTTTTTAAGAGGGTGGGGGTTTAGGCGGTTAAAGATTGTCATGGCTAAATTGAGTTCAGTGTATCATTACAGGCCCCAAACCATCAATAGTTAACGATTGCTATGGCTGAATTGAGTTCAATGTAATATTTCAGGCTCAACAACACAAATAGTTAACGATTGTCGTGGCTGAATTGAGTTCAGAGTAACATTTCAGGCCTCGGACCTCCAATATTTTGAGATGGTTGTAAAGCACTGAAACAATAAACTTGGACTAACATCAGCGGTTGAATAGTGCATTCCTCTGCATAATATTTACGTTCTCTAGCTCTCTCTCACTCTCTCTCACTCTCTCTCACTCTCTCTAACTCTCTCTCACTCTCTCACTCTCTCTCTCTCACTCTCTCTCACTCTTTCTCACTCTTTCTCACTCTCTCTCACTCTCTCACTCGCTCTCTCTCACACTCTCTCTGACTCTTTCTCACTCTCTCACACTCTCTCTCACTCTCTCTCTGTATCCTCACTTCCACTCTGTCTCTCTTGACAAGGTCAAGCAGTCCTTCTTCCAGTTTCATTTTCAGAAGGTCTTTCATACCCTGTGTCCATCACAGTCCAGCTTCTTCCAGTTTAATTTTCAGAAGGTCTTTCATACCCTATGACCATCACAGTCCAGCTTCTTTAAGTTTAATTTTCAGAAGGTCTTTCATACCCTGTGTCCATCACAGTCCAGCTTCCTCCAGTTTCATTTTCAGAAGGTCTTTCATACCCTGTGTCCATCACAGTCCAGCTTCTTCCAGTTTAATTTTCAGAAGGTCTTTCATACCCTGTGACCATCACAGTCCAGCTTCTTCCAGTTTAATTTTCAGAAGGTCTTTCATACCGTGTCCATCACAGTTCAGCTTCTTCCAGTTTAATTTTCAGAAGGTATTTGATACCCTGTGTCCATCACAGTCCAGATTCTTCCAGTTCCAGCTTCTTCAAGTTTTCACTTTCAGAAGGTCTTTGATATCCTTAGTTCATCACAATCCAGCATCACAGTCCAGCATTACAGTCTAGCAGCACAGTCCAGCATTACAGTCTAGCAGCACAGTCGTTGTTTGGCTCTTACAAATGACTAAGTATTAGGGTTATGGTTTATATATATGTATAAATACCTTGTTATTTGTTGTTTAATTAGATACCTTCATGGGGACCCTTAGACAGGTATGTAGGAAGCCTAGACTGGTCTATAGGCCTCTAGATAGATCTATGCGCCACTTAGATACGAGTATATGGGCCCTAGACGGGCCTGTGATCCCTTCGACGGGTCTGTGAGCACCATAAACAGATATATGTCGACCCCTAAGTGAGTCTGTAAACCCTTAAAAGGCTATATGCACCCCCATTAGGATGGGACTATTGTCCCTTTAGAAAGATCTGTGTGCCTCCAAAATGGATCAGTCCTTTAGACGTGTCCTTTAGGGTCTCCAATTTCTTGTTTAATTTCGTGGCCCTCTTCGTTTCTGTGACTCTCAATAGGGACATATTGCCCTGGTTAAGAACCACTGACTTATCGTGTACTCGGTGTCATCTTCTTTTTATCATCCATACCGTGTGACGTCATGCTGTGCGACGTCACGTCGTGTGACATCAAACCGTGACGTCATAATCCTTCTATTTCGTGTGCTGTCAATCATTGCTGATAACGTTGTTCTCCCATGCCACAATGCTAGGTTGTCAAGCATCTTTTCAATTGATCTTTTCTTACCCCTCTTGCTCTTCAACTTGCCTGTTGTTACAATGTGTTCCATTTTTCCTCTTCTCATCATGTGTCCAAAAATTGTATACTCTCTCTTTCTGATGCCGGTAAACAGCTCTGTTGTAAATTAGCTTCTCTCAAGATATCTTCATTACGTTTTTATCTACTTCTTCTTTGGCGTTCATTCTCAAACTCTCACTGGAGCTCTCTTGTAGTAGGACAATGGTCCTATTATATATCTAGCTGTTGTCCAAAGAATGGAAATTAGTCGTGTCACCGTTTAATTGCATTAATGACCCGACGCATCCGTATTTGGTGCTGCTTTTTAATCTGTCCATGGTTTTCTTAATATTTTTCTATAAAAACCACTTTACTGCTGCTTAAATCTAATTTTCCACTGTTCTTCTGAGTTTCCAAGATTCGATTCCATACATCAGAATCGTTTCTATATAACATCTCAGAATTCTCTTTGGGTTGCCATACATCAGAGTAGTCTCTATATAACATCTCAGAATTCTCTTTGGGTTGCCATACATCCACGCATTGAGTGTTTATTTTTATGTATGTTTTTTCGTTCGAAAAATGATCGTGATTGCTTCTGCGTAACGTAACCATTACAGGACGTTATCACCGCAAAATGGTACCCCTTTCTATTCTATGGAAGCTGTCCTGCATCGATATTTGACATATCCTTAAGATTCGTGACACTCCTTGTCCACTATTATAGTACTTACGTAGAACACCGTTTTTTAAAAGTTTTACTTGAACACGACGGACTATTATTGCTAAGGGGTTATGAGGTGTAAACACGAAAACATACAAATTGGAATACACAATTACAATTTTCCACTATTGTACATTTATCCAAAAACCATGTTCTGTTGCAGTAGTACAAATGGAAATCGCAACACTTGTGTACAAACACAATGAAACCGACGAAAGACTTCGTTACAAAACACAGAACATAAGATATGCAATAAATTCTCATGTGGACAAAATCAGGTAAGATATTCATTTTGTAAAGCACTCTATTAAAAATTGTAAGCACGAGAAAAGGATAATTCAAAAGTTGTGAAGGAATTAATTGAAGCGAATCAACACAGGGAAAACGCACAAAGAATATTTACATATAGAATGGAACGTATTATGTGCAAGTAGATTGATAAAATGTTCGTAAAGGTATACCGAGTTTTAATATTAAAAGAACACTATTTAATTACAGGGTTTGAATGACACGAACCAATGGAACCGTGACGAAAATATGTATCCAAACCAACAAAGATCCACTGTTATATCGACCAGAGGTGTGTAAAAACGGTTGCAGAATTTCTTATCAGTCGCATCTATGTAATTCGCAGGGATAGTAACCGTGGATTAAAGAAAATGCTGCAAAACTGACTTGCATTTCACCAAGAAAATGCAATAAATCTGCAGCAACACTGTCTATCATATGTATAAAATAATAAATAAAATAAACAATTGGACAAACACCAAATTTAATTTGAAAATTTAACTTTCCTTAAATTGCAACTAGGTATACGAAACGTAAGAAATGTTATTTTGCCTTTTGCTGTTTCTTTTCAGCACTGTCATATGTTCTTCGTATGTTTGGAGACGCTACATCATCTGTCATTGACATGTCATGATTTAATGTTGCCATAATCTGTTGATATTTCTCTTACCTCTGTGTGCCATAGAAGATATTTATATCTGAAGGCCAAAGTCAATCAGCACACTCACGAAAATACATTATTTATTTCATGCGTTATTCCGCTGCTATCATATGGATGTGAGAGCTGGTCCTTTATCTTCAGAAAATAAACTACCTAGTTTCGAGACCAAATGTCTTCGTAGGGTAAATAACACCCTTTGGAGTGAATTCACATCAAATGATAAAATCCGAAAGAGACACATAAAACTCCATCACAGATGTTATTAGATAACGCTGTTGGTCCTACATCGGGCATGTCCTACGCTCAGACATCAACAGAATACACCAACAATCTCTTGAATGGATATATACAGGCAAAAGAGTCAGGGGTAGACCAAAAGAAACACTCAGAAGAACAATACTTAGAGAAAGTAAAACAAATAATATTCATAATATTCAAGAACTGCGCAGAATAGATTTGAATAGACAGAATTGGAGAGATCTGACCTCTGCCCTATGCGCTAACTTCAGTGTTAAAAGAAATTGATATGATGATATATATATATCGCCAATGTGTTGCCGGGGCCCGAAAGGGGAGCAAAGAATAGCAACACTGTTTACCTTCCACGCATGTCGTAAAAGGTGACTAAGGAGGTTATGGGATGGAGTTGGCTGTCCCATCTCATATAGGGTCAGTGACCCAAAGCCATGCTGAACTCGGATGTGTCAGGCCGAAAGGCGCAGATATCGCAGCAATGCTGTAAACCATGACACAACACATTCCATTCTCCGGACTACCTCCTGCTAATCTGCAGGAGTTTCAGAATGAACGCAGAAGAAGAAGAAGTATATATATATATAAATTTCTGTATATTAGATATAGAGTGACCTATACAAGCTTCTGCCTTCAATTAACTCTATTTTCTAGCATGGTGATATTAGATATAGAGTGACCTATACTAGCTTCTGCCTTCAATTAACTCTATTTTCTAGCTTGGTGATATGTCGGTTATCTAAATCCTGCAACATAATAGTTATGTTGATTTCACAAGGAAACGTGTCTTATAAACGAACTATAAACAAAGATGGAACTACTGTACAACTACGATTCAATCAATCAAGTGTCATGCCAAGTGGCGTAGGCAACCATGCTTCTCCATAACTCTCTGTCTCTTGTGTTGTTAATAAGTTCAGTTGGTAACTTCTTCTTGTGCCACATTGACAACCTACTCAGAAATATCTTTCTTTGTCTTTCTCTATTTCTTCTCCCCCGTGATATTTCCAGTGGTAACTAAATGTTCAAGTTTTACTTTCTCTATTATATACCCTAAACTTATTGATTATCTACTTCTAATATTTGCTACAATTTGTCGTTTTACGCCAGCATCTCTGAGAACATCTACATTAGTTATCTTGACTGTCCATGATATTTTCATCATTCTTCTTAACACCAACGTATAGCAGTTGTCTCCAGTTTATTTTGGACAAAGGTGTTTGAGAAAGAGAGAGAGAGAGATAGAGAGAGAGAGAGAGAGAGAGATGGGAGAGGGGTGTGAAGTTAAAATCATAACTTATTTTAGGCATGTGGTGTAGTAGAAGAAGAAAGACGTGTTTACTTAAGTTGTGAAGGGAGTGGATGGCAACTGAATAGACCTGGATCAAATCCCGTTTCTTGTAAGATTTTCATTTTTCTTTGGTGAGGGGTTTCATGGATGAAGCTGATTAACAATTGAATCCATTGGTGTTGTAACTCGATGTAGCCCGATGTAGCCCGATGTAGCCCGATGTAACTCGATGACTGACTGAAAAATGATATCCGTAGAAGTAAACATGTATACATTATTTCAATAAACATTTATGTAAACAGTACGCTATCAACGTGTAGATACTGCTGGAACTATCCGCGTATAGACACTGCTGCAACTATCCGTGTGTAGACACTGCTGGAACTATCCTCGTGTAGACACTGCTGAAACTATTTGTGTGTAGACACTGCTGCAACTATTCGTGTGTAGACACTGCTGCAACTATCCGTGTGTAGACACTGCTGCAACTATTCGTGTGTAGACACTGCTGGAACTATCCTCGTGTAGACACTGCTGAAACTATTTGTGTGTAGACACTGCTGGAACTATCCGTGTGTAGACACTGCTGCAACTATCCACGTGTAGACACTGCTGCAACTACCCGCGTGTAGACACTGCTGCAACTATCCGCGTGTAGACACTGCTGCAACTATCCGTGTGTAGACACTGCTGCAACTATCCACGTGTAGACACTGCTGCAACTACCCGCGTGTAGACACTGCTGCAACTATCCACGTGTAGACACTGCTGCAACTACCCGTGTGTAGACACTGCTGCAACTATCCGCGTGTAGACACTGCTGCAACTATCCACGTGTAGACACTGCTGCAACTACCCGTGTGTAGACACTGCTGCAACTACCCGTGTGTAGACACTGCTGCAACTACCCGCGTGTAGACACTGCTGCAACTATCCACGTGTAGACACTGCTGCAACTACCCGTGTGTAGACACTGCTGCAACTACCCGTGTGTAGACACTGCTGCAACTACCCGTGTGTAGACACTGCTGCAACTACCCGCGTGTAGACACTGCTGCAACTATCCACGTGTAGACACTGCTGCAACTACCCGCGTGTAGACACTGCTGCAACTACCCGCGTGTAGACACTGCTGCAACTACCCGCGTGTAGACACTGCTGCAACTACCCGAGTGTAGACACTGCTGCAACTATCCGCGTGTAGACACTGCTGCAACTATCCGTGTGTAGACACTGCTGCAACTATCCACGTGTAGACACTGCTGCAACTACCCGCGTGTAGACACTGCTGCAACTATCCGCGTGTAGACACTGCTGGAACTATCCGTGTATAGGCACTGCTACAACTATCTGTGTGTAGACACTGCTGGAACTATCCGTATGTAGACACTGCTGGAACTATCCTCGTGTAGACACTGCTGAAACTATTTGTGTGTAGACACTGCTGGAACTATCCGTGTGTAGACACTGCTGCAACTATCCGTGTGTAGACACTGCTGGAACTATCCGTGTATAGGCACTGCTACAACTATCTGTGTGTAGACACTGCTGGAACTATCCGTATGTAGACACTGCTGGAACTATCCTCGTGTAGACACTGCTGAAACTATTTGTGTGTAGACACTGCTGGAACTATCCGTGTGTAGACACTGCTGCAACTATCCACGTGTAGACACTGCTGCAACTACCCGCGTGTAGACACTGCTGCAACTACCCGCGTGTAGACACTGCTGCAACTATCCACGTGTAGACACTGCTGCAACTACCCGTGTGTAGACACTGCTGCAACTATCCGCGTGTAGACACTGCTGCAACTATCCACGTGTAGACACTGCTGCAACTACCCGTGTGTAGACACTGCTGCAACTATCCGTGTGTAGACACTGCTGCAACTATCCACGTGTAGACACTGCTGCAACTACCCGTGTGTAGACACTGCTGCAACTACCCGCGTGTAGACACTGCTGCAACTATCCACGTGTAGACACTGCTGCAACTACCCGTGTGTAGACACTGCTGCAACTACCCGTGTGTAGACACTGCTGCAACTACCCGCGTGTAGACACTGCTGCAACTATCCACGTGTAGACACTGCTGCAACTACCCGCGTGTAGACACTGCTGCAACTACCCGCGTGTAGACACTGCTGCAACTACCCGCGTGTAGACACTGCTGCAACTATCCGCGTGTAGACACTGCTGCAACTATCCGTGTGTAGACACTGCTGCAACTATCCACGTGTAGACACTGCTGCAACTACCCGCGTGTAGACACTGCTGCAACTATCCGCGTGTAGACACTGCTGCAACTATCCGCGTGTAGACACTGCTGGAACTATCCGCGTGTAGACTGTTCTCAACTCAACGAAACAGTTCAACACCTCGTTATTGACTTACCTTCCAACATAAAACTTTAGCAACAGCCTTCGTGATGTCCAATTGACAATATACATCGATACCCAAATTACGCTTGCATGGTTTGAACATGTAGACTGACATGATTCCTTGTTAAAAACAATACTCCAGGGAACTGTCGATGATGGAAGATGCAAATGAGGCACAATAAAAGTATGGACAGACAACATCATGAACTAAAACAGGGCAAGATTTCTCCGCATTGTAGAATATAGAAATCACTGGATAATTTTGTGGTGATGAATCTCATGTGGTACCCCTTTTTGATAGACATACAGACGGACGGACGCACGGACAGACAGATTACATCAGGACACAGAGTCAGGTTCCTAGGCGTACCACATGAGAAGAAGGACGCGATCAAAATGAAACTCCTCACGTAAAATTCTAGTCCAGAAATGTAGTATGCGAAATGAATGCGTATACAATCAAATGTAGTGTGTTTAACCTTTACAATATCAGACAGGAAAACGATAAAATCTTCTGAATATCACTTGTTATTTAACCTGTCATAGCATGCCACATATCTAGTTCCACAGTGGTTCTCCTACGTTTTGTACGTGGCCCTTATCGGGATACATTATAGATTTGTAGGCTCTTAAACAAAAGATTATAAACATTCTTCAAGACGTACGCAACGAAGGTTGGCTGCAACAGACATCAAACAACCTTGTCTCTTGTCCTGATGGTGCACTCTGCTAGACTGTAACCTGTCCACAACGCGATGTTACTCTCCCACGTCAATCTCTGCTTCCCGCTTGATCACTTCCCTTTGACTTTACCCTCAAGTAAGTTCAACAAGGTGCCATTTCCTTTTAATATATGTAAAATATTATATTTTCTAGATTTTTATACCTTTAATCATTCTTTCTTCACACTAACTGTTGTTAGAACCTTTTTATTTTCTTCTATTTCCATGATGTTCTCCCTATTCTTCTATATATTCACATCTCAAAGGCATCAATTCTGTATTCTAATTTTTTTTTGTTTATTGTCCATGTTTCTCAGCCATACATTAAAATAGAATATATGTAGTATTTTATAATTTTCAATTTTATTTTGTTTGTAATTTGTTTAGATGTTAATATTTTCCTCGTCTCACTGAAAGTACTTTTGGCTGTCCCTATTCTTCTTTTAACGTCTGTTTCACATCTGCCATCATTTGTGATTATGTGTCCAAGATATTAATAATTTTCTATTTTGTGTAGTCTCTCTCCATGTATTCTTGATTCTTGAATAGGAACACGCGTCACATCACTGGGGGCATTCCCATATATGCTCTGCTTGCCGTTCCGTCAGCTATCTAAAAGTGTATACGCTGAATGCCCCAGTCAGTTGTTGATTACGTGTTCTTCTGATCTTTCCGGAGAGTTAATACTTTCTGTCATCGCCTCTAGCCACTACCATTTCTACCATTCTCTGAATATGTACATTGTCTCGCTCGACCTCCTCTCGTCTTCTCACATCGAGACATATATTCTCTGAATATGTACATTGTCTCGTTCGACCTCCTCTCGTCTTCTCACATCGAGACATAGTAGCCTTAAAGACGACTACCACAACGAGTTTCAATTCAAGAAAAACGAAATCACAAATCCACAGGTAATGTGAAACACGTCTTATCAAAACACCATCTTGAACCGAAAACCGTAAACATGCGTGTTTATGTTCTCTCTCCATATACGTTTATGTTTATCACCTGTTCTTCTGTAACTATGGTGATTATCATTGCTTTTTTATGGATGTTTACATTCACTCCATATCCTTTACTTGATTTATTGACTTGAACTATTAGTCTTTGTATTCCTGTTCACTTTCAGCTAATAGAGAACTGTCATCTACATATCACGGGTTGTTTATTATTTTCCCACTGATCTTGAGTCCTAACATTCCTTCTATATGTTTAAAGGTTGTATCTTTGTATATGTTAAATAGACTGGGGGATAAATACATCCTTGTCTTACTCCTATTTTTATTTCTGTTTATGGTGAGTAGCTATGTTCACAGACTTTAGATGCAGTTTGTTTCCAAATCTATATTTCTAATCAGTCTCATATCTTTTCCATCTATTTCTATTTCTTGAAGACATTCAATTAATTTTTCTAATTACTAATATATAACTACTTAAATGTTGAAATATTGTTGAAGTAGGATGTATGGATCATTAGCACGAATGAAACAGCAAAACAACGCAGTTATGTTTTACATCCTTCTGGAAATATAAAAGTACGATTTTTCTGCTAGAAGAGAGACCCAGCGGATGTTTGAAAATGAACGAGAGTAAACCAACAAAATTGTTGTAATAATTAATTTTCTGAGCTCCCTCCTATAGAAGGTTTTGTGATGTTTCCATTTCAATTTTGTCTTCGTCTTCCATTCACAGCAAAACGCTTTGACCATGAGGTCAGCTTTGAGAATCCCTGATGTAACACGTTCCACAAAGATTCAACGTTTGTAACTGGAGACATCATTCAAGTGTATTTGGAATGAATCTAAACTAGGCACGCAGATCATGCAAAGAGGGTTAAATTATTGAGACATATAAAACCGTAGCACTTTTAACAAAACATATGTAATACATTGTCTGGTAACAACGGTCATTGTTTAGTAGCAGGGGTCACAGAAACGACTTTATTATAGTAGCAGGGGTCACAGAAACGACTTTATTATAGTAGCAGGGCTCACAGAAACGACTTTATTATAGTAGCAGGGGTCACAGAAACGACTTTATTATAGTAGCAGGGGTCACAGAAACGACTTTATTATAGTAGCAGGGGTCACAGAAACGACTTTATTATAGTAGCAGGGGTCACAGAAACGACATTATTATAGTAGCAGGGGTCACAGAAACGACTTTATTATAGTAGCAGGAGTCACACAAACGACTTTATTATAGTAGCAGGGGTCACACAAACGACTTTATTATAGTAGCAAATCTCACAGAAACGACTTTATTATAGTAGCAAAGCTCACAGAAACGACTTTATTATAGTAGCAGGTGTCACAGAAACGACTTTATTATAGTAGCAGTTATTATAGAAACGCCTTTACTATGGTAGCAGGGGTCATATATCAGTTATCATAGAGACGTCTTTATTATGGTAGCAGTGGTCTCTAATTTCATGTACTAAGACGCAGAAACTATTCAGTGGGGGTGGTCAGATCCAATCATCGTTATATACACCTTCCCTAACTCTCAGATACCTAGTTACATTTGGCCGACCAGAGGAACGGTGTCAGGCGAGAAATAATTATCCGGATGTGTGTGTATCTGGACCTGGTGATTGTAAGAGAGATCACGATTAACCAGAAATCCGTGCTCCTTGTAAATACACAAGTAAATGCAAAACTAGGATGAACACTAGGTAACATACACATACTCAGGATTAACCAGTAACTTTCATTACTGCATGTTTTCCTGTGAAGGAGTGCAGTGGTGTTTTCTATGGGCTATGGAAAAAAGGCCGCTCTGCCATAGCAGACACCGCGGCATGCAGAAGGAAAGAATCACTAACACACAAGCAGAAACAAGTAACAAGCGAATAATGTTACATAACACAACCAGAAACAAGTAACAAGCTAATAATGTTACAAAACAACCAGAAACAAGTAACAAGCGAATAATGTTACAAAACACAACCAGAAACAAGTAACAAGCTAATAATGTTACATAAGACAACCAGAAACAAGTAACAAGCGAATAATGTTACAAAACACAACCAGAAACAAGTAACAAGCTAATAATGTTACATAACACAACCAGAAACAAGTAACAAGCTAATAATGTTACATAACACAACCAGAAACAAGTAACAAGCTAATAATGTTACATAACACAACCAGAAACAAGTAACAAGCGAATAATGTTACAAAACACAACCAGAAACAAGTAACAAGCTAATAATGTTACATAACACAACCAGAAACAAGTAACACGCGAATAATGTTACAAAATTGTATTAATTTATTTCATAATCTAGTGGCTGGAACGTCAATAATGTAAACAAATGTGATGTATAAAAAAATATAGATGGCAAATGTATCATTAAATAAAATTATGTCACTGTTTGATTGCCTATTTTCATTTCGTAGCATGGGCGAAGCCGACCCTATTGTGTCCAAAATCAAAAACTGTGTAATAAATTCCGATGAAAACATCGCCAAGGATCCAAAGGGGGCCTCTTGGTGGATCGACGTCCATGTCCGTGAATCCACTAATGCAAATTGTCTCCGTGCCTTCAGTTATCTGTTTTACAAAATATAAAAAAATACAAGTGAAACTATGTAATACTTTATTTGGTTTTATATATTTATCAAAATAGTATGTGAATTTGGTAAATTTTAAAATAGTATGTGAATTTAATAAATTTTAAAAAAGTATGTGAATTTGGTACATTTTAAAATAGTATGTGAATTTGGTAAATTTTAATATAGTATGTAAATGTGGTAAATTTTAAAAATGTATGTGAATTAGGTAAATTTTACAACATGGAAAGAGCTTACAAAATGGAAATGGAAACAGCAAGATAGAGAGGAAGAAAAATAAGAAAATGGATTGAATGAGTTACCAACAACCTGAGATTTTACAATATTATAGCGTATCAAGTGACCAAAAGGGACATAACCAGAAAACTGATCATCATTCGGTCATGTAACACCTCACGGCAAAATCAAAGAAAAGACAATAGATCGATGTAATATGAGTACACAACTTACACTTACTGCAGCTTTTAAACCAGTGTTTCCCAAACTTTTTTTTAACCATTTCTCACCTAAGTCTTTCTAAAATTCCGATGCTTCCCTATGTAACACATCCGTATTCTTTGATATTCACAAATTAAATTATTTCCTAAATTAAGCCTAATTACAAATCTCTTGAACAATCAAATTGGCTCCTTGTGGAGTTTCGGTCCTACTTTGAGAAACACTGTATAAACTATACCTCGTATACAATAGCAAATGTAAAATATTCTTATTACAATCAAGTTGTTGGACTGGAGTTGGCTGCCCAGCCCAATACAGGATCACAAGTGACCCAGAAGTCATACTGAATTCGGAAATCTGTTAGGACGAAAGCGGCATATATAACAGTTTAGCTGTAAACCATGATACAGCGCATTTTCTATTCTCCGGACTACATCCTGCAAATCTACAGGAGTTTGAGAATAAACGAGAAGAAGAAACTAAATTGTGACGAATGTTTGTTAAAATATGGAAGGGAAATCTTACCTTGAGGATGTACTGTTCTCCAGTGAGAGAAAAAGTTTTCCCGCCAAGTTCAAAGTTCACTTTTGGCAGACTTGCGACCGTGCTACAATCCACTATATACTGCAGAATAACAACAGCCATTAAAAGTTACATTATATGTACATATATAAACCGTTATATATGTACACATATAAACCGTGTATTCATTTATATTTTCACGTGTAAACCGTGTCTAAATATAAACTTACACCTGAATATAAACATAAACCTAAACTTTCACCTGAACCTAAACATAATTCTGCATTTAAATCCGAACCTCAATTTAAATCTAAGCCTAAACTTAAACCTCAACCCAATCGTGAACCTAAAAATAAGCCTAAACCTAACAATACACTTAACATCAGAACCTAAACTTTAATATAAACCAAAACCTGAAACAGAAAGTAAACTTAAATATGAAACTAAACTTTAACCTAATCCCAAACATAAACTGGAATCTGAACACAATATAAATTTAAATCTAAATCTGAACCGGAACCTAAACATAAATCTGATTCTAAAAATAAACCTAAACCATAAATCTGAGCCTAAACCTAATTCTAGACCTAAATTTGAACATAAACATGAACCTCGTGCGTGGGGCAAATAGGGTACGAACTTCTAATTTTACGGTGCTGAAAATAGAGTATGAACATCTAATTTTACGGTGCACAAAATAGGATATGAGCTTCTAATTTAACCGTGCACAAAATAGGGTACGAATTTCTAATTTACGGTGAAAACATAAGGTTATTTTCACTGTTATATTTCCTTGCATGCCGTAGAAGACAACTACGGAAAGATGGGTATTAGGTATTAGAGTGACATTATGTCATCCTGAAAAAAAAATCTAAATTGTCACTGCCTGTTAGGTCTTCATTTATTAATTTGTCTTTATTTAAATGGACAATGTTAATGATGTAGAAGGGTAAGCCATTGCACCTTTGTCCTTTCGTCGCAGACTGTTAGTGGAAGGGTAGGTCATTGCACCTTTGTCCTTTCGTCGCAGACTGTTAGTGGAAGGGTAGGCCATTGCACCTTTGTCCTTTCGTCGCAGACTGTTAGTGGAAGGGTAGGCCATTGCACCTTTGTCCTTTCGTCGCAGACTGTTAGTGGAAGGGCTTACTATATATACCAACGCTGAAGATGGGTCAACAGAAGAATGATGATCTATTTGGTCCAGATGTACGTGCTACTCTCCTGCGATGATCATATTAAAATACCTCCGTTCGGGGGCTAAGCATGCATCCATTCACACTCCTCACCCCCAAAATATACCAATCATTCTCTTCAGATAACAAACAATTAGATTCCTGGATGCACCATCGATCAAGACAGTGGCACATTATACATAATGCAATTTTGTGAATATAGGACCGCCGAGATGTTGGAGTAATACAAACCATGAAAAGATAGGACCACCGAGATATTAGAGTGACACAAACCATGAAAAGATAGGACCACCGATATTTGAGTGACACAAACCATGAAAAGATAGGACCACCGAGATATTAGAGTGACACAAACCATGAAAAGGTAGGACCACCGAGATATTAGAGTGGCACAAACCATGAAAAGATAGGACCACCGAGATGTTAGAGTGACACAAACCATGAAAAGATAGGACCACCGAGATATTAGAGTGACACAAACCATGAAAAGATTGGACCACCGAGATATTAGAGTGACACAAACCATGAAAAGATAGGACCACCGAGATATTAGAGTAACACAGACCATGTGCTATGCAAACTGCCGGACTGAAAATTACCTTATTGTATATTCTGATACAGACACAGATTCGTTGGACAGGTCATCTGGTATGTATGCCAGATCAACGTCTGTCTACTCTCTATGATGAATTGCAGAAGGACATACAATCTGAAGGTGATCACAAGAAGACCTAGAGTGACTCATCAAAGATTTCAAAGAAAACCTGTGAAATAAACCCAGATAATTGGGAAGAAAGAGCACAGTAGAGAATTACGCGACACTCTGACATTAAAAAAAGGATTAGCATTTTGTAAAAAGAGAAGAAATTTAACAGATCAACCGTGTAGAGTAGCTAGAAAGGCACAATTAGACTAAACAAAGCATCTACAGGGTAATGTAATGCTGAACTTGTCCACGTACATATTGCGACCAGAATAAGGATTACTGACTTACTAACCATGCAAGGACACTTAGTAAGGAACATAACTCTAACTGAATTTCAAAAGGGGATGTAACAAATGGTGCTCCACACTTGTGATGGATAAATAACAAGAACATAAGTGGGTCCGCAATACTCATTTGTAACATTTATTCCACAAGACCTATATTCTTCTGTCAATATCAGTTTCAAGCGTCGAACTCTCACATCCGTAAAGCCGTAACAGTAAAGTTACTCATCAACATCATCATCAGGTGTCATGCCTGCTGGCGTGGTGGTCATGGCTCTCCACAGATCTTTGTCAACAGTATTATGCATCAAAGTCGTTGTTGTTTCCTTGCCGTGCCAGGTTGTCAAACTGTCTAATATTTTCTCACGTTGTCGCCCTCTGTCTCTGTTGCCTTCAATTTTGCCTGTTGTTGATGGTTGTTGATGATGATGGTTTATCCCCTTTAGCTTGAGTAGCTATCTCTTCACACATGATGATGATGGAATCTTCCCTTTAGCTTGAGTAGGTAGCTCCCCGTAGGGGTGTGAGATGTTAGCGATGTCAGTGGCTCTGCTATATGTAAATCGAGGAGATCTAGGGTAATAATATTGTGCTAATAACTAGAGACACACATAATAACACACACAAATCAACATTTTGACCAAAAAGCCTTTATCAAGACAACATTTGAAACAAAATTTAAACATATAACAGAAAACGAACAGTAATGACGTCGACGGTCAAATTGGTCATATAGCTGTGCTATGTGAGGGCGGTAGCCATCTCCTTTCCCTCACATCCGTACAAAATAACATATATATTTTAAAATAATTTCTGATGAAACCAATAATCAAAACACAGAAAACGTACCTCTCCACCGTAATATTCGGCTCCAATCTGCTTGTTCAGTTTTTCTATTTCTTCGCTTGGACCAGTAATCAAAGAAGTACCGGTATCAGCGATAGCATTGCAACCTCCTTTGCAATAAGATGTATGTTCTATGTTCACTCTGGACATTGTCAAGATATACACATTATCATCAGAAACACGAATGAATTTTTTTCGTTATTTAATGAAGTCTCGTATATTATTTAGTTTGCAGTTATTTGATATGCAAAATTGGGAGTGTCTTTACAGAGCTATACGTTCTATATAAGTTTGTGACCTATACTGGTAAAAACTTATCTAAATAATTACAAAGGCCTTGAGATAATGTCCAATACATACCTAGATAAATGTATGGGAACATACAGCAAGCCTTAAAAGTCGGAAATGACAGAATATTCCCTTTAGTATAGAATAGCTATCTCTTGACACATGATGATGGTAGATTATTCCCTTTAGCTTCAGTAGATAGTTCTTGACACATGATGATGATTGATTTCTCTCTTTAGTGGAGTAGGTAGCTCTTGGCATATGCTGATGATTGATTCTTTCCTTTAGCTTGAGTAGCTATCTCTTGACACATGATGATAATGGATTCTTTGCTTTAGCTGAGTAGGTAGCTCTTGACACATGATGATGCTGGATTCTTTGCTTTTGCTGCGTAGGTAGCTCTTGACACATGATGATGATGGATTCTTCAGTTTAGATTGAGTATGTAGCGCTTGACACATGATGATGATGGATTCTTCCCTTTAGATTGAGTATGTAGCTCTTGACACATGATGATGATGATGATGGATTCTTCCGTTTAGCTAGAGTAGCTATCTCTTGACACATGATGATGGTGGATTCTTCCCTTTAGCTTGAGTAGATATCTCTTGACACATGATGATGTTGGACTCTTCCCTTTAGCTTGAGTAGATAGCTCTTGACAATCCACAGCACATCTGATAAAATTCACAAGTCCTCCTGAGTTGAGTAGCCGGGATGACACCCAGCATTCGTATAAGGTTTGCTTGTCTCACAGACATGCTAGCTAGTAGGGTTTATGGATGTGTGTTGAATCTTCTACTGGAGATATTCCAGGTGGTGAACAGTATCCCAAGATCATCAAGTCTTACCAGCAGCACTAGAATATATCTCTGGGCATGAATAAATTTGTCACAGATAAACATAAACGGTACATAACCTAAGAATGTATGGAACTGGTTTAGAATTAGTGCCTACATATTTGATTACTTCCCTTTGCAATATTTATACGTTTATGTGGTACAGTATAAGTAGACGCCACCACATGTTTAATTATTTCCCTTGTCTATGTTAGTAAATTTCATTTTCATCATTTAATAATTTAAATATTAATTTATTTTAAATTTAAAAAAAATATTTCAATTAATACACGACGATGAACATACAATTTACAAACATAGACAACGGAAATAATTAAAAATGTAGTGGAGTCTACTTGTTCTGTACCGTTTATGTCTATAATTTATTAATTTAAATATAAATATATTTAGGTTCAGGATTAGCTGTGCAAAACATAACTAACCATAATCTTAATAAAAAAAATATTTAAATTAATTAGTTATAATTATTGATATTATACTTAGATTATTTAACCGTATAATAAGTAAGTAGGCAATAATTGCGAATCAGAAACACATTTACACCAAATCTCTGAAATGACCAGCTACAGAAAAAAAAATACAATATTTGCTATTGTTCTAAGTATCAAAAACTAATAAATGTTCAGCAGTCAGTTATATTTTGTTAAAATATTGTTGATATTTAACATTCTTTGTTTCAACAATAGACACACGTCTACAACATACCAAAAAATAGACACAGACCTACAATATACCAATAATAGACATATGTCTACAACATACCAAATAATACACAGGCCTACAATATACCAACAATAGACACACGTGTACAACATGTCAAAAATAGACACAGGCCTACAATATACCAACAATAGACACACGTCTACAACATGTCAAAAATAGACACAGTCCTACAATATACCAACAATAGACATATGTCTACAACATACAAAAAAATAGACACATGCCTACAATATACCAACAATAGACACACGTCTACAACATGTCAAAAATAGACACAGTCCTACAATATACCAACAATAGACATATGTCTACAATATACCAAAAAATAGACACAGGCTTACAATATACCAACAATAGACACACGTCTACAACATAACAAAAATAGACACATGCCTACAATGTACCAACAATAGACACATGTCTACAACATACCCGCTCATCTTAAATTCCCAGTATCCTTTCATAGTTACTGGCAGGTATGTGATATTTCCTGTAAACTTGTCTGGGTCTACTCCACCGAGGATGAGTTCACCTCCAAGTTCTTGTGTTTGATCTCTAAATAAATAATAGCAGGAAACATGTTGTCAATATGTAATTCTTTGCTTGCCATCATGGATACAGATTGTGTATGTATTGAGATTATTTGTGTTTACCAGAACTGTTCATATGTTTAGTGTATAAAACAGAACTGTTCATTTGTTTAGTGTATAAAACAGAACTGTTCATTTTTTTAGTGTATAAAACAGAACTGTTCATATGTTTAGTGTATAAAACAGAACTGTTCATATGTTTAGTGTATAAAACAGAATTGTTCATATGTTTAGTGTATAAAACAGAATTGTTCATATGTTTAGTGTATAAAACAGAATTGCATTTGGCACTGTACGTTGCTCAAATGGCCGTTGCTATACATGTCCTTATGTGGTTCAGATGCGCTCCATTTCATTTCCCAAGGCCACCTTCTCCATTGATGAGGCCTTTACATGTGAATCCCGTAATGTTATTTACGTGATCATATGTATACACTGCGGCAAACAGTACATCAGGGAAATCGACTTAAGATTGATCTATCGCTTTTGAAATCATCTTCATGCCAACAAGCACAGAACACCTATTCCTGTGGCCACACACTTCAACGGAGATGATCATCATACTGCTCTTGATATTCAGGTCACTGCCATCAAATCCTGCACCACCGATGATAGATCTAGGTACGCCCTAGAAAATTGTCTTATTTTTAATTGAGTACCATCATGCCTTTTGGACTCAATTCTGACCATTCTTTTTGTTTAGTACTGGGTTGGTGCGGTCTTGGTCTTCATTCATTTTTTTCCATCGTTTACGTTATCATTGTGTTTGTTTCGTTTCACAAATATTTACGTTTTTCCTGACCTTCCTGCATCACATTTCCATATTTCCGTTGGATATGTTTGTGTGTTGTAATAATTTCCATTCGTCGTCTTTTGATGTTTTGTGCATTTCATGATAAAGACCTTTTGGTTGAAACGTTGAATATGTTTTGTGTATTGTAATGTGTATGTTTTTTTGTGTGCACATCATTATCCACTAGTTTTAGTTATAGTCCGTCGTGTCTGAGTGAAGCGATTATACAACCTATATTTTACATAAGTACAATTCTTGTTATGTTTCACGCATTTACTTTATATTGATTCTCAATGTATCCTTGTGTAATTTTCGATCTATCCTTGTGTAATTTTCGATGTATCCTTGTGTAATTTTCTATGTATCCTTGTGTAATTTTCAAGATAATACTTGATTTATATGATATTCTGCATGCGTTTAAATTTTCCATTGCAATATTTTTCCCACAAAAAAATTATGTAAATAAGTTTTTCGGAATTTTTACAAGGTTATCTTATTCAGTTTCACCTGAGTATTCTACACTGTAATATTCAGTTTCACATGAGTATTCTACAATGTAATATTCAGTATCGATACCACTTTATTTTATTTCTGCATTCAGATTTTATAAATATATACTCATTTCCTTCCAAATAATCTCATTATAGAGAGAAGGGTACCACGCCCTTAGACGCATTAATATACATCGTTTCTAATTTTTTTTTTGGTTACTTAATATCAATACGCATAACTGAACCAATAGACTTGAAATTTGCATACCTGAAAAAAATGGACTTGAAATATGCATACCTGAATCAATAGACTTTAAATATGCATACCTGAATCAATAGACTTGAAATATGCATACCTGAATCAATAGACTTGAAATATGCATACCTGAATCAATAGACTTGAAATATGCATACCTGAATCAATAGACTTGAAATATGCATACCTGAATCAATAGACTTGAAATATTTAGTAATCATATTTATATCATGGACAATCTTGAATGTTGTGATAGAGTGTTATTAGGATTTACCTGTTCAGGTAGAAGCCAAACACAGGTTGCTCCACTCGTTTTTGAGTGATCATGTTGTTAAAGACTGGTACGACTCTGTCCACAGAAATTTCTGGATATCCCATTCCAAGAATTCCGTCAAATTTGGCAGCAACGAACGTTGTTCCTGGTTCTTCAATTGCTTCTGCGAACGTTTGATTCTTAACCACCAAACCAGCAACCTGGTAACAAGTAAAAGAAAGGCACACAGTGTCTGTTAAATGACCACTAGCTTATTCCCACTTTCATCTAAGGCAAAGATGATATGAAATGTGTTTATTTTGTTGTGATCTGCTCATGTTCGATGGTTTTATGAACATGACGCTGGAAGAAGCTGGGCAGCTCGCACAGAACTGATAGGCTTACATAGTGGCAGTGAGAACAACGTTCTATAAAGAACGTGTCACACAGATAGATTGTTCATGAAATTCATAAGCGAGTTATTGTTTACTTATTGTATTACATTTGTGTTAAACTCATTAATGTATTTGTTAATTAAAGATCACAGCGTAGACAGGTGATGTTTTCCTGATACGACACTACGACAGAATTAGCAATCCAACAGTGTGAACTCACAAGGTTCGTAGTAAAATAAATGGTTTTCTGAAGGCCACCGAAATAAAAGAAGCCACAAATTTCACAAAATACGCACAACACAAGAGTGACTTCTCCAGAAAACTTTTCTTTACCTGACGCTGAAAGGCAACTATGGTTTATTGAATACATACATTTTACATGTTCCAATGAGATTCAATTCAGTCAGGTACTTTCTTCACTGTCAGGTACTTTCTTCACTGTCAGGTATTTTCTTCACTGTCAGGTAATTTCTTCACTGCCAGGTACTTTCTTCAGCCACTTTTTCTACGATCGGTCATTTTTTTGTAATTCCCTCTCTGTCTCTCTCTCTCTCTCTCTCTCTCTCGCTCTTCATGGTCATCATTCGATAAACATTACCCGTGGTGAAAAATCCTTCTTCGTCTTTAATCTCCAGCGAATGTTAGATACTGATCTGAATTATATCAATGAAATGTGCTGTGGTGACCAACATCCAAGTAAAACCATAGAGAAGAATAGTAGAATTCGTCTGCGACATTTGTATTCGAAAGCCTGTAATCGTCTCCCCATGTCCGACGTGAGCGTGTAATCCCCTACAACAATACAGCACAATAGAAGGCACTAGGGAGTTATACAGTTTGATTTTCAATCTAACATTGATGTTTCATAAGGGCTAAGGTAGACCACGAAAACAGTGGGTAGAAAACATCAAGATAACCTTGAACAAACTTATTGTAACACGGCGGCACATTTGGACTTGAAACAACAACTTAAGTTCACACCCGTACGCTTAACGGCAAGTGTGAATACGACCAACCATAATTCACCTGGAGACAGCCAATAAACTAATGTTGCTTTTCCAAGTCACCATTAGCCTTGACACATATTATAAAGCCATTTCCAGCCTTATTTTATATTCTGCCTTTCATTTTCCATCAATTTTCCATCGAACCAGGCATACGAACAGCCTAATCAATTATCTAACCAGGCATACGAACAGCCTAATCAATTATCTAATCAGGCATACGAACAGTATAATCACTGATCTAACCAGGTATACGAACAGCCTAATCAATGATCTAATCAGGCATACGAACAGTATAATCAATGATATAACCAGGCATACCAACATCCTATTCAACGGTCGAACCAGGCATACCAACATCCTATTCAACGGTCGAACCAGGCATACCAACATCCTATTCAACGGTCGAACCAGGCATACCAACATCCTATTCAACGGTCAAACCAGGCATACCAACATCCTATTCAACGGTCGAACCAGGCATACCAACATCCTATTCAACGGTCGAACCAGGCATACCAACATCCTATTCAACGGTCGAACCAGGCATACCAACATCCTATTCAACGGTCGAACCAGGCATACCAACATCCTATTCAACGGTCGAACCAGGCATACCAACATCCTATTCAACGGTCGAACCAGGCATACCAACATCCTATTCAACGGTCGAACCAGGCATACCAACATGTCCTATCAACGTCATCGTTCTAATTCTGTATAGTCAAAATCTATTTGATCTATACTAACCTCGACTGTATCTGTGCTCAGGAAACCAGACAGACTCCCGGTCCCGTATTGGATTGAGAAAGTTGTACCGTTTGGTTTGTACGTTATTGACTTGGAACTGTCGTATTTATTGTGTGTTACTGTTTGGATGAAATCAAAAAACGTGTTTGGTTTTATTTGTTGGGTGGGTAATATGATTAATGTTGCGTTTAATAACCACTGGGTACGATCAAGGGGAGAAGAGATATGGGACGAGAAAGAGAAAAGTTGCTAGATCGACTAGTATTGTGGCACGGTAGAAGTTTACCAACCGAGCTTATTGACAACACAAGAGACAGAGAATCGTGGAGAAACATGATCGCCTACGCCATTCGGAATGACACGAATGATTGGTAATGGGATGGAAGTGAAGGACTGATGATGGTAATAAAGCATGTACTTGATGATGGTTGTGATGTTTTTTTATGGTAATGTTGATCGCCCAGAGTAGTTATAAATGATTCTGCGTGCGCTGTTGCGTGCTTTGTTGACGTTAGCATTGGAGGGAGCTTTGGAAATGTTGATCATCTTTGTATTCATAAAGATGATACCAGTATTGATGATTATGATAATCATGATGATTTTTGGGGATTCTTGATTCTTGATTAGAAACTGGCTTCACATCACGCGGGACATTCCCATAAGTGTTCCGCCCTCTGCTCCAGCAGCCATCCCAGTGTATGTAGACTCTGAGTCCCGGTCAGGTGTTGATTGTGTGATCTTCGGGATTTTCCAAAACATATACTTCAACTTCTCTCCCCTCTAGATACTCCCATTTCTAACTTTCTCATGTGTGTCTAAGTTCTCATGTGTGTCTAAGTTCTCATGTGTGTCTAACTTTCTCATGTGTGTCTAAGTTCTCATGTGTGTCTAAGTTCTCATGTGTGTCTAAGTTCTCATGTGTGTCTAAGTTCTCATGTGTGTCTAAGTTCTCATGTGTGTCTAAGTTCTCATGTGTGTCTAAGTTCTCATGTGTGTCTAAGTTCTCATGTGTGTCTAAGTTCTCATGTGTGTCTAAGTTCTCATGTGTGTCTAAGTTCTCATGTGTGTCTAAGTTCTCATGTGTGTCTAAGTTCTCATGTGTGTCTAAGTTCTCATGTGTGTCTAACTTTCTCATGTGTGTCTAAGTTCTCATGTGTGTCTAAGTTCTCATGTGTGTCTAAGTTCTCATGTGTGTCTAAGTTCTCATGTGTGTCTAAGTTCTCATGTGTGTCTAAGTTCTCATGTGTGTCTAACTTTCTCATGTGTGTCTAAGTTCTCATGTGTGTCTAACTTTCTCATGTGTGTCTAACTTTCTCATGTGTGTCTAACTTTCTCATGTGTGTCTAACTTTCTCATGTATGTGTAAGTTCCCATGTGTGTGTAAGTTCTCATGTGTGTCTAAGTTCTCATGTGTGTCTAAGTTCTCATGTGTGTCTAAGTTCTCATGTGTGTCTAAGTTCTCATGTGTGTCTAAGTTCTCATGTGTGTCTAAGTTCTCATGTGTGTCTAAGTTCTCATGTGTGTCTAGGTTCTCATGTGTGTCTAGGTTCTCATGTGTGTCTAAGTTCTCATGTGTCTAAGTTCTCATGTGTGTCTAAGTTCTCATGTGTGTCTAAGTTCTCATGTGTGTCTAAGTTCTCATGTGTGTGTAAGTTCTCATGTGTGTGTAAGTTCTCATGTGTGTGTAAGTTCTCATGTGTGTAAGTTCTCATGTGTGTGTAAGTTCTCATGTGTGTCTAAGTTCTCATGTGTGTCTAGGTTCTCATGTGTGTCTAAGTTCTCATGTGTGTGTAAGTTCTCATGTGTGTGTAAGTTCTCATGTGTGTCTAAGTTATCATGTGTGTATAAGTTCTCATGTGTGTCTAAGTTCTCATGTGTGTAAGTTCTCATGTGTGTCTAAGTTCTCATGTGTGTATAAGTTCTCATGTGTGTGTAAGTTCTCATGTGTGTGTAAGTTCTCATGTGTGTAAGTTCTCATGTATGTATAAGTTCTCATGTGTGTCTAAGTTCTCATGTGTGTGTAAGTTCTCATGTGTGTCTAAGTTCTCATGTGTGTATAAGTTCTCATGTGTGTCTAAGTTCTCATGTGTGTCTAAGTTCTCATGTGTGTCTAAGTTCTCATGTGTGTCTAAGTTCTCATGTGTGTCTAAGTTCTCATGTGTGTCTAAGTTCTCATGTGTGTCTAAGTTCTCATGTGTGTCTAAGTTCTCATGTGTGTCTAAGTTCTCATGTGTGTCTAAGTTCTCATGTGTGTCTAAGTTCTCATGTGTGTCTAAGTTCGCATGTGTGTCTAAGTTCTCATGTGTCTCTAAGTTCTCATGTGTGTCTAAGTTCTCGTGTGTGTGTAAGTGGATATGTTCTTTCAGTGGTCATAAAACTGCAAAGACTTCTAATTCTTCTTTCTTGTTCTCCAGCCGAAGTCAGTCGATGATATGGGTTACATCACGTCACAGTGAACGCGCACAGCTTCACTCGAAACCACAAGACATAATTATATACACAGGTAGATCTGTTAAAAGAAACACAAATAAAAGCAGCTGGGGTTTTGTTGCCTACAGAAACGGCGTGAAGTTGGTTGAGAAATCTTCAGCATATTCTACTGTCACATCGAGCATGAGGATGGAGATAGAGGGAATTACAGCAGCACTTAATTTGTTGGTAACTGATACATCAAGACACTCTGTAATACTCTCAGACTCTCAAAGCATGCTGCGCAAGATAGGAAAGTTCATGCTGAGAAAAGAAAAGTGGGACTTATTGAACAACTCAGTTGTCCAGAGCATTACATGGATATACTGCCCTGGTCATGCTGGGGTCAGAGGAAATAAGAGAGTCGACTTATTGGCAGACAATGCGGCGATAGACGAAACATTGCTGACAAGACATAAAGCTGATATAAGGAAGATATTAATAAATTCATTTAAAGATGAAGATGATGTCAATGCGGCTGAGAGCGTACACATACAGAGAATGTTAGAAATGGGAGTATCTAGAGGTGAGGGAGAAGGAAATATTTTGGGAAGTCCAGACGATCACACAATCATTACCGGGACTCTAAGTCTAAATACACTGGGATGCCTGCTGGAACGGGGGGCGGAGCACTTATAGAAATGTCCGCTTGCTATGAAGCTAGTTTCTAATCAACAATCAAGAAGATTCCACCAATGAAGTGTACTGTTCTCATAGCCCACAGACTGGGTCGTAACTCATGTCAGCAAATCTGTTTCAGATGGCCATAGTTGTCTTCCTGTGATGTACTACAATGAGCAATTCAGCAAAACATGTTTTTTCTGAAGATTGTCCCCAAGGGCATTGTTACGTGTATATTAGCAGTGTTGCCATATTAGTAGATTAATCCCAACATTTACCAGAGTTGGTCACTTCGAATATCACGGACCATGACATTTATGTTTTGTTATATTTTATATTTTTGGTCAATTTAAAATGTATTAACTGTTACACATTTCTTGTCTAACTACATAACCAAATAAAAACTCTGGTCCAACTAGAAAACAATTTTGTTTGTAGATAGTTTGGCTCGCAATTGCAGCGAACACACAAACACGAGACATAATCTAATTTAATCTTCTAATTGTATTTATTATGCAACCTTTAATTGTATTTTACAGTGTTCATTTACGACCTCGTATTATTTAAAATTGGAAGCGGATTTAGAAGCGGATTGATTATTTTCGGGTCATTATGAACTAGACATTTCCTTCAAGCAGTTCTAAATAGCTGACACCACGGCAGTCAGGTATGTATGAGTCACTGACCAATACCGCCGGTGTGTTGCCGGGTTCCGAAAGGGGAGGAAAGAATAGCAAAACTGTTTACCTTCCACGCATGTCGTAAAAAGCGACTAAGGAGGTTATGGGATGGAATTGACTGTCACATCCCATATAGGGTCAGTGAGACATAGCTCTGTTGAAGTCGGGTGTGTCAGGCCGAAAGGCACAGATGTCACAACAAATACCGTTCTCCGGACTACATCCTGCTAATCTACAGGAATTTGAGAACGAGCGCAGAAGAAGAAGACTGACCAATACGACTCACACATTACTCTGTTTTTTTGACTCGATGACCAGGAAATGCAAGCAATTGAGCTCTTGCTTCCTTTGTGAATCTGAGCATTTCACCAGAGATTTTTTTTTATACATTGAAAATGTTAACTATCAACGGTGTGCAATTATTTTAAAATGAAATGTTAACAATAAGCGGTTTGCAATGATTTTAGAATAAAATGTTAACTATCAGCGATGTGCAATCGTTTTAGAATGCAAGGTTAACTAGCTATTAGTGGTCTACATTTGTTTTAGAAGGAAGTCAATACACGGAGTTAGTCAACGTGTGTCTTTGTACGAAAATGTATTAGATCATTCTGTACCGACATTCAATCACATACAAGCCTGCAACAATTTGATGGCATTATTGATGGTTACTTTTGACCACTAAGTCAACATGACTTCATGGCTAAGTGCTGCTGAATTTATTATCTGGTTAAGAAATATTGTGACAAATTTAACCGTTACAAATTATACAAGTACTCACAGCAAGCGATATTCGTGATCTTGCATTTCTTGGAAGGGACCCACAAGTTGGACGATCCGGTATCAAAAAGGATGTTGAAATGCTGATCTGGTGTACCGATGGTGATTGGACCGTAATACTGGGCCTGTATATAAGGAAAAACATTAATAACTTACTACTTTCTTCAATTAAGATGCACAAACAAAAACTGATAGATTAAAACTCATCGCAGGACAAATAGGTCTCCAAATCACCTCATCAAAAACAAAAATGATGGACTTCACCAATTCACCTAACGAAATTACTTTAAATGGACAACAATTTGAAAAAGTACACAAATTCTCCTATCTAGGAAACAAATTAATACTCAATGGTTATGTCATGACAGAAATTACAACTCGCATTGCCCTAGCATCAAGTGCATTTAACAGACTGTCTAATATCTGGAAGTCAAAGTCAATCAGCACACGCACGAAAATGCGCTTATTTAATTCCTGCGTTATTCCGGTGCTATCATATTGATGTGAGAGCTGGAAAAGCTATTTATCTTCAGAAAAGAAATTACTGAGTTTCGAGAACACACGTCTTCGTAGGATAACTAACACCCATTGGAGTGAATTCAAATCGAATGATAAAATCAGAGAAGAGGCACATCAAAATTTCATCACAGATGTTATCAGAAAACGCCGTTGGTCCTACATCGGGCATATCATACGCGCATACACCAACAGAATCCACCACCAATCTGTTGAACGGATACCTACAGGCAAAAGAGCCAGGGGTAGACCAAAAGAAACACTCATAAGTACAATAATTAGAGAAAGTAAAACAACCAATATTCATACTATTCAAGAACTGCACAGAATAGCTTTGAACAGACATAATTGGAGAGATCTGGCCTCTGCCCTATGCGCTAATTTCAGCGAAAAAGAAAAATGAATGAATGGATTCTTCAATTATGAAATGCTGAACTCATTTATCGATACTCATTTAACCGTAGTATTGGGCTTGAAAACAAGTTAAGAAACTTAATTTTTAAATTACTGAATTTTTTTTCTGTCTTTTTGTCTGATTATATGCCCGTGCATCGCCTGTTCACCCGGTTCACACATGTTTTCTTGTTTGTCTGTCTCTCTTATTCCTAGTCAAAAGGAAAGATACGAGTTTTGCACTGGCTGAAGTGTAGGTGTGGGTCGAGGTAAAGATAAAACAATTTCGGCCTAATACTAGGTAGCAATATAAACGATATAGATTATTATCCCCTCCCCCAGTGGGAAATTAGTACAAGGTAGAACAATGTTTTTCACGTAAATTTATATCAGTAATCATGCAACTTCAAAGTAGTAATCACGTAACTTAAGAGTACTAATCGTGTAAATTTAGAGTAATAATCGTTTAACTTTACAGTGGTAACATGCAACTTTAGAGTGGTAATTATGAAACTTTAGAGTAATAATCACAAAACTTTAGAGTAATAATCATGCAACTTTAGAGTAATAATCGTGTAACTTTAGCGTAGTAATTGCGAAACTTTGGAATAGTAACGTATAATTAAAAAGTTGCAACAGAATATCTCATTGAAAGAACATTGCACTGAAACACAAGCTAACTTTTTTCGAAATTAATCTGCCAGTTGTAGCAATACTAATTCATTAAAAGTGCATATCTAAATGTAAGAACAATATTACAAATTATGTCTGCAATATTACAAATGGTGTCTGAACTATTACAACTTATATTAATAAGTTCTTCCTCCGTATCTGGAAAGTGTTTTTTCCAGTGTTCTCCAACTGGTTGAGCGTAGAGCTCGATAGATGGCCCATGCTACTCGCCGCAAGGCTCCACCCGAAACAAATTTGTTACTATTATACTTTCTGCTCCCACAACAGAGCACCTAAACGGGTCTTGTTCAGACATTTAACTGTTCGTATATCGGATCCTACATTAAAATGGGTACCAGATGGAGAAAGAAAAAGAAGAAGACTAAGAGAGACTCTTTGCAGAACAACCATCAAAGTGGGTATGACTATGGGTCTCAACAATATGCAAGAATTACATACAACAGCATAACATCGCTCAAACTGGAGAGCTCTGGTTTCTGCCCTATGCATCGTGTTCAGCCCTGAAAGAACATACACATATAGATTTCGGATCCTGAGGATATTACAAGTGACAATAATATCCTCTCCACAAGTTTATCTCTCCACTAGAAGGACATGGTCCCACTAACTTTACAAGATAATATAATCCGGAGAACGGCGATATGTTGTATCGTCCTTTTAATTACCCCGACACTTCCCACTTCGACGGTATATTACAGCATTTAACATAACTGTCAAAAACGTTTCTGGGAAGATGACACAAACATGGAAGTAGGACAACTGGTAACTTGGTCTAATTAAAGTAGACAAAAATAAACAGTTCAAAGTTTATAAAAAACAGATATGCAATCAATGTGATACGTAAGATTAAAACACACAAAATATATTTGCAAACTAAATTGGGAGAACACACAAACTCGATCTTTAGCCTGATTAATCTACGAATACTATGAGAAAGATCATTGCTTATTAATTAACCTATTAAAGCTTCTATTTACAGTACAAGCATATCTCTTCTGTTAGGTACACGATTTACCTAGGCAAGACACTATCACATCACGGTCATCTGGATAAAGCAGGAGTCGGCAACCTATGGCACGCGTGCCACATGTGGCACGCCAAGAAATTTCAAGTGGCACGCAGACTCTTCACATGTGATGAATCTGGACTCTTCACGTTCTTCTTGATATGTGATGTTGGCACTCTGAATAATTTGAAACCTTAAGATGACACACAGTTAACAAAAGGTTGCCGACCCCTGGGATAAATGTAATGTTTGGTCCCACGGCAGCAACCTGCTGTCGGAGATGAAGATAACTCTTCATGTACTAAGCCGCAGTAACTATTAGGTGCGGGTGGCCAGTTTCCGTCCTTGCTGTGTTTTCTTTTCCTAACTCATGCGTCAGGTATCCATTTACAACTGGGTCGACTGGAGGTGGATATGCGACACGGGGGAGAGTGCCGTTGTAACAAAATTACGAAATAATAACACATATTTTGAATTATTATTATCACTTGTAACTAATATAACAACTAATATAACAACTAATATGTCATGAGAAACATTTTTTCCAGAACCTTGTCTTCCTAATGAACTCTCTGATCCCCTCTTTTACTTGGGCGGTGCGGCTTGCATTTTCCAACGATGTATAATTTTGTATTATGTTATCTTTAATGTCCTCAGTCAATTGTCTTCTTGGTCTTCCCTTTCTCCTCTTTCCGGATACTCTGCCCTCCATTATTTGTCTTAACAGTTGTGTTTCTTTATATGACCAAACAGGTGTAGTTTTCTTTTTGTTATTGTGTTTAGTAACCAACACTCCGGAATCTTCAATGTGTTTATAATGTCTGAGTGTCTCTTTTTTTTCCTTCCTTGATATTCTAAGTATCTTTCTGTAGCATTTCATCTCAAAGTCGGTGATCTTCTTTGTCGCAATTTTACTTATTGCCCATGTTTCATAGCCGTATGTTGCAGCAGGAAAAATAAAAATTCGCAACATTAGCAATTTCTAACAGCTAATATAACAACGAATATAACAACTAGTATAAGAACGTATATAACAACTAGTATAACAACTAATATAACAAATAATATAACAACTAATATAACAAATAATATAACAAATAATATAACAAATAATATAACAACTAATATAACAAATAATATAACAACTAATATAACAAATGATATAACAACTAATATAACAAATAATATAACAAATAATATAACAACTAATATAACAACTAATATAACTAATACATAGCAAAAAAATCGTGTTAATATAAGGCGAGAAATCATTTCAGGATTTGTTTGGGGGGTAGAGAGGGGGGATCTGAATATACAAAAAGATGGCGCACAGACGTCACAGAAACAGTCTTCACCTTCCATTATTGGCACACACAAAAGAAAATAAACGTAAAATTAATAACTAAGAAGATTTAGAAGTAAGGAAAATCAATTAATGTTCGTGCTGACACAAACACACAACGTACAAATAATCCATCTATTCGATCTATTGTCTTTTCTATACTGTTGCTGTAAGGCGTGGCAGAAATGAATGACAATCTGTTTTCGGGTTATGACGCGTTTGATCGCCTTGGTCTGCAATAATATTGTGACGTCTCAGAATGTTGGTAAATCTTTTAATCCACCTTTTTCTTCGTCTTCCTCTGTGTCTTGTTGCTGTCCTTTACACGTTGTATGATCTTGTAGCTGGTCAATAAGGATTCATTATTATAAAGTGACAGAATCAATTCAGTCTCTGTTTTTCAATCACAGTTCAATATATTTGACAAAATATGTTGTTCCAGCAGCTTTTATGATCTCTTCACTTTCCCCATCTCTTCTTGTTCTGTTTGCTACTTTTCTTATACATCTCATTTAACAAGTAGTTAGTTTTCTTTCTTGTTCACAAAATCTATTCGCTAAACCCTTTGTTGCCTTTCAGCGACAGGGGTATAAGAGTTCTCTGGAGATGGCCTTGTGTGTGCTGAATGAATATATTGTGGAATTTGTCGCCTCTTTTATTTCGGTGATCCATCGTTTTCGTTGTCGTCTTCTATGTCTTCCTTCACTGTATCTGTGTAGTATAGATTGCTGTGGTATGCTGTCTGGTGGTAATCTGCTGATGTGTGCAAACTATTTCATCTTTTGTCTCTTAATATATTCCAAAATTGGGGTAGTGCCTATTTTTTGGGGTCTAATGCCTTAACTTCTCACTCTGTCTCTTAGCAATATTCCTAGGATTCTGCGTAAGCATGTCATTTCAGCTGTCACAAGTTTACTTTTATCTTATGCTGTCGTTATCCATGTTTGGCATTGGTAGCACAGAGTATAAACACATATTCACATAATCAAAATGGGACATAATTAGAATAACTGCAAGGCAAATAAACTTACGTCTAGGTAATTTGTGAGTGGTTCTGGGACACCAGAAAGCTTGTTCACGGCGTTGTATTTTTGTCTGAGCGACTGCACACGAACTCCAAGTGACTCGTATACCTCTCTTGCTGATTTGGCACGATACAGGGGTACCCTGTGAACCACAGAAACAATAATTGTGTGATGTAACATATAAATGTTTTTTTAGAATAATGATGTACGTTTTAATGAAAGCCAAGAAAACTGGTGAGTTCTGAGTAATGAAAACTGGTGAGTTCTGAGTAATATAAACTGTGAGTTCTGAGTAATGAAAACTGGTGAGTTCTGAGTAATGTAAACTGATGAGTTCTGAGTAATGTAAACTGATGAGTTCTGGGTAATGTAAACTGATGAAAACAGCCAAGTTCTCAGAGATGATGGATATAAAGACAAATTATATGCACAAAAAAGTAGACTCAGACTGTCAAGATAATTTGGGCATGTGAAGAAAAGAGAAAACCTTGAACATTTAGTAACCATTAGCAAGATCAAAAGAGAGAACAGAGTGGGAAACAAAGAAAGAAGCTGATGGATGGAGTTTACTCTTGCAGGAGAAATTGTCACCATAATTTATTAATAAAACAAACGACAGACAAAATGTAACTAAATGATCTTCTTAATAAAACAAGAGACAGAAACAAATGTCAACAAACAAACGTATTAACAATACAAGAAATAAAAAGAACCGCAATAAATGAGTTATTAACATGTTGAAATCGAGTGTGCTGGGTCGGAAGGTGCAAATAACGTAGCTCTGTTTTAAACTGATAGCACAACGTACTTATTAAACAAATAACTTATTAACAACACAAGAGACTGAGAGAATGTCACTAAACGAACTTATTACCAACACAAGAGACTGAGAGAATGTCACTAAACGAACTTATTACCAACACAAGAGACTGAGAGAAGATCATCAAACGAACTTATTACCAACACAAGAAACTGAGAGAATGTCACTAAACGAACTTATTACCAGCAAAAGAGACTGAGAGAATGTCACTAAACGAACTTATTAACAACACAAGAGACTTAGAGAATATCACTAAACGAACTTATTACCAGCAAAAGAGACTGAGAGAATGTCACTAAACGAACTTATTACCAGCAAAAGAGACTGAGAGAATGTCACTAAACGAACTTATTACCAGCAAAAGAGACTGAGAGAATGTCACTAAACGAACTTATTACCAACACAAGAGACTGAGAGAATGTCACTAAACGAACTTATTACCAGCAAAAGAGACTGAGAGAATGTCACTAAACGAACTTATTACCAGCAAAAGAGACTGAGAGAATGTCACTAAACGAACTTATTACCAGCACAAGAGACTGAGAGAAGATCATCAAACGAACTTATTACCAGCAAAAGAGACTGAGAGAATGTCACTAAACGAACTTATTACCAGCACAAGAGACTGAGAGAATGTCACTAAACGAACTTATTACCAGCAAAAGAGACTGAGAGAATGTCACTAAACGAACTTATTACCAGCACAAGAGACTGAGAGAAGATCATCAAACGAACTTATTACCAGCAAAAGAGACTGAGAGAATGTCACTAAACGAACTTATTACCAGCACAAGAGACTGAGAGAATGTCACTAAACGAACTTATTACCAGCAAAAGAGACTGAGAGAATGTCACTAAACGAACTTATTACCAGCACAAGAGACTGAGAGAAGATCATCAAACGAACTTATTACCAGCACAAGAGACTGAGAGAAGATCATCAAACGAACTTATTACCAGCAAAAGAGACTGAGAGAATGTCACTAAACGAACTTATTACCAGCACAAGAGACTTAGAGAATATCACTAAACGAACTTATTACCAGCAAAAGAGACTGAGAGAATGTCACTAAACGAACTTATTACCAGCAAAAGAGACTGAGAGAAGATCATCAAACGAACTTATTACCAGCAAAAGAGACTGAGAGAATGTCACTAAACGAACTTATTACCAGCACAAGAGACTTAGAGAATATCACTAAACGAACTTATTACCAGCAAAAGAGACTGAGAGAATGTCACTAAACGAACTTATTACCAGCACAAGAGACTGAGAGAAGATCATCAAACGAACTTATTACCAGCAAAAGAGACTGAGAGAATGTCACTAAACGAACTTATTACCAGCACAAGAGACTGAGAGAATGTCACTAAACGAACTTATTACCAGCAAAAGAGACTGAGAGAATGTCACTAAACGAACTTATTACCAGCACAAGAGACTGAGAGAAGATCATCAAACGAACTTATTACCAGCAAAAGAGACTGAGAGAATGTCACTAAACGAACTTATTACCAGCACAAGAGACTTAGAGAATATCACTAAACGAACTTATTACCAGCAAAAGAGACTGAGAGAATGTCACTAAACGAACTTATTACCAGCACAAGAGACTGAGAGAAGATCATCAAACGAACTTATTACCAGCACAAGAGACTGAGAGAATGTCACTAAACGAACTTATTGACAACACAAGAGACTGAGAGAATGTCACTAAACGAACTTATTACCAACACAAGAGACTGAGAGAATGTCACTAAACGAACTTATTACCAGCAAAAGAGACTGAGAGAATATCACTAAACGAACTTATTACCAGCACAAGAGACTGAGAGAATGTCACTAAACGAACTTATTACCAGCACAAGAGACTGAGAGAATGTCACTAAACGAACTTATTGACAACACAAGAGACTGAGAGAATGTCACTAAACGAACTTATTACCAGCAAAAGAGACTGAGAGAATGTCACTAAACGAACTTATTGACAACACAAGAGACTGAGAGAATGTCACCAAATAAATGTATTGGCAACACAAGAAAATATCATCGAAGGAACTTATTAACAGCACGCACAAAAAGGTTACTAAATGAACAAAATGAACTAAATGAACAACAGGAGACTAATTCTTATGGAGAAACCTAGCTTTCGTCACTCTGTGTGACACTTGATTGGTTGAAACATAAGCTATACCACAAGTTTCTATGAATCAAGAATGACAAGCCTATTATTCGTCTATCTTGGAGAGAGTAAGAAACAACACAGATGTGTGCTTATAATATCAAACGTTATCATGTGTTTTTTTATCCTGGTAAGTACACTACAGAGATAACCTTGGTTATGTCAATCAAAGACTAACACGCTTACAACAATGTTATCCAATAATCTTTTGAGATGTGAATATATGATGATGATGATGATGATGATGATGATGATGATGGTGTTCCTCCTTCGCAAGCGAAGATGAGAATGGCATGAAAAACAATAAATGTGATGAAATCTTTTTTTTAAATAAATAAATAAGCAATAATTAATTAATATATATAGATATATAGAGGAATAAGGAGTACTACATGCAGAGTGAACAACAGAGAGAGTCTGACAACACTGCTAGTAAAATAGAACTATTAAATAAAATAAACAAAATAAATAAAGTCGAAACATCGTATTTAGCTTATCAAGCTGCTAAAATGTTTTATTTACAAATATTAGTAAATCGTGTACCTATTTCCGTTTATTTATAAATTTGTCTGTATTATTTCAGCTCCCGAATTTCCATTTTGGATTTATTTCATGAAACCGGATTTGTATCTCTTGGTTGCTCATTTTGAGCCAATCCTTCTTTATGCATGTGAAGCATGGACAGTAAACAAATGTGTCTAAGATAAGCTGGAGGTTTTGAGAAAAAGGTTTTGAGATGAGGTCTTGAGAAGAAGGGTGAAAACTGCATGGACAGCCAAGAACACTAATGTAAAAGTTTTCAGAGTTGCTGGAGTAAGTTGTCAAATTATAGCAAAACTTAGAAGCAGACTATCGAGATTTGTAGGGCATGTGATAAGAAAAATAAAATGTGAACATTTAGTAACAACCGGAAAGATCAAGTGTAGAAGAGACAGAGGAAGACAAAGAGAGAAATTTCTGGAAGGGTTGTCACTGTGGCACAAAAAGAAGTCACAAAGTAAACTTATTGACAACACAAGATGCAGGAAGTTGTGGAGAAGCATGATCGCCTACGCCACTTGGCATGGCACTTGATTGCTTGATTGATTGATACCTATATTATCTAAGATATAATCTGGTTATACATACCTCGTTAAACTAGCAGACACTGATGCTACTACTATCAAAGCTACGACAATCGCCAACACGGAGGAAGCCATGTTTAAACCTGGTAATAATTGAATAACAATTGTAATATTTCTTTTAAATAATGATACTTCAGAAATGTTCAGAGTAAGACTTTCATTTTAACAATAAACAATATAATATATAACGCATTATACATATCGTATTAGCACTGTTAAAATAATAATGTATTACTTTTGTTAAAAGTTATTCAAGTGTGTTTATCACCATCCTTCTTCTTCTACTATTGAATACACGTTTTCTTCACTGACTGTTGTTACGTGGTTTGCAGATTGGCTATTCGATGGAATCTATCTTCTTCTTCTTCTGCGTTCGTTCTCAAACTCCTGCAGATTAGCAGTATGTAGTCTGGAATGCGTTGTGTCATGGTTTACAGCCTGACACATCCGACTTCAGCATGGCTTTGGGTCACTGACCCTATATGGGATGGGACAGCCAACTGCATCGCATAACCTCCTTAGTTGCCTTTTACAACATGCATGGAAGGTAAACAGTGTTGCTATTCTTTGCTCCCCTTTCGGGCCCGGCAACACACGAGTGGATGGAATCTATAAGAGAGATGATCAATAGTAAATAGAATCCTAAAACGCTATACTAGGACTTCACAGATCTGCAGAAAGAAATAGCAGGAATACGGGTCCCCAGGAAGAATTATCTAAGATTTCATAGGTCCCAAGAAATATATAGCAGGACTTCACAGCTCCTCAGAAAGAAATAGCTAAGACTTCACGGGAGAACATAAAAAAGATAACCCACATTTATATAATTTAAACGGGTCCTTTCAAAGAAGGCGACTCTTTACAACCACTGTCACATGTTCATTATTTCCTAATCACGTGACATGTTATAATATAATAACGTGACATATTATGACCAGATTACTGTCTTCATTATAGCTAATCTAAATTATAGCCATTTTTTGCATGTGGTCTTGCAGTATAAATACCAGTAATAGAGCTCACACCGCTGAGCTACATCAAATCTCAGAGGAACATATAAAACGTACTGCCTGAAAAGACTGAGCAATAAACAGAACAGATGTCTATTTCTAACAATCATTATCATCAGGTGTCATGCCGGATGGCGTAGGCTGTCATCGCTCTCCACATATCTCTGTCCACAGTATTATGTATCAAAATCGTTGTTGTTTCCTTGCCATGCCAGGTTGTCAAACTGTCTAATATTTTCTCACGTTGTCACCCTCTGTCTCTGTTGCCTCTAATTTAGCCTGTTGCGACTATGTTCTCCAAACATGCCTGTCTCATGAAGTGGCCAAACAAATAAGATTGATTTTTCTTATATTTTTCTTATATTGTTGATTAAGGTCAGTTTCGCATTTGACTCTTTCAACACCTCTACATTAGTTTTTCTGGCAGTCCATGGTATTCTCAGCATTCTTCTGTAGAACCACATCTCTGTTGCCTCTAATTTCCCACTTTCCAGTTTGTGTCTAACAATATGTGTCTCAAATTATGCAGATGATCATATTCTAGAACAGGTCTTTTCAATAATCTCCGTACACAACAGAGAAATTCAACAATACAAATCTGAAACTGTTATCATCATCGCCTGCGATAAGATGTTATTATTATTATTATTCTTATTATTATTATTATTATTATTATTATTATTATTATTACTATTACTATTATTGTTATTATTATTATTATTATTATTATTATTATTATTATTATTATTATTAATATTATTATTACTATTACTATTATTGTTATTATTATTATTATTATTATTATTATTATTAATATTATTATTACTATTACTATTATTGTTATTATTATTATTATTATTATTATTATACGTTGACATATTACCGATGTCCCTGCCCTCCATTATTATATTTTAAGACCATTATTTATGTAAACTTGATGAAAATTAATTCCCCGTCATTCATCAAGCATTTATAAAATGTATTTCGTGCCACCCCCCCCCCTCCCTAATCGTGACGCATAGCGATACACAGCGATCCCTATGTAATATCTGAGTTCATTGGGGAAT
The DNA here is from genome assembly GCA_034231615.1 of Meghimatium bilineatum. NCBI lineage: Eukaryota > Metazoa > Mollusca > Gastropoda > Stylommatophora > Philomycidae > Meghimatium > Meghimatium bilineatum. The sequence continues at coordinate 3,762,833 of CM067318.1, forward strand.
AAAGATATTACTGATCGATCTATTCGCTAAAACCTTTAATGCTTTTCAGCGTCAGGGGTAGAAGTTGTCTAAGATGAATACATAAATGGTGTTATCTATTTAATATGATTACTTCATTGGTGTCATCTATCTAAGATCTATACTTCAATGGTGTCATCTCTCTAAGATCTATACTTCATTGGTGTCATCTATCTAAGATCTATACTTCATTGGTGTCATCTATCTAAGATCTATACTTCATTGGTGTCATCTATCTAAGATCTGTACTTCAATGGTGTCATCTATCTAAGATCTGTACTTCAATGGTGTCATCTATCTAAGATCTGTACTTCAATGGTGTCATCTATCTAAGATCTATACTTCAATGGTGTCATCTATCTAAGATCTGTACTTCAATGGTGTCATCCATCTAAGATCTGTACTTCATTGGTGTCATTATCTAAGATCTATACTTCATTGGTGTCATATATCTAAGATCTGTACTTCAATGGTGTCATCTATCTAAGATCTGTACTTCAATGGTGTCATCTATCTAAGATCTATACTTCAATGGTGTCATCTATCTAAGATCTATACTTCAATGGTGTCATCTATCTAGGATCTGTACTTCATTGGTGTCATCTATCTAAGATCTGTACTTCAATGGTGTCATCTATCTAAGATCTATACTTCAATGGTGTCATCTATCTAAGATCTATACTTCAATGGTGTCATCTATCTAAGATCTGTACTTCATTGGTGTCATCTATCTAAGGTGTGTACTTCATTGGTGTCATCTATCTAAGATGTGTACCTCATTGGTGTCATCGTGTTACACGGCGACGTGTGTGGGCACAGAGGTTTCGTTGTCAGGGTAGATTTACCGCGAAGGAAGCCAAACACTACAAGGAGGCACTACAGGATGCGCTAAAGCTAGCCGAGGACAAAGACGTACAGGCTCTCGCCAAACGCCTTGGCATGAGTGAATGGCTCGAGATCCGTGACTCTCTAGATTGTGAGGTAGGTGTCGAATCCATGGAGCCAGGCGAATGTGATCAGCAGCTAAACTGGCCTACGGTAGCGCTACGTGAGGGTGGTCAAGACCAGCCGGAAATATTCTCAAGGTGGATCGCTCCAAAAACACGACTGTGGGACAGCCCCGATTACCGACCGCAGCGGTGTCTGATGTCGGCATTTCTGGGCTGATATAAGAAGCGTCTGGAGAGCCGAAGGATAACGCCCAACCCAGACCTCACGTACGAGGGGTTATGGCTTTTGGCGAGAGGGAACGTTCCACTACCGGCGGAGAATGAGCCCTGGGAGATGAGTTGGATGGACTCCGTGGTTTGGCTCAGACACTGGCACCTTCCCGGGGTAGCAATCGATGCCGACGGAAATGTCGTGGCCCGTTTTGAACCCGAAAAACGTAACCAAGCCCACAACGTAGTCTTCGCCATCCTACTGCACAACCATCACGTGTGGTGCGTGACTAGAGAAGAGAAGGCTTTCTGGCAGCTCTACGGAAGCAAGCCAGTAATTTCGGAGGCCCCCAAGCCGAGACACAGCGACACGCTCTCGGACCGATGGCCTCGGCCGCCGACCGTCGACAAGCAGACGGTTGTAGTTGTGGACGACGCTGAGGAGCTCACCGCCGTAGCATCCGATGCACAGGGAAACATACTGTACATCACCGGCGAGGAGCCGGAGGATATTATCCGCGACCTCGTTCAGGGCTACGATATCGAGCCTGGCGCTCTGACTTGCCGCAACGACACCGTAGACGGGTTCACCACGGGTGAGGAGGGGAAGGCAAACATTCGCCTGCGTCGAGCACTCCCTGGAAGTATCCAAGGCGATCAGCCCGAAGCCCGCGGCGCCTGGTGCCAGGAGCGCTACACTAAAGTGATGAGATGGGTCGAGAAGGTCTCCTGAACTCTGTCCTAGGACAGCGCTCTCTCACTACAGCCCAGGCGCCCAGAACTCATTTGGCAAATACCGACGTGGACCGCGTTCTGGCTTGCTGACTGCAATCAAGCCGGAGGGACAGATTCTGGGTGTTGACGTCGCCCGGGCTTACACCAGCGTGATGGCTGGACTCCCTAGACTACCGGTCTTCTCCAAGTTTGACGACCTGAGGAAACCAAGTGGTACGATTCTGCCGCACGCCTTCTATCTCGTATGGGTGCCAACAACCGACCCGATCCTCTTTCCGCAAGAACTGGATCTTGTATCGGGTACAGTGCTCTTGTATGCCGAGGAACAGAGCGTCAAGTTCTCATTTTTAGCTGAACTAGTCCCCCACAAAACCGTCGGCCACTTGGTCGGGAAGGTCTTGCATGAATTATATGAAGAGAGCGGCCTCGCCGAAGCGGATAAGAAGCAGGTCGCAAATCTTTCATATGGCCTCGCTGGTCGGCGCAACAACAAGGCCGCATGGGGCCGGCTCTATCAGGACAAGGACGAGGCCAAGAGCTAAGCCAACGGCATACTTCGCACAGAGCTGGCGCCAGGCCTGTACCTTGTCATCGAGCAGGTACAGCGTGAACTCTCAGAATGATATCGACCGGTGTCTCGCTTGATCCTCGACGGGATGCGTATTGTGCTTCACAAACTCGTCGCTGCATTGGGTAATACAGCGGTAGCCGTGCGGACGGACTGTGTCTACACAACAGCGTCGGAGAGCGAGGCACGGAATCTTATTCGAGCAGCAGGATTTAAGTTTGCCACTACCAGGCCCTACCATTGGCACGATGTTGGCTGTTTGGCTTTCGATCACAAGCCGAAGCTGCCAACGGCAGAACTGAAACAATTCGAGTGTGTAGAGGATCCATTCAACGCTGAATATCGCACAGCCCTGTCGTGTCAGCGAACGGTCAATATGGCCAATGAGTGGGATGACGAAGAAGCGAAGTTGATCATTGAGGATGATTTGCCGAGAGACGACGTGGCTGAAGAACCTCAAATCAAACCTATCGCCAACAAGAAGTATGCGGTGCCCTCCGACTTGGAAAAATATTACGCGAGCTATCCCTCGATGAAGACGTGGACAATTGTGTAGCTCAGGCTAGCAAGTATATCGAAGCGCCTAGAGTGGCGAAAAAACGCGGAGGCCCACTTCTAGTCACTGGAAAGTATCCTGGTACAGGTAAGAGTAGTCTGACGATGCGCTGGGCCAGGCAGGCCGACAAGAAGATGTTCGTAGTATGCCCGTCAAATGCGCTGGCCGACAAGGTTGCAAAAGACGATGGCTTTGAAGCGATCACGTTACATACGCTTGTAGGCCGAAGGCCCGAGGGCGCCGAGGAAGGTGCGACTTTCAAACCAACAGATGTCGGTCCTTACGAGTCATCCTCTTCGAAGAGGTCTACTTCTACACCGTGCAGCAGCTGGAATGGCTGGCGACCTTCGCGGCGATGAAGAAGGAAACTCACATGATAATCGCTAACGGCGACCCGGCGCAAAACGAACCTGTGATGCAGGAGCTGGCCCTTCCATTCGACGCATATTACGACGAAATAATGGCCTGTATCTTCCCCCGCCGACTCGAGCTCGAAATAGCATAACGGTACACAACCGATGATCGCCGCAGGATGGAGGAAATGTACGACGCCTTGCGCAATGACAATCTTTCCAGGCGAGAGGTATTTCAGACTACTGTTGACTTCGGGCTGCAGGTGGTGTCTTGGGCCGACATCCAGCAAGACCAAGAGCTCGCCCTACGCCCCCAGGTAGCGTTTACGAACGCTACAGTTGCGAGGGTCAACTCTTGGGCGCATACCGCTGTGGGTTGCCGGAGGTCTGGCAGGTCGGAGACTTGGTGGTGGGGCGAAAGTATGCGCGCGTGGCCGGCAAGCGTAAAATTAACTCGAAAAGCGCTATACCGTAACGGCCATCACTCCCACGCACTTGACCGTGGCTGGTCTCGATGGAGTTGAGCGTACTATGACTCTTCAAAGCAGTAGCGACCTTCTCCGCCGGCCGTGGTGCTTTACGGGGCACGCAATCCAAGGCCAGACGCTCGGTGGCAGCCTTTGCATCCACGACGCCAACACGAATCTCATTACAGCTCGGTTGTTCCGAACGGCTATTACGAGGTGTCGCACACTAGACATTATTCTGGTTACCCATGACGACCCGATGCGCCTGAATAAATGGAAGATCCAGGCACGAATTGTTGCACACAAGCATGCATATCGCGAGGCAGACCGGCCGTTTGACGAAAAAGACTTCGTGACTGTCGACTGGACACTCCAACGCGTAAAGAGTCAGTGGTACAGCTGCCCTTGTGGAGAGGTACTCGATGGCGACTGGTCAATAGACCGCAAGGATAACGCGCGGACTCACGTACAGGATAACTGCCAGGTCGTCTGCCGTAGGTGTCAAAACGCGAGCTCGCTCCAGGGAGACGACGACTATCTTCCCGACGACCATCTCACCTGGGAAGAATATCGTGACATGGGCAGAGATTAGCTTTAGAATTTAAGACTTGTATCGATGTATGTACATATGTCATCTAAGACTATGGAAGCTCTACTCTTCGCAACGAAGGACAAAATGATTGCCGCACAGCAGCGAACAAAGCGGATGGTGAAGCCGAGGGAATATGCTCCCACAGGTGCCCCCCCCCCCCAGGGACATACCAGGCTGACATTATCTTCTTTGAGGAATTGTCGCGTGTCAATCGCATTTTGACGTACAAAAGCATTTTGACGGCCATATCCGCCAATAGTCGGTATGTGTACGCCCAACCACTCCGAAAGAAGAGCGATGCTACCGAAGCCATGCAAAAAATTATCGCAGATGCAAAAGATCGGGAGCCCATACGAGTCCTTTGGACGGACAGCGGCACGGAATTTACAGCTAGTACGTTCAGCAAGCTGATGCACACTGAAGGCATCGAACGTTTTCTAACGGAGCCGCGAAATCACGTCACACTCGCACGTGTTGATCGATTCCATCTAACACTCCGAACCATGCTGGAAAGGTGGTTTTTGACTATCGGGAAGAATAACTGGGTGGACTGGCTGCCGCTGGTCATCAAAACATATAACGATCGTGTAACACGATCTACGGGGCTGGCGCCTGCAAAAACGACGGTCAAGGACATCGAAAGCATTCGCTCCGAAGACAAGGCCCGAGCGATGCGGGTTGCAGCACGAGTTGATTGGATACAGCTTCTTCCAGGCGTCGCAGTGCGACACATCACCAACCGGGTGGGCTTCACGAAAGGCAGCGCACCTAAGTGGTCGATGGAGGTTCACGAAATCGAACACCGGGTAGGCGTCGACACTTTCAAAGTTAAGGGAATTAGCGGGACGTTCAAAGACTACGAGCTGCAGTGTGTTTCGCAGATCGAAAAAGAAACTCCCAGTAAGCAGCGAGAACATTTGCGAAAAGATAGGCAGGTACATCGGCGGATGGCGGTCGAAGGCATTGAGGCAAGGCCGCCGTCACCGAGACGGCTTCGCCCCCGCACTGGATGTGTTAGATAGCTTCGGGCTGTGAGCTTGACTTGAGATTCTATACCGTCCTCGCGATAGCGTATATATGTTTACCTTGAAATTCTATACCGTCCCCACGCCGTTTCTCCTCGGTTACAAGGTCACGTTCAAGTATACCAGTGAATCTTCGGCACTAGAGGCGAGTGCTACACTCTGAATTTCAACCCAAAAGCTCTCGTCAGAAGTATCAATTTTGACGGGCACGGATCCGGGGCACTGTTGATGCTAGGCTTCAACTAAGACCATTGTTTACAAATATACTGAGGTGTCAAGTGTTCAATTGTCTGGTGACAATTGTCTGCTCTTGGGGCCGGGGCGGCTATAATCAATCTGGCCTGCAATGCAGTAATTCACAAATGTACTAAGAAAGCTATGAAACATCTAGAGATCAAACGATGTGCTTTGACCAAACTTAATAGTGTCCACAAATACGTGTCAGAGGCATTGCGGGACGGCGATATATCGGCAGAGGAGTTTGATAAGATGGTCGATGAGGCGGATCAATATAACCAAATCGTCGATGAAATTCGTTCCAAAACAGCAAAGGAGGATTCTTCCAAAAAAAGAAAAAGAGTTCTTGGAGAAGGGGCGCCAGGAGGCCCGTGCAGAGTTTTCAAAGTATGTGGCCGCTTTAGGCTCAGCGCAGAAATGAACTGCATATGTGGTTGCTCTGCCGGGGCGGATGAGGAATACAATGACAACCGGGAGGTTCCTACTGCCCCTCCTAGTTATTTTTAGAACAGGTTTTCCATCGGGAATTTCAATGCATATAAACCCTATGCTCAGGCGAACGGTTCGAGGGAGCGAGACGTTTGATAACTATAAATGAATCATCAGTCTGTTTTAATACTAATACGTGTTGAGCATTATTGTTCATGATGCTATCACATGCTGAGAGAAATCTTCTTCAGTTAAACGTTGCATTCATAATATTAAGAAGGGTGTTGAACGTTGTATAGGTCAGGTGAATGGAGTCCCTAGAAAAAATCTCGCTAGATCGGGTTATTTCATACTACTTTGAAACAGGTGAGATACCTGATTGGGATTCAATTCCTTGGGTGTTTCATATTCCAATTATGAGCGGCATACACAGAAAATACTTTACCCCTATTCATAAACAATTGCTGGAAATATTTGCTAATGCCGACAAGACGAGGCTACAAAATGCACTGGGTACTGGTGTTGAGATGCTACTGCTTCAAATTGCTTGTGTTTGGGGAGTGATATTTATTGCCCCATATTTAAATCCTGTTCACCCCTCTAAGAAGATGCTACTGCGTTAATCTTATCATGACTCCTGGACACATATAATCTATTTGTCATATCCTCTTCGCCACTCTAGAAAACTTGTTCAGTCATACTTTGAGAAGCTTCCATAGCTTTAATTTCTATCTCAAGCCGTAAAATTTCTGTTTTCAGATGATGTTTTTCCTCTTCGAGGGCTTGTAGCTGTGAGTATATTGCTTTAATCCGTTCTCTTCTTTCTACAGTTGGTGGATACAGTTCGCAGCTTATTTTTTGTTCTTGCTAGTTCTAATTCTCGCTGCCTTGTGTCACTCTTCTCTCTCGCCAGTGACTGTAAGAATTACTGCAGGCCACTATTCATCTCTATATAATTTTTGTGACAACTTCGTGAGAGCGTGACCAAAATTTTTGAAAAATAAAACTGGATCAAGGCTCACGCTTTGTTTATAAAGGAGGTCATTTTCTATTTCTAAACGCCACATGTGACTGATTTGTAATTGAGTTGAGCGCATGACTATCAAACTAACTTAAGTGGGGACCAAATATAGACAATCTACTCCACTAAACAAATCATGTATTTTCTGTATCCTGCAATTTAGTGGGGTGGTCGATACTATTCTTCTAATAGTTGCTAAAATCTTCGTCTTCGCTATCTTGTTAGGCTTCATCTAATAAACGAACGTCTCTACGATATTTAGCTATCACGCTGTGGCGTACTGTCTCATCTAGAGAATATGCTCGTTTCTTCCATTCCTCGGTATTCCAGATGGCCGTGAAGAGCTCAGACATTACATCCTCGAAGGTTTGTTTACATTCCCGGCTGAGAATCTCATTTTGTAATATCCGTGGGAGCTCTTGTAGTGACATCGGCTTCCACACCCCAAGGCCTTTCAAAGCTTTTACTAGATATTGGGACTCTGCCTCCTTTCGGTGGATTTCCATAACTTTCCGTATTACGGTTTCTTGCAGAGAGAGAGGGTCCTCGCCCACTGGGAGTTGGTCAGGTTGAGGACCCACCTCATTCAGATCAAGAAATCGTTGGTCCTGCATGTTGTATGGCTATATCCAGTAACGCACATCTCTCTAATTGGAGAAATCTATGGCAGCTAGGCGGGCAACTTCTTTCTGAAATGATCTAACCCTGCGCATTCGAAGGCAATTTAATATTGTGGAATACCCACACTCTCTACATATAAGGAGGACATTTGTCACGCCCCTACCGCACCCAATGCAAGGTCGTGTTTCATGCCCTTTACGCAACCGAGCATTGTGGATCCCGCAGTCATCGCCCATGCAAGCTCTACCACAGAGCTCCGTAGAGCTGAGCGTCAGCCACTGGCACCTGTTGTGTCCTCTAGGCAAGATGTCTATATCCAATAGCGCACATCTCTCTAATAGGAGAAATCTATGGCAGCTAGTCGGGCAAGGCTGGCCGACGCCGGGGTTGCGCGTACCGGGCGCTACGGGCAAAGAGGGGGGCGCACTGCAATGTGACCCTCTGGTTGTGGACCACTGTTAGCCCAATGCGACCCTCTGGTTGATTTGTAGTCTTGCCCCCCAGGCCCTGATCGCAATGTCGTCTAGCCCCTCGGATTGTCGGAATGGAGGGCCCAATGGCGATCCCGACGATCTGGTTGTGGGCCACTGTTGGCCCAATGCGACGCTCTGGTAGAATTGTAGTCTTGCCCCTCAGGCCCTGATCGCAATGTAGTCTTGCCCAACGGACTACGGTGTCATCTATCTAAGATCTATACTTCATTGGTGTCATCTATCTAAGATCTATACTTCATTGGTGTCATCTATCTAAGATCTGTACTTCATTGGTGTCATCTATCTAAGATCTAAACTTCATTGGTGTCATCTATCTAAGATCTATACTTCATTGGTGTCATCTATCTAAGATCTATACTTCATTGGTGTCATCTATCTAAGATCTATACTTCATTGGTGTCATCTATCTAAGATCTATACTTCATTGGTGTCATCTAAGATCTATACTTCATTGGTGTCATTTATCTAAGATCTATACTTCATTGGTGTCATCTATCTAAGATCTATACTTCATTGGTGTCATCTATCTAAGATCTATACTTCATTGGTGTCATATAAGATCTATACTTAATTGGTGTCATCTATCTAAGATCTATACGTCATTGGTGTCATCTATCTAAGATGTGTACGTCAATGGTGTTCTATCTATCTATACGCTGTGTCCGTTGTTGTCCTTGTGGTGTCAAGGGTGGAAGAGTTCTCTGGAGATGGCCTTATTGTGCGCTGTTTGTAAGTTTGTTCCTGTGACTTCTTGGATTTTCCTGTGGCTTCAATGGTGTTATATTTCTAATATATTATAATGCATTTTTCTATTACTTATTGTCTGCCAGACTATCGCCTGCCAAAGATACTTCTTGATGCGTGTATCATATTAACTTAACCCTCTTTACACCACTTGAAGCTATCCACGATATAATTGATTTATGAGTATTTTTTAAGTTTATTAGGTTCATGTATTCATAATATGTAAAACAAAATTAGAAAAGCCACATATTTTATATTTTTTATGAGAGTAATATAACTTTTCTCTATAATGTGATTTTTTTTCGGGGAAAGGAGAGAATTGTTCTTATAAAATATTGAAAGCAAAAATAAATTAAAGTAGTATCAATGCTTAGTATTTCAAATTAGAAAACTAAAGTGATATTTTAGCTGAGCCTTTTTTAGCTTTAGTAATTTTTTGCTTAGTATTTCATATTAGAAAAATAAAGTGATATTTTAGCTTAGTATTATTTTAGCTTTAGTTTTTTTTTACTTAGTATTTCAAATTAGAAAACTAATTAAAGTGAAAGTAGATAAGGAAAATATACCTTGTAAAACATTTTATTTGCACAATATTTTCAAAAACATCGGTTTCAAAAATGTTTACTCATGCATAATGTCACATAATAAATCATTGGCCTACATTATCTAGAAAAGTTCAAAGATCGATCAACAAATATCTGGATTTAAAGGGAAATAACCGTTAAAAATATGAACACCAAATATGAAGATATTTGATTGGAAATGGGTTGTTGTAGGAAAAAAAAGACAACATTGTGTAATATATGATTACATCTCTCACCTGAGATAGTTTTCAGAGTCCAGAAGTAACAAGCCTTGTAGATGAATGACTTATATAGTAACGATAGTATCTCGTGACGGTCATAGATCAAATGACTGGCAGGCTTAAGATATCCAGGGCATGACTTCGCGTGACCTAGTTATATCAGCAGTTAGATTACGGAATTAAGTGCAGTAAGTTATATCATTATACATGTGATAACAGGATATGATATTTTTCTATTTCTGTGCCTGCTGTTTTTTTTTTTTGGGGGGGGGAGGAGGTGAGGAGGGGGTTGTTCAAACAATCATCCTCCATTAGGGAAACAGAAGATCACCTTTACTACTAGAAATTTAGCTGAAGGTGCATTTAATTCACTCAACGATTACATTCACTCAGCGATTTAATTCACTCAACGATATAATTCACTCAACGATATAATTCACTCAACGATTTAATTCACTCAACGATTTAATTCACTCAATGATTTAATTCACTCAACGATATTATTCACTCAACGATTTAATTCACTCAGCGGTTTAATTCACTCAACGATATAATTCACTCAACGATTTAATTCACTCACCGATTTAATTCACTCAACGATTTAATTCACTCAACGGTTTAATTCACTCAACGATTTCATTTCACCAACACCAATTTTTTTACAGGGGTCATTAGATTGTACATTAAAAAAAGAGGTCAATAATTATCTACGGAAATTCGGACAGACAATTTTTTTAACGAAAAATTCCCTCTCTTGCTAGTGAAGTGGTATATTTGGTCCTGCCTGCCATGCATATCTTAAGAGATGATTAAGGTGGATTGAGAAGAGAGTTGCTTACACCTTCTAGAGAATAAAAGTTAAAAACTTTCACAAAATAATAATAATAATAACAGTAATAATAACAATAAAAGTAATAATAATAATAACAACAGTAATAATAATAATAATAATAATAATAATAATCCATTCATTCATTCATTTTCCTTTAGCGCTGAAGTTAGCGCATAGGGCAGAAGTCAGATTCCAATTTTGTCTGCTCAAAGATATTCTGTGCAGTTTTTGATTAGTAGAAATAATTATTTGTTTTAATTTATCTACGTATTTTTCTTCTGAGTGTTTCCTTCAGTCTACCGCTGGCTCTTCTGTCTGTTGGTATCCATGCAAGAGATCCGGTGGTGTATTCTGTTATTGTCTGAATAATAATAATAATAGTCATCATAATAATAATAACAGCAATAAAAATAATAACAATAATAACAATAAAAACAATAGCAATAATAATAACTATAAAAATAACAATATTAATAACAAAGATAATAACAATAACAATAATAGCCGTCCATTGCAGGCGGTAATGACAACAGTTTCAGACTTGTGTTGTTGCATCTCTCTTGTGTGTGAAGAGATGGCTGCAAAGTCTAAAACCAAACTGGCATAGAATTACGTGCCACATTGTGGGATAAGTTTAGTAAGAATTGGACATCTGTGTACTGTGTTTGCTGTTTTGTCCTTTCGGGTAGCATATTTTCCTCTGTACTTTGAAATTTGATGACTCTTCGTGCGCGCAAATTTGCTGGTTTTGCTGCGCACTACTGGATGATTCTGAGCACGGATATCTAGAAATGTAAGAAAGGATATCTCAGAAATAGGCGGGTTTCAACAATCACTACCGGAATTTCCCGTAGAGTGTTTATCAAATCCTTCTCGGAATTAGTACAGCGTCTTGATCACACACAGCGTCACTAATCACGACAGTGCGACTGAACATTTTTGCTTTTCGTACACTTCATGCAAGCCAATTCAATGCACACAAAAGTCAGAAACGCCAATATACATGACACTGCGTTTCATTTGCGCTTTATTCTGTCATATAGACTTTCCTATAAACTTTTTTTATAGACTTTTCTATATGACAATAAATAAAAGGTAACTGCGTGAAACGTAACAACAATTAGACTTACGTAAAACACAGGTTTATATATCGTTTCAATGAGACATGACAGACTATAGCTAAAACTAGTAGGTAATAAATGAATCGCACACAAGAAATCATATTATTACAATACACAAATCACATTCAACGTTTCAATTGAAAGGTCTTTATCAAGACACAAACAAAACATCAAATGACGACGAATGGAAAAATTATCAAAACATCCAACGGAAATATGGAAATGAGATGCCAGAAGGTCAGAAAGTACATAAAAATCGTAAATATATGTGGAAACGAAACGAACAAAACGATGAATATTTTTTTTGACACGTGATTAGTCGAGAGGGAGGTAACCTGGAGAACATAGAAGGCACGAGCGACATTGAGGTCTGGAGAACATAGAAGGCAAGGGCAACATTGAGATCTAGAGAACATTGTTACAACGGGCGCGATAGAAGGTAAGGGATAGAGCGATGTGTAGAACATAGTTAAATTAGGTAAGATAGAAGTCAAGAGACAGGGGGGTGTACTGGAGAACATAGTTACAATAGATAAGATAGAAGGCAAAAGATACCGAGGGAAACAACGTGAGAAAATATTAGATAATCTGACATCGTGACATGACAAAGATTTAACAACGATCCTGTTAAGTCTGTAATCGTGACACGACAAAGATTTAACAACGATCCTGTTAAGTCTGTAATCATGACACGACAAAGAGTTAACAACGATTCTGTTAGGTCTGTAATCGTGACACGACAAAGAGTTAACAACGATTCTGTTAAGTCTGTAATCGTGACACGACAAAGAGTTAACAACGATCCTGTTAAAAGATACTGAATTTAAAATATTTCTGAGATCGATGATCGCCTACTGCGGTCGACACGGCATCAGATAATGATGATGATATAGTATTTCAGGTCCACCAATTCAAATATTTAGGTAAAACGATTACTGTAGATGGCAGAAGTTTAACAGAAATAAGAAGCAGAATAGGGCAAGAAAAAAAACATTCAGAAAAATGGCAAATATATTGTGTAATATGACCTTGTCATTAGAGGTGAGAAAGAGAGTTCTGCAGTACTATATAACTCCTATACTAACATATGGATGCGAGTCTTGGAGAATAAATATACTGGAAAGTGGGAAATTAGAAGCAACAGAGATGTGGTTCTACAGAAGAATGCTTAGAATACAATGGACTGCCGGAAAAACTAATGTGGAAGTGTTAAAAGAGTCAAATGTGAAACGGGCCTTAATCAATAATAGAAAAATACAATGTTCATAGTTTGGCCACTTCATGAGACATGAAGGTTTGGAGAACATAATCAAAATTGAAGGCAACAGAGACAGGCAGACAACGTGAGAAAATATTAGACAGTCTTACAACCTGGCACGGCAGGGAAACAACAACGATCTTGATACATAATACTGGACATATAGAGCTATGGAGAGCCATGATAGGCTACGGCGTGGCACATGATGATGACAATGATTATAGTATTTGCACATGACAGTAGTCGTCATCAGCATCAAACGCGATGAGTGCGTAAAATTGGTGCGGATATCCTGTTAGCTCCGGAACATCTCTGTATGAAGTAATGTTGTCGATATAATTAAACTTGATGTTTACGACAACAGCAGATTAAGCTAACACACGATTTCATTGTTTCAACATCTCTTTACGTGAAAATCATCCCCTGTATTTCAGTTTTTATATTACTATGGTGACTGAATTCATACGGAAACAATGTAAAAGTAATTGTTCAGACCTGCTTCCACATTCTAAATTTCAAGATGAGAATGTATGTCGTCATTTATAATGAATATTTGTTTTGATAAAGGAAAGTACTGGGTAAATTTTAGCATGATAGCTACATTTACAACATGTAAGCAGATTGGAATTGTGCCCCTAAAATGAATGAGGATTCTACTTGTTTGTTTACATTTTGAAATATGGAAAATAGTGAAATCAAGTAGTTTTTAATGTGTATCAGAGCCATGTCAGAAATAAGCAGTTAAGCCATATTACATAATTACTTTCTTGGAATTTCTAAAGCATTTAAGCCATATTACAAAAATATTTTATTGGAGTTTCTAATGCAGTTAAGCCATATTACAAAACTATTTTCTTGCAGTTTCTAAAGCAGTTAAGCCATATTACAAAACTATTTTCGTGTAGTTAGTAAAGCAGTAAGGCCATATTACATAACTAATTTCTTGGAGCTTCTAAAGAGTGCACTGCAACAAATCCACAGCGGAAAGCAAAACATTCTAATATATAGATCCAAGGTGTCACGTTTTAATGTTTTCTAACAGAAACAGTTATACATATTATATGAGTGGGTATAATGAATATACAGTTAGGACAGAGTCTACACAGCTCTAACATTGAAACAATACAGTCTGAATATCAGCTACAGAAATCGATACAATAAAACAGTATAGTCAAGGTAGCTTCTACAGAAATCGATACAATAAAACAGTATAGTCAAGGTAGCTTCTACAGAAATCGATACAATAAAACAGTATAGTCAAGGTAGCTTCTACAGAAATCGATACAATAAAATAGTACAATCAAGGTACCATCTACAGAGAACTATACAATGTAGCCACTTCCAATTGCTCGTGTTGGACAGCCAAGATGCATTAATAGAGAAATCCGAGAAGATTACTTGAAAAAGGTTAAAATAAAATTAACAACGGAAGATGGAAAGGAGATGTACATGCGGTTAGGCTGTCTGAAAGATAATGTAGAAAAACCAGAAATAGGAGCCAAAGTTTCGCACGAAAAATGCTTAAATAGAGATTATTTTAGATCTTATTACATGAATAAAAAATCTGGTTCGAAAAATTACATTGATTATTATAGAAATCCTAAAGCTCGCAGCCTCCCACTCTATGCTGCTAAATGTCCTTGCGAGGAAGCAAACAGATATATGAAGATATCACAGTTTACAAACACTGCAGCAGGACAAGCCGAGAACATCAATAAAAAGCGAGTATCTCGTATCACTTCTCCACGACGGAGAGAAACAATTGATGAGATAAAGAAAAACGCGAGTAAGGATACACGAATTTCTGCGATTGATAGTGATTACATTAACAATTACTTTAGGGGAATATGGGATAAGGACAATATGTCAGACGGTTCTAGAAAAAGCAATAATATGTCGCCGATTCAAGGCATTGATAATAACGACTATAAGCACAGATCAAATTATCCGGATAATCCGGAGAGGATTTTGAATGAAGACCACAAGGATTGCAGTTGCTATAATTCTCCAAAAAACAAATCTAGAGCTAATAGCGCTTGGACAGAAAAAAGTTCTCGAAACAAATCTAGAGTTAATAGCGCTTGGACAGAAAAAAGTTATGGAAACAGGTCCATTTATCTAAAGCCAAGCCTCAAAGGTCCTCCTAATACTCTGTCACATTCAAGACAAGTCTCTTTACCTGCTACAGGTAAAAATTCTCCAACTTGGACTGAATATATGAATTCTCTACAGAGCTTAGCCAAAGATAATAGTACAGTTAGTTCTAAAGAATCGTCTATTCCCAGTTGGAGCAAAGAGTCATCAGTAAATAATGATGATAACTTCTCTGTATACACCCCAAACACCAAAGGATCTTCATTCGATTCTGATAAATCAATGTCTTGTGCTGGCACACAATCTGCAGTAGGTTTTAGAAATAGGTTTGCACACTATGTTAGGAATAAATCTCCGACAATGTCTTGTGCTGGCACACAACCTACAGTTGGTTTTAGAAATAGGTTTGCACATGGCGTTGGCACTAAACCTCTGACAAAATTTCGAGATATGCCTCTACATGCCACAGAATGCAAACGATCTTCAACAAGTTTTGGAGATACATCTATATCTGGTCAATACAAGTAATCTCCAGCCAGGAATAACTACCACAATCTGTCTGATACACGCAGGCAATAACAGCACGGTTTGGGGAACTATATGGTACGGGTACCTTAATTTCAGCAAGGTTTGGAGAACAGTCGATATCTGCTAATGACATGAAATTTCCAGCAAAGATTGAAGGAATGTTCATATCTGCTGCAGGTGGTTCTTACCTCGATTACTCAAATGAAAACCTGTGCGTTTGTTTTTAATCCAGAAAGGCTATTGGTTATCTCAGGTGAAGCCGTTACTCATAGTAAACGCATCAACCATATATGCATTAGACACAGATTTCTCTCTGAATCTCTTGTATGCGATTATGTCCAGAACATTATATTTCTGTGGTACACAGAGTGGTAGCCTTGAATTTATTTTAATCATAATCTAAGGATCGGTCACAATAACTGCCCTTGTAGATTTAATCTGAGAAAGTCTTTAGCATATGTTAGAGTACTTTTTCGACGTTCGTTTTCAAACTCCGGCTGATTAGCCGAATGTCGTCCACAAAATAAAATGTAATGAGTAATAATGTACAGCTTAGCTGTGTTTTTTTAACCATCTTTTGCATCATTTTTGCACCATTTTCTGCCCCATTCTCTGCAGCATTTTTGCACCATTTTCTGCTCCATTTTCTGCACCATGTTTAGCACCATGTTTAGCTCCATTTTCTGCACCATGTTTAGCACCATTTTATGCACCATTTCTGCTCCATTTTCTGCACCATATTTAGCACCATTTTGCACCATTTTCTGCCCCATTCTCTGCCGAATTTTTGCACCATTTTCTGCACCATTTCTGCTCCATTTTCTGTACCATGTTTATCACCATTTTCTGCACCATTTCTGCTCCATTTTCTGCACCATGTTTAGCACCATTTTATGCACCATTTTCTGCCCCATTCTCTGCAGAATTTTTGCACCATTTTCTGCACCATTTCTGCTCCATTTTCTGTACCATGTTTTGCACCATTTTATGCACATTTTCTGCCCCATTCTCTGCAGAATTTTTGCACCATTTCTGCTCCATTTTCTGCACCATGTTTAGCACCATTTTCTGCACCATTTCTGCTCCATTTTCTGCACCATGTTTAGCAACATTTTATGCACCATTTTCTGCACCATTTCTGCACCATGTTTAGCAACATTTTCTGCACCATGTTTAGCACCATTTTATGCACAATTTCTGATCCAATTAATGCATCATTTTCTGAACAATTCTCAATACCATGTCTGCCCCATTTCATGCACCATTTCTACCTAAATAATCCGTATACAGCATGGCTTTGACATATTAGGTGAACAGTCAATGGCATTCTCAGACACTCTTAGTAATCTCTTAATCAATACATGAATATTATTTCACGTTATGCTATTTTGGCTCCTCTTTCAGGTCCGGCACCATGTGGCAACCAATGGGGAAATTAGAGGTAATAGATATGTGGTTCTACAGAAGAATGCTGAGAATACAATGGACTGCCAGAAAAACTAATGGAGATCTTGGAAGAGTCAAATGCGAAACGGACCTTAATCAATAATATAAGAACAATACAATCAATTGAATATTCATGTTTTGGCCACTTCATGAGACAGGCAGTTTTGGAGAACATAGTCATACAGGCACGATTGTAGGCAACAGAGACAGAGGGCGACAACGTGAGAAAATATTAGAAAATTTGACAACCACGGCAGGGAAACAATAACGATCTTGATACACAATACTAGAGATAGAGAGATTTAGGGAGGGAGCTATGATCGCCTGTGCCAGACAGCATGACACATGATGGTGATGTTTAGTACATACACAAAGGGGTGGGTACTCTTATACACCATTTTCTGTGGGAATTCCGATTTTAACTGTAAACAATTCGATCGTTTGTCACGTGATCAATGCGCAGTGCTATAAATAGTTTTGTTTTAGAGTATTTAATTCTTAAATGCAGTTCTTTATATTAATTAAATCGGCAAACCTTGAATAATTAACATTGTACGATTTGCAGTCTACACACAACAACATATACACAACAAAGCTACCCATAATAAAGCTACGCGCAACAAAGTTGCACACAACAATCTATACATAACAATGCTACACACAACAGAGCTACACACAACAAAGCTACACACAGCAAAGATACACACAATAACACTACTCATAACAAAGCTACACACAACAAAGCTACACACAGCAAAGCTGCACACAAGAAATTTACACACAGTAAAGCTACACACAACAAAGCTACGCACAACCGAGCTGCACGCAACACAGCTACACACAATAAAGCTACACATAACGCAGCTACACACACCAGAGCTACACACAGCAAAGCTACACCCAACAGAGCTACACACAACAAAGCTACACACAGCAAAACTACACACAACAAAGCTACACTCAACAAAGCTACACAACTACAAATATTGTGTCATTTCGGCTTAACCAAGACTTTATTCCACTAATACCCTTGCAAACACATTCTCTAAGTCGGATCTTAGTTTACGATCACGTACAAGAATATGTTTCTATATAGAAAATATTTTCATTTAAACAATAAAAAACTGTACAAAATATATAACTGTAAAAAATATATAACTGTATAAAATATTCAACTCATTTTAATTTAAACTCAGGTCTAATGCGCTTATAAGGGAGCGTGGTAGCCTAGTTGATAGTGAGCTTGCATGCAGAGAGAGAGGGAGGGAGGGAGGGAGAGAGTGGGAGAGCGTTAATAAACAATTGTATGTTGAATGAAGCGACAGAATCGACGTTTTGACCTAAAGGTGTTGAAAACACTTAAAAATAATGAGACCCATGACCCGTCATCGTAAGGTATAAGGTACCACACTTCATCGTAGGATACCATCAATTTAAAACAAGACCTCCAGACAAATCTGTCCTCAACGATGTTGACGAGCGTAGTAAAATCATGCCTTGAAGATTCCTTGATGTTGTCATTCTAGGATTTTCTTTATGGGTCTCATCTTCTTTCACCCTCAACTGTTCCATGAAAAATAGTTTTAGAAAGCGAGTCGTGTCACGTTTCATTTCCAAATCTAACAAGTTTACACTGAAATCAAGAGTGGGAAAAACAAACACAAATTTCACACAGAATAAATGTGAGCAAATTATTCTTTATACACTTATATCCTTATATGTCTGTTTTTACTACATAATTTCATGTTACCTACTTGCTACATCCTTGTTTCATTCTTTGTTTATTTACAATTACCTTGATTAAGTTCGTTCAGTCGAAACGTCGATTCTGTCTATATATGTCGAACGCATAATCTATGCAACACTTTTTATATTTTATTATACTCATTTATTAATTGTAAGTTGAGAAGAAAAAAATTGTTTAAAATTGTTATATTGAATAGTACACAATTCTCATACACGTATACTGTTGGTAGTTAATGAGTTTACCTCTCTTTTGGAGAGGCATGTCCCTTTCAACCAACGGACAACAAAGTCTAATCAGGTTATATCAGAACACACTACCATACAATATTAGAGGTAACAAAGACCCCATAATTTCTTATGACAATATACTGTTGGTGAGGATGCAGGCTCGTAGTTATGGGGGGTTGGGGTGAAAAAACCCTTAACTATCCTCCCTTAGTAAATAGGAATATGACTTTTAGTACTAGGAACCTGTCCAGAACGAGGTTTAAAAAAATATTTAATAAACCCTTACCCTAACTATGTTTTACAAAAATGTCCGCAAATATTTGACAAAAACGATCTGACACACGGAAGCACACAAATGTTTTCTGTCTTCCCAAGTGAACACCCTTTCCTCACTTGATGAAAACGAATCACGTCCCTGGTATGATGTGATCTCATTCAGTGAAGAATCAAACCGGAGTTAACTTATTCAATAAATATATTAACATAACCCTTGGTGATCACAATGACGCCGCATTACATGAGTAAATTCGTCACTGAAGTTTGTGGAAAATAAAATTATACGTGATTGTCATGCACAAATGTGTTGTCTTATTTTCTTGTGTCAATAAAATATTCTATGTTACTATCTTGTTTAGTGTTGTGGAAACAAGACACAATGTTTACTTTGTAATCAGACATTTTGTTTATTGTGTAAACCAGAGATTATGTTTTTATGTAAACCAGACATCTTGTTTATTGTGTAAACCAAACATCCTGTTTGTTGTGTAAACAAGACATCCTGTTTTTTTACAAAAATCAGACTTTATGTTTATTGTATAAGCCAGACAACCTGTTTGTTATGTAAACCAGTCATCATGTTTTTATGTAAACCAGATATTCTGTTTATTCTGCTATTTCTTTTCGTTATATTGTTTTAAAGGATCAGGATACTTGTCACAAACAAAGAAAATATTACAAAAGTTAAAAATCATGTTTAATCTTTGTAAACTCCAGGTGTAGAAGATTTGAAAGTCTCAGAAATTCACCACCCAGAGAAATCACCATTAACCAGCAAACCCTTGTAGACATGTTTATTTACTACCAGAGCAAGCACCATGCACCAGAAAACCTTGATGACATATTTATTTACTACAGAGCAAGCATGATGCACCAGAAAACCTTGATGACATATTTATTTACTACAGAGCAAGCACGATGCACCAGAAAACCTTGATGACATGTTTATTTACTACAGAGCAAGCACGATGCACCAGAAAACCTTGATGACATGTTTATTTACTACAGAGCAAGCACGATACACCAGAAAACCTTGATGACATATTTATTTACTACAGAGCAAGCACGATACACCAGAAAACCTTGATGACATGTTTATTTACTAATAGATCGAGAACCATGCACCAGCACAATACTGGATAGCATGCCCACAAAACGAGGATTTACTCTTGTGGAAGCTTCAACATAATTTCATGTTTCATGTTTCTTTCCATGTGAGTATGTGGTTGCTTTCCTATCTGTGTGGCTACTTTCCCATCTGTATGGCTACTTTCCCATCTGTGTGGCTACTTTCCCATGTGAGTATGTGGCTACTTTCCCATCTGTGTGACTACTTTCCCATCTGTGTGGCTATTTCCCCACCTTGGTCTCGCCAATGGCCCAACTAGACAAACCACACCTGCAACAGAAAACCTTAGTGGATGACATACCGTTATATTGAGGTTATCTTCTTATAGAAGCTTCGTGACACGTCATCTATACAATTATGCCTCTCACACTTTTATTTTGTTGTTGCAATGTGTGTTATTCTTTGTTAGTTTTACATATATATGCACCCTCTGTGTTGGGGTGCACAAGAGATGTACTGTGCCGCACTCGGGAGGAGGAAACTGACAACACTGTTGTTTTTCTTATGGCTGATGCCCATCATAGAGTTAC
Source organism: Meghimatium bilineatum (assembly GCA_034231615.1). Lineage (NCBI taxonomy): Eukaryota > Metazoa > Mollusca > Gastropoda > Stylommatophora > Philomycidae > Meghimatium > Meghimatium bilineatum. The sequence continues at coordinate 3,783,846 of CM067318.1, forward strand.
AGTGACACATGATCTGACAATTCTTCTAACTTGAACATTTGGTTGCATGCCTGGAGCAATGGAGAAGCTCGACATAACCAGTAGTCAATTGATGGCGGGGAATGAGCACAGTGAACCCTATCTTGGCTACAGTGGCTTGGAGCAGTGCCTAGGTTGAAGCCTACCTTCTTGTGGGTGTGATAGTTATTCTCCAGCTCTAGACTGGGAAGGGTCAAAAATCCACAGACTTCCCAGCAATATAATGCCAGTACAAAAAATGGTATTTATAAAATAGATCGGACGTCGTCTCGGTTATCAAGGTCCGCGGCTGGAAATAGGTAACCAGGCTGTTCTGACAGCCGGAAGTTAATTACTGGAGCGCTTCCAAAATAACACAAACACTGACATGCACAATACACAACACAGCAACAACACTTCCCCACCTGACAATGTGGCTATTTCCCCACCTCAGAATGTGGTTACTTCCCCATTTGTATATATACCTACTTTCCCCATCTGAGTATGTACATACTTCCCCATTTCCCCATCTGAGTATGTACCTACTTTTCCATCTATGTATGTACCTACTTTTCCATCTGATTATGTAATAACTTCCCCATCTGAATATATGGCTAGTTTCATATTTGAGTGTGTGGCCACTTCCCCATTTCTGAAAATGTAGTTTCTTTCCAATTTCTGAGTGTGTGGCTTCTTTCCCATTACTGAGTGTGTGGCTTCTTTCCCATTACTGAGTATGTGGCTTCTTTCCCATTACTGAGTATGTGGCTTCTTTCCCATTACTGAGGATGTGGCTTCTTTCCCATTACTGAGTATGTGGCTTCTTTCCAATTTCTGAGTATTTTGTTTTTTCCCCAATTTTTACCGCTGAGAATTGAAGTCGTCTCGCTATGAAATAAAAGCTCTGAAGAAACACCCTCTGATTAAGAAAATTTATGAGTAGCTTAGCTGGCAATTACTGAGAATCGAAACAAATATTGTACATTATGTACTTAAAAACTGGTTACAATCTATATATACCAACAAACTTAAACAAAGTTTCCATAGAGTGACTTGTTTTCAAGTTTTTAATGTGACTGATATGTAACCCAGAATGCACGCAAATGATGAAATGTGATCATTCCCATTTTGTTGTAGTTGCGATGTTTATTTCATTTGTTTTCGATCGCTGTGTGAAAATCAGCGAAAAGTTATAGATTAACGGTAGAAATAAGTGGAAATTTAGTTGAGTCATCTAAAATGCGTTACCTTTTTTTATTTAAAAACAGGCTTTTTTTCATGTCTCGACCGACAACACTGGAACATGACCGACAACACTGGAACATGACCGACAACATTAGAACATGACCGACATCATTAGAACATGACCGACTACATTAGAACATGACCGACAACATTAGAACATGACCGACAACATTAGAACATGACCGACAACATTAGAACATGACCGACAACATTGGAACATGACCGACAACATTGGAACATGACCAACAACATTGGAACATGACCGACAACATTAGAACATGACCGACAACATTAGAACATGATCGACAACATTAGAACATGACCGACAACATTAGAACATGACCGACAACATTAGAACATGACCGACAACATTAGAACATGATCGACAACATTGGAACATGACCGACAACATTGGAACATGACCGACAATACATTGCAACATGGCCGACAACATTGGAACATGACCGACAATACATTGCAACATGGCCGACAACATTGGAACATGACCGACAATACATTGCAACATGGCCGACAACATTGGAACATGATCGACATCATTAGAACATGATCGACAATATTAGAACATGACCGACAACATTAGAACATGACCGACAACATTAGAACATGATCGACAACATTAGAACATGACCGACAACATTAGAACATGACCGACAACATTAGAACATGACCGACAACATTGGAACATGACCAACTACATTGGAACATGACCAACAACATTGGAACATGACCAACAACATTGGAACATGACCGACAATACATTGCAACATGACCGACAACACTGGAACATGACCGACAACATTAGAACATGACCGACAACATTAGAACATGATCGACAATATTAGAACATGACCGACAACATTAGAACATGACCGACAACATTAGAACATGATCGACAACATTAGAACATGACCGACAACATTAGAACATGACCGACAACATTGCAACATGACCAACAACATTAGAACATGACCGACAACATTAGAACATGACCGACAACATTAGAACATGATCGACAATATTAAAACATGATCGCAACATTAGAACATGACCGACAACATTGCAACATGATCGACAACATTAAAACATGACCGACAACATTAGAACATGACCGACAACATTAGAACATGACCGACAAAATTAGAACATGACCGACAACATTAGAACATGACCGACAACATTGAAACATGACCGACAACATTAGAACATGACCGACAACATTGCAACATGATCGACAACATTAGAACATGACCGACAACATTGCAACATGATCGACAACATTAGAACATGACCGACAACATTAGAACATGACCGACAACATTAGAACATGACCGACAACATTAGAACATGACCGACAACATTAGAACATGACCGAGAACAGTGGAACATGACCGACAACATTAGAACATGACCGACAACATTAGAACATGACCGACAACATTAGAACATGAACGACAACATTTGAACATGACCGACAACATTAGAACATGATCGACAATATTAGAACATGATCGACAACATTAGAACATGACCGACAACATTAGAACATGACTGACAACATTAGAACATGATCGAGAACATTAGAACATGACCGACAACATTAGAACATGACCGAAAACATTGGAACATGACCGACAATACATTGCAACATGGCCTACAACATTGGAACATGACCGACAACATTAGAACATGACCGACAACATTAGAACATGATCGACAACATTGGAACATGACCGACAATATTAGAACATGATCGACAACATTGCAACATGATCGACAACATTAGAACATGATCGACAACATTGGAACATGACCGACAACATTAGAACATGACCGACAACATTAGAACATGACCGACAACATTAGAACATGACCGACAACATTAGAACATGACCGACAACATTAGAACATGACCGAGAACAGTGGAACATGACCGACAACATTAGAACATGACCGACAACATTAGAACATGACCGACAACATTAGAACATGATCGACAACATTAGAACATGACCGACAATATTAGAACATGATCGACAATATTAGAACATGATCGACAACATTACAACATGACCGACAACATTAGAACATGACTGACAACATTAGAACATGATCGAGAACATTAGAACATGACCGACAACATTAGAACATGATCGACAACATTGGAACATGACCGACAATACATTGCAACATGGCCGACAACATTGGAACATGATCGACAATAATAGAACATGATCGACAACATTGGAACATGACCGACAACATTAGAACATGACCGACAACATTAGAACATGACCGACAACATTAGAACATGATCGAAAACATTAGAACATGACCGACAACATTAGAACATGACCGACAACATTAGAACATGATCGACAACATTAGAACATGACCGACAACATTAGAACATGACCGACAACATTAGAACATGACCGACAACATTAGAACATGATCGACAACATTGGAACATGACCGACAACACATTGCAACATGGCCGACAACATTGGAACATGACCGAGAACAGTGGAACATGTATCAGAGAAACTTTGATGATGACATTGACATCATCAGGACGTCTGAAACTGATTTGACCCGGTACATTCACTTGATCAAATGAGCTCTCACTCTTTCAACCCTCATACGTCCTCTATATCTATCCATCTGTTGAGACCTGGATATCATTGTCTCTATAAGCCTTCCCAGACTCACTATATCGGTTCTTTACAAGCTTTCATATTGTTAACATCAAGTGGTGATCTGAACGCGATTTTTGTTTTATACACGCCTTCTCATGGCTGAAAATAGATTTATTAACTGATGGGTTTGCCTCATTTGACCGATACATGCCCCTTCAACATAGGAAAGAGGTCCTTCTTGGTTATATCAGAGTGTCTGGGGACCTTTGTCTAGTGTGACGTGGCTGTCTGGTTGACGATAGAATTTTTCAGCCCAGCCGGTTTGCAGCTGTCTTCTAGCTGAGGTCCGAAAGAATCTTTCTGCCCAGCCGGGTTGCAGCTGTCGTCTAGCTGAGGTCCGATAGAATCTTTCAGCCCTGTCGGGTTGCAGCTGTCTTCTAGCTGAGGTCCTTAAATGAACTATATTGTGGTTTCTTCGTGATCCTGTCAGAGACTAGGTGTAGCCTGGTTTATGTAGTCCTTAGAATGACATTTTGTGTGTTGCTTGAAGTGGTCCTTGCCGTAGAGATAATTGCAATGTTCGGTCATCTATTGGAAGGGCTCAGTGTGGCGAGATGCGTCGAAAGCTTTTTTTTTGTACTGATGTATCCAGTGTAGCACCTCTACGACCCTGATGAGTTATGGGTCTCGTTATTACTATATTGTTGATGACCTAACTTGATCGTAGAGTCGAAGAAAGACGAGAAAGAGGTAGAGATACAAGTGGGAGAGATACATCCTGATATGGACAGGTTACAGTCTAATAGAGTGCACTACCACAGCAGTATACATAGGATTTTGGAGGTCCAATCCAGCCAACCTTTATTGCGGTGATGATACTTAATGAAAGACGCTATATTTTGTTGATATAGTTTTGAGTGTTTTTGTTAGACATTCTAATGTATGCACTGTATCTACTGGTTAGTTGTAAATAGGTTTTATAAAACTAGTCAGACGAGGCTATTTCTCATTTCTAATAAAACATTAGCTCATATAACAGTATATTTTCACACATTAGCTGATATAACAGTAAATTATAACACATTAGCTGACATTTAGATGACATAACAGCAAATTATCGTACATTGGATGACATAAGCATAAAATAGGTACAGTACGGGGAGAAGTATCTATATTTTAATGGCACAAACAATTTAATTATTTAACGAAACAAAATATCGATATAAACACATTATTATTGGCTAGATGCATTGATCTGCGCATACTCATTGAGAGCTCCCGCCCCACCCACCCCTTAGATGTACCTAGGGGAGTGAGAGTTATACGTGCGTAGCGCGAAATTCTATTCACCGGAAGCAGTACTGCAACTGATTAATCTCCGATTAAATTAATAATGCTGACAAAAAAATATGACTTTAACAGTTGGAATGTAGATATCTCTCCCTGGATTGAACCGCAAATTCTCACACATCAAATGACATAACAGTAAATTACCGCACATTAGATGACATAACACCAAATTACCGCAAATTAGATGACATAACATCAAATTACCGAACATTAGATGACATAACAGCAAATTACCACACATTAGATGACATAACATCAAATTACCACACATTAGATGACATTAGATGATGGTTGTAATGTAAGTATAATGAAATAGATGACATTTATAATCCTCAGAAATTTATTTTCCACTTTAGTGAAAAGGACTGACCATAATTGAGCCACCTGATTGAGTCACAGTGACCAACTTAGTTCTATTTGTCAAGTCCAGTCCATAAGTGCTTTTATTTGCCCTGATTATTCTGCTTGTAGATTGTTTCCTTGGAATCATTATAGACTCACTTCCAAACCTAGAGTCTCTGGTTGTACCTGGTACAGACACACTAGTAAATCTAGATCCTCTGACTGAACCTGGTACGGCCATACTTGTAAACCTAGAATCTCTGTATGCACCTGGTACGGTCATACTTGTAAACCTAGATTCTCTGGATGCACCTGGTACAGACACACTTACAAACCTAGATTCTCTGGGTGCACCTGGTACAGACATACTTACAAACCTAGATTCTCTGGGTGTACCTGGTACAGACACACTTACAAACCTAGATTCTCTGGGTGTACCTGGTACAGAAAAACTTGGAAGACCTGAATACCTAACTGAAGGTTTGTTAATGGTGTCTGGTAAAGAAGCAACAGTAAACCTTGCTGGAGACAGCCTGCCTGCAATCCTTATCGGAGATTTCCTAGCTGCTGCAGATACAATAATAGGTGATTGTCTGGTTGTGTCACTCACAATAATAGGTGACTGCCTGCCTATGCCAGTTAAAGAGGTAGTTGAAAGTATAATAGGTGATTGCCTGTCTTCACTACATGTAGATCGGTCACACCTTTTTGGAGATAATATGCATGTCCCTGAAACACAAGCATCTACACACGATATTTTTGGAGATTGTATGCATGTTCCAGATACAATCGCATCTACCAATGGTAATGGACATATGCATGTCCCAGATACAGAAGCATCTACGAGCCTTACTGGGGATTTTCTGCCTGAGTAAGTCACAACCAGGTCGCCTGTAGCAGATCTTGGTGGATCACTTTTACTGGTGCTGCGCATTGATGACAGCTTAGGAGAACTTGTGCGTTCTTGTTGTAATCTAGAGCACTTACTTCCAGGCGCACAGTCTCTGACTTCTATACTTCTTTTAACATAACTGCTTTCCATGTTTAAAATTGGAGAAGCCGCTGTACTTCTAGTAGCAGTATCCATGTACCACAAATCTCTGAAACTTTCTCTAAGATAATCCATTTTACTGTCAGATCTGAACTTTTCCTGGCTCCTATTCCAGGTTGCCTCATTGGCTGAACCTGATCTCATCTGAGAGTATCTATATTTAGCACGTCTCTGGTTCAAGTTTTGAGTACACAATGGTGATACCTTTTTAATCGGCGATGGACAACAACATTTTTCCTGTTTTTGTGTCTGACTGTGATAACTAGAGCAAGATGGCGAAGGACTGCATTCCTTTATAATGCAACATACGTCGTCGCTGTCGCTTTCCGAAGTAGATTTTTTTGGTTTATATGTTGGAGAAATATCTTTCTTTAAGCACTTCTCGTGTGAGACTCTAGCACCTCTCCCTTGACTGGCTATACTGTGGTGTAGACAACCTAATCTTACAAACATCTCTTCCCCATCTTCAGTTGTTAACTTTATTTTAGTTTTCTTCAAGTAATCTTCACGAATTTGTCGATTAATGCCCCTAGTCTTTCTACTGCAATCAACAGGAAGAACCATTATTTATTGATGATACAGATCTCGTAGATGGTATGTGGTCTGTACTACCAGTACAGATCTCTGTAGATGTTAGGTTATCTGTACTACCAGTACATATATCTGTAGATGTTAGGTTACCTGTACTACCAGTACATATATCTGTAGATGTTAGGTTATCTGTACTATCAGTACAAATCTCTGTAGATTGTATGTGGTCTGTACTACCAGTACAGCCACTTAATCCACCGTATTATTTTCTGTTAGAAGACATCGTTTTGTGTCACAATCGTTGTACATTTTAGCAAGCTTTGATATTTCTTGTGCTTCAGTGTACGTCTTCATTCCAACAATAGGCCCCTACTGCTTGCGTTTTGGTGTCAAGATCGCTTTATACATCACATTATTCCACTATCTCTCACTTGTAATTATGTAATCATATAAATAGTCCGATAATTATGTAATCATATAAATAGTCCGAATTCAGACCACATCTCTGATTAGTTTACATTTTTGAAATGTACTTATCTCGCTAATTTCTCTGTATTATTTTCCTATATCCAGAAAGAAATGCGGCAGAAAGGAAGACAATCATTCTTATCCAAGATTGTAGAATGCGGAAGTTGATTTGATTTGCGATGTTTCTTATTGTTGATTTATAAAGTCAGTCACCATGATGGTATAGACATTTAAATAAACTGTATGGTATTCGCGGAAAGCAGATTGTAAGTCAATTGAATCTCGCCGGAATCTCAAGTTAGCTTATTTGGGTTACGTGTTATCATGAACATCAACAAGTCTTTTATATAAACAAAATTACTTCTTACAGAGATCTTCCGGAGTTTGCAGGATATCCGCACCGATTTAGCGCACTTATTGCGTTTGGTACAAGAATCCCATGATGTCTTTTGTAAACATTTGATGCGTTCTCCGGTGGCAATCAAATTTCAGCGTACTCTTGGACACACGTTGTTTCTCTCTACATAATCCATTTTTCTATCTATCTATTTATCTATCTATCGTTCTATCTATTCATCTATCTATTTATCTATCTATCTTTCTATCTATTCATCTATCTATTTATCTATCTATCTATCGATCTATCTATATATTTATGTTCCTTCAGCGCTGAACACGGTGCATAGGGCTTAAATCAGAGAGCTCAACGTCGATCGATGTGATGCCACTGTGTGTAATATTGCATGTTGTTGAGACCCATATTCATGCACTCTTTAATAGCTGTTCTATTGAGACTCTCCCTTCTTATTTCTCTTTTTTCATTTGCCATCCGGAATGCATTTTAATGCTTGTAGTGGCAGTTTGTTTTCATTCATTCTTAGTCTATTTGCTGTTGTCTTTCCCCAGGTGGTTTGTTATCCATTCTTGCCGTTAAGCGTAGGGGTGGTTGGAGCTCGAGCTTGCGTTCTAAAGATGGCCGTGTCTGTCCAGGATGACCCTGTCGTTTTCTATCCATCTTTTCCGTGGTCTTTCTCTGGTTTTGTACCCTGACTCATTTAGTTATATGCCGGTAGGGGCAACTTGTCGTGATGCATTCTCATAATGTGGCCAAACTACTTGATCTGCTGCCTTTCTATGTAATATGTACAAGGTATTATACCTATTATGTCCCTGGTGTCTTCTTTTCGTAATCTATCGAGCTTCATTCTTAGTACATGTCCGATAAAAGTATATCGATTTATTCGTACATTAGATGACATGATGTAAGAATTTGGTGTAGAACAGTTGCGTTTTTTCTGCTTGCCAACAAGAAAAGTAAAGTTCGGTGTTTCAGCGCTTTCCATATAAAATATGTGATTTATTTTCTGAATGTGGTAGTTTAGAACACGGTTTAACCATTCGGAGACGCTGAAACAACCTTGTCTAGCAATGAAGTTTTGTCTTTGAAAGTCTAGCAAACCGACAGTGTAGAACAAAAACGATCGTAGGAAACATGGAGAGTTCTGACAAGACGACGTAACTATAAGTAAATGTTGATTAAAAAACAAATAGAAGATCTAATAGAAGAAATAATGAAACGAAATATTTCAATTTTAGTCATTTCTGACACCAGAATTAACGGTTGTGGAAGTAAACAACTGCATCTGAATTATACACTACTCTATGTCGGAATTGACACAAATACACTCACTTATCATGGTTTACAGTTTGGCTGCGATATTTGCGCTTCTAGGCGTGACACATCCAACTTCAGCATATCTTCTAGGTAACTGTGACAATATATGGGATGGGGCAGCCAACTCCATCCACCGAACCTTCTTAGTTGTTTCTTGCGGAATGCCGGACAAGTAATAGTGTCGTTATTCTTTACTTCCTTTTCGGACCCACGCATTTGAGTATGATACATTGAATGCGGTATCTATCGGAGTCTCCATCTATTCTGAGTTATATATATATATATAATTTATATATCCAACCATAAAACACAGTCAATTATATGACCTATATATGCAATTATAAAATGTCTAACTGAAGTATAGGATTAATCTAACCTATCGTTGAAATGTACACATGACAATGAGATTTATAAATCGTTATAAACAATCGAATTTCACGTTGTGAACACAATGTCTTTATCGAGTACACAACAAGTAGAGAAATATTTACGAAAAAAACCTGTAATGGCTGGTGGTCAAAAATGATTAAAATATTATAATGTTCCTTCGTCCATCACAAGTGATGATGACCATTTGTTACATCCACTTTTGAAAATTCAATTTTAGTTATGTCCTTGATTATGAGTTCGTAGATGGCTAATAAGCCCTATTCGAGCTGTAAATGTCGTTGGACAGTTCGGACATGGAATGACGACTATAGACGGATCTTGGTCTATCCGTGACTTTCTAGCTGCTCTCCGCTGTTGAACTGCTGCATTTCTCCTAATTTCACAAGATGATGCGCTCTTATTGATTTTAGAACGCCATGTGGATCTATTTTGTGCAAGTTCTTCCCATGTATAGTGGTCTATTTCAAAGTCTTTTAGTGAGTTCTTTAACGAAAAAATATATAAAATATTATAATAAATGACAGGCCTCGGTCTTTCTATTCTTTGGCCCATTTTCTTTTCCACATAGTCTTGTTTGTTGCCGACTAAACTACAACCATCTAGCTGAATTAATTTGGACCCCGTTCGTTACGTTTTTGAATGTTGGGAATTTAATTAGTCGTTATTTACATACTTGGCGTCGCATACCAAAAATAGGCAATGCCAGGCAATAGATTTCACGCAAATCAGAAACTACTTAGTGTTTTTCATTTTAGTAGACAGGTCTCTTGGTCGATATCCGGTCACGGATAACCCCACACTATAAATAGATATTCTATACAGTAATTGTTACTATTTATAGCAACTCTTGATTCCACGTCACCGTTGACAGCATGGATGTGTTATGTTGGAGATAGCTAGTGCTGATAATGTCTAGTAGAGAAAACAAATTCTAAACGTGGATTTAGTTTATGTGGAGTTTGCCCAAATCATAAGCCACATTTACTTGAATGATGTCGCAACATGAATACAACTTCGGGCAAGTTAGTATAAAAATGAATGCAACAATTTGGAAGTACCTAGTCTTGAATTTATACTCATCTTGTCAACTTCACAAGAGATTGATTGTTATTCTCAAAAACAGAATTAAACGGATAATTATTAGTGTTAACAGTTTCAACACAAAAGTTGCGAGAATATTCGTTTTATTAGTAGTAAAACGTTGACAAAGAGGAAAACAATCAATTTACATAGTTAAAACTCCAACTTAAGCTTAATTGGGCGTTTGGATATTAACCCTCCTATAACTATAACCAATAGTTCTACTATAGTTCTTCCACGATGGGTCTACTGTTAGCAAAGTTATTTGCTGCTATACAGAGTTTTCAGTCGGATACACCAACAAAAGTATTGTTGTTAGGTCTTGATGCAGCCGGAAAAACTACCATTATGTATAAGGTACGGTTACATATAGTTGTAGTTATAGACAGTTGCTGTTATAGATACTTTAAGTTATAGATAGTTGAAGTTACAGATAGTTGCGGTTATATACAGTTGCTGTTAGGGCCTATGTTGAATTTATAGTTACAGTTACGATAGCTACTATTATGGATAGTTGCAATTAAAGATTGTTAAAGTTACAGATAAGTGAAGTTATATATAGCTGCAGTTATAGCTAGTTGAAGCTGTAGATAGTTGAAGTTATATAGGCCCTATTGTTGGTTGTGCATAATTTCAGGTATAGGTAGCTGCAGTTGTAGAAAGTTGAAGTTACAGATAGTTGAAATTTGTAGATAGTTACAGTAATAGTTTCAGTAATAGATTGTTACACTAATAGATAGTTACAGATATTTACAGTTATAGATAGTTTCAGTTATGGATAGTTTTATTATCCATGTGTTTTATCTCATTCAGGGCCGTAGTTACAACTTGACGTAGTTACAACTTGACATAGTTACAACTTGACGTAGTTACAAATGTCTTGGTAAATGTCATAAGATTATCACTGCAGGCAAAATTTGATTATTAGAAGTACATTTTGTGTTGTTTTATATATGTTGTTAACGCAGGTGAAACTGAATGAGACTGTCTGCACAATTCCAACAATCGGCTTCAATGTCGAGACAGTGACTCCAGTCAAAGGTGTCACATTCACCATGTGGGATGTTGGGGGTCAGAACAAAATACGTGTCTTGTGGAGACACTACTACACTAACACACAGGTAAAACATCAGAAATGAAACATATGTGTACATCTGGAGTCATAATTTTAATATTAAGAAATGACATACAGATAAAAATTAGGTTTTAAACATCAGTATATTGTCTGGACCCACATAGGAATAAACCAGTGGTGTCTTGGTCTAAAGGGAGAGTAAACTAGTTTGTTGTCTTGGTCTAAAGTGAGAGTAAACTAGTTTGTTGTCTGAGTCTAAAGTGAGAGTAAACTAGTTTGTTGTCTGAGTCTAAAGTGAGAGTAAACTAGTTTGTTGTCTGAGTCTAAAGTGAGAGAAAACTAGTTTGTTGTCTTGGTCTAAAGTGAGAGTAAACTAGTTTGTTGTCTGAGTCTAAAGTGAGAGTAAACTAGTTTGTTGTCTTGGTCTAAAGTGAGAGTAAACTAGTTTGTTGTCTGGGCCCAAAGGGAGAGTAAACTAGTTTGTTGTCTGGGTTCAAAGGGAGAGTAAACTAGTTTGTTGTCTGGGTTCAAAGGGAGAGTAAACTAGTGTGTATTTTGGGTCTAAAGGGAGAGTAAACTAGTTTGTTGTCTGGGTCTCATCTTCTGGTGCTCATCAATTATAATATTTCTTCAGTCATCCATTTTTGTTTTGATGTACGTTTTACTTTTGGTATTATCTCTTTAGATGTTTGGTTTATCAAATGTTTTAGCATGCCCCATTGATCTTCAAAACTCTGAATCTTTGCAATGGGATTGTATCAGTTTTGAACAATTTTGTTGTATCTTTCATTAATGTCAGCATCTGATTTCAATAATGATAAATCTAAATTTATATTTCTTGGTGCTCTCTTGATCTTCTTTAATCTTATACAAAATTTTCCCACCAGTAGTATATGATCACTGTTGCAGTCAGATCCTGGTCTTGCTTTTCATGGATCTAATGATGTATCTATGTCTTTTAGAGACTAAAAGACTATTGTGGGCACATCGCAGTCTAACTTTAAACCATGACACAAAATATTATGTTCTCTGGACTACATCCTGTTACCAAAAGGATTTTAATGGTAAATGTAGAAGAAGAAACAGAGTACACAGATGCCAAGAATTATAAAATGGTGTATATATCAAGTGACGTATTCTTTCCAGAACATTATCTTCGTCGTGGATGCTCTGAACATTTCTATATCCCAGACAAGCAGGCCTGCATTGGCCAGAGACATACATTCTTCAATCTAGCTAGTTCATCATTTTCTTGGCCTTCCTCTTCTTCTCTTTCTTGGTGTTCTGCTTCAAGAATCAGCCTTTCCATGTCATCATGTCTCTTTAAGTGTCCACAAACATGTAGTTTCCTTCTTATTATTGTATCTAGAATCCATCCTTCATTTAATTTCAGTATTTTTAACTGCTATATTCTTCTTTTTCTCTGTTCATGATATTCGTAGAATCTTTCTGTAGCACTTCATTTCAAATGAATTTATCCTTCTTGTTATTCTCATATTTAGTTAAGAAAATGATGATGTGTGGTTCACGTATTATATAAATTGCATATCTTATATTTCCTCAGGGTGTTATGTTCATTGTGGACAGCTCGGATCGTCCCAGAATGTCTGAAGCAATGGAAGAACTACATAGTGTTATTAACGACCCTGATATGCAGAGAGTACCAGTTGTAGTTGTAGCCAATAAACAAGATCTTCCTGGTGCTCTATCGACAGCAGAAGTGGCTGACAAGCTTAACCTGCGCCAAATAAAAGACCACAAGTGGTTTGTCCAGGGGGCATGTGCAAAAACTGGAGATGGAATCTATGAAGCAATGCAAGAAATGGCTAAACTGGTTAAAGAATTTAACAAACGATAGATAATTTTAAATGATATTAAGTTTTCTTTTTTCTTTTACGTATTTTACATTTTTCCGTGTCAAATTTCCATTGAAATGTCATCATCCTTAAGTTCTGTCTCCACAATGAAGGTTGGCTGCAATTCATTTCCAAAATCCCATGTCTTTTGTCTTGGTGGTGCACTCTGCAAGACTGTAACCTAACCATATCATGATGTTACTCTTCCACTTGTATCTCTGCCTATCTCTGTCTCTCCTCATCTCGACTTTACCCTCAAGAAAGGTTTTCAACAAAATGTCTTTTTTTAAATATTTCCAAAATATTTTATTTGTTTGATCTTTATTTTCTTTAGTAATTCTTTTTTCACACTAAGTGTTGTTAGAGCCTCTATGTTTATGTTCTTCTCTTTTCACGGACATGAAATTTAAAGCAATTTTTTTAAAAATCACTTTTGCTCTTTATAACAAACTCAATATATATTTAATATTAAATGTGGTACAGTGCAATATTTCTACAAACTACTGTAAAATTTTTGAAGCAATATTTCTACAAGCCACTGTAAAATTTTTGAAGCAATATTTCTACAGATACAAACTACTGTGAAATTTTTGAAGCAATATTTCTACAGCTACAGACCACTGTGAAATTATTGAAGAAATATTTCTACAAACCACTGAAATTTTTGAAGAAATATTTCTACAGACCACTGTGAAATTTTGAAGCAATATTTCTTCAAATCACTGTGACATTTTTTGCAATTGCTTCTATAAAGATAAATAATTGTATATGGTAAATAATAACCAAAGTGTAAGAGTATATTCGAGAAAGTGGAAATACTAAATGAGGTAGAAATGTTACTATAAAATACCTAACTACCAATAGTAAAAAATAAATAAAACTAACAATAAAATATAGAACAAGGACAATTTTCTATGTTGCGGTTCAACAGGGACCTTTTCAAGAAACAAATAACAATCAAAAACACAAAATCATACAAATATTGACAATTTTTTATTGTTATTTGTTTCTTGAAAAAGGTCCCGGTTGGACCGCAGCATAGACAATTGTCCTTGTTTTATATTTTACTGTAAGTTTTGTTTATTTTTTACTAGTGGTAGTTAGGTATTTACAGTAACCTGTCTACTTCATTTAGTATTTTCTACATATTTGTTTGGTTACTGCGGTGCTCTCCATTTTATCAGACATCCTTCGATATTTATGTTATTTATATTCAAGAAAGTGAGGACTGCCACAGTAACAACACAGTGATAGTAACTATCATCATGTATTATTGTCAAAGAGTACTAATATAAATAATAAATAACAAAATAACGAATTGGTATGGGTATAGCTAGAAAATCTATTAGACATTGCATAGCAAGTCCTACTCCAAATAGTCCCTTGTGCTGATTTTACGCAGCTTTCTTATTCTGTCTTCTATAAAATTGCATATAGCTGGTGCAGGGCTGTACGGTACATTTTCTTGGTATGATGCAAGTCTTCAAAATGTACAAAGATTGCACTTAATTTAAAATGTTCATTAATTCTAGCATATGTCTTGTTATCAAAAACCAGTTTTTGCAGTGGTGAACTTGTTTGGTTTGAACATGTAACAAGATATGAACTCACTTTCTAAATTAGTTTACAAGGAAGAGTCAAGGGTTAAAGAATAACATGCGACCAAAGAAAATCCTGGATTGATAACATCAATTAAATGTCTGGGCATGATTTTTCTATACTCATCTTAATGGCTGAGAAAATATATTTTTGGAGACCTTTTTTTGCTGTCTCTACTGTGATACCGCTACAACCCTGCTGGGTTATGTGTCTTATTGTTGTTATTATTATTTATTGTTATTTATCATTCTTATCATATGCCTAGTGGTGTTGGTCCTCGTGTCATTCTACAGCTCTTGTCTCTTGTACTATCAAACCATTCCAGTACACCAGTTTCCCTATGCCTTAATATCAACGTATCCAGCATCTTCTCTCTTAGTCTTCCATTGTCCCTCAAATTATTATTTGAATTAATATGTTGTATTTTAATGAATTATGTGTTTTTAGTCATTTTAAAAATCTTCATTCTATGTTTTCACATTTTATCAATGGGACCCTATTTTTCCTGCAATCCCGAGTGATATTTCATTTTATTTAAAATAAATTTTACGGCCATTTAGTTAGTATTCTGTGATTTACATTTGCTAAAATTTTCTTGTAATTTTTCCTCATGTGATT
This sequence comes from Meghimatium bilineatum, assembly GCA_034231615.1. Lineage (NCBI taxonomy): Eukaryota > Metazoa > Mollusca > Gastropoda > Stylommatophora > Philomycidae > Meghimatium > Meghimatium bilineatum. Next base: position 3,799,780 of record CM067318.1, read on the forward strand.
TCTACCAATGAATAACATCTTCAACATTATCCTCATTTGTATTGCAGCACATAATTTGAATGAATGTATATTTTTTATAAATGATATATAATATTAAAACAATATTTTTTGTACATAATAATACAAGACTTGTTCTAATTTTTTAATGCTAAAACAAATGCATACAAAATAAGAATCCAGAGTCAAAGCCAAGCCAGTATTTCCAGCCCGCTTGGCTAATTTAAAATTACTATATTCAAGGTCCAGTCCATGAGCTCAGAAATTATAACATTGCAAGATATATCATTCAAACAAAAAGCATTTTGTTGATAAAAGAGCAAATTGTTAATGCCAAATTTTGGTGTTCGATATTAGAAACTTATTGTAAAATATTTTATATAATTGGTTTCTTGACCACATCCTTCTCGATAATGTCTCCCCAGCCAGTCCATCCACAACTGGTTTCTCACAGACGTCGATGCTTGTCGCATCATTATAGATAATTTTAAAAAGGTGCGTTGTCCCCCCTCTATTTTCTCCTTGTTTTTCCAGCAAGTTTTATATTAGCAAATGCTGATGCAGTGTGAAAAAGTCTTTAACACCGCTTTCATCAGTTCAGATTTGTACTTGGAAACTATCACATCGTTGAGGATTTTTCAATGAAACGACATAAAAGTGCACCTATCTCTATCTCTCTCTCTCTCTGACACACTTAGAGACGCTCACAACATTGAGGATCTTTCAATGGGACGACACGAAGTGCATCTCTATCTGGAAAAATCTGAAGAAACAACATGCAGCAACTGACAATTACCTTATATTCTCTGAAATGGCAGAAACACTTGCAAGCTCACCACTTATAAGAATGCTCTAAATATGGTGATGCTAATTTCTAACTCTCTTTTTTTTCAGCTTTAATTCTTAAACACCTGCTGGTTCTCTCTTGTAGCAGGACACTGGTTCTACTAGATTTCAAGCAGGAATAGATTTCAAGTCCAGAGATTGGAAATGCATTGTGTCGACATTTTTATTTGCGGCAATCACCCAACACATCCGTCTATGATGGTGGTTTATGATAAAAACTCAGAACTATGAAATTTTGAAGCAATATTTCTTCAAATCACTGTGACATTTTTTGCAATTGCTTCTATAAAGATAAATAATTGTATATGGTAAATAATAACCACAGTGTAAGAGTATATTCGAGAAAGTGGAAATACTAAATGAGGTAGAAATGTTACTATAAAATACCTAACTATCAATAGTAAAAAATAAACAAAACTAACAATAAAATATAGAACAAGGACAATTTTCTACGTTGCGTTTCAACAGGGACCTTTTCAAGAAACAAATAACAATCAAAAACACAAAATCATACAAATATTGACAATTTTTTATTGTTATTTGTTTCTTGAAAAAGGTCCCGGTTGGACCGCAGCATAGAAAATTGTCCTTGTTTTATATTTTACTGTAAGTTTTGTTTATTTTTTACTAGTGGTACGAGTAGTTAAGTATTTACAGTAACCTGTCTACTTCATTTAGTATTTTCTACTTATTTGTTTGGTTACTGCGGTGCTCTCCATTTTATCAGACATCCTTCGATATTTATGTTATTTATATTCGAGAAAGTGAGGACTGCCACAGTAACAACACTAAAAAGTGATAGTAACTATCATCATGTATTGTCAAAGAGTACTAATATAAATAATAAATAACAAAATAACGAATTGGTATGGGTATAGCTAGAAAATCTATTAGACATTGCATAGCAAGTCCTTCTCCAAATAGTCCCTCGTGCTGATTTTACGCAGCTTTCCTATTCTGTCTTCTATAAAATTGCATATAGCTGGTGCAGGGCTGTGCGGTACATTTTCTTGGTATGATGCAAGTCTTCAAAATGTACAAAGATTGCACTTAATTTAAAATGTTCATTACTTCTAGCGTATGTCTTGTTATCAAAAACCAGTTTTTGCAGTGGTGAACTTGTTTGGTTTGAACATGTAACAAGACATGAACTCACTTTCTAAATTAGTTTACAAGGAAGAGTCAAGGGTTAAAGAATAACATGCGAACAAAGAAAATCCTGGATTGATAACATCAATTAAATGTCTGGGCATGATTTTTCTATACTCATCTTAATGGCTGAGAAAATATATTTTTGGAGACCTTTTTTTGCTGTCTCTACTGTGATACCGCTACAACCCTGCTGGGTTATGTGTCTTATTGTTGTTATTATTATTTATTGTTTATTTATCATTCTTATCATATGCCTAGTGGTGTTGGTCCTCGTGTCATTCCACAGCTCTTGTCTCTTGTACTATCAAACCTTTCCAGTACACCAGTTTCCCTATGCCTTAATATCAACGTATCCAGCATCTTCTCTCTTAGTCTTCCATTGTCCCTCAAATTATTATTTGAATTAATATGTTGTATTTTAATGAATTATGTGTTTTTAGTCATTTTAAAAATCATCATTCTATGTTTTCACATTTTATCAATGGGACCCTATTTTTCCTGCAATCCCGAGTGATATTTCATTTTATTTAAAATAAATTGTACGGCCATTTAGTTAGTATTCTGTGATTTACATTTGCTAATGTTTTCTTGTAATATTTCCTCATGTGATTTCTACCAATGAATAACATCTTCAACATTATCCTCATTTGTATTGCAGCACATAATTTGAATGAATGTATATTTTTTATAAATGATATATAATATTAAAACAATATTTTTTGTACATAATAATACAAGACTTGTTCTAATTTTTTAATGCTAAAACAAATGCATACAAAATAAGAATCCAGAATCAAAGCCAAGCCAGTATTTCCAGCCCGCTTGGCTAATTTAAAATTACTATATTCAAGGTCCAGTCCATGAGCTCAGAAATTATAACATTGCAAGATATATCATTCAAACAAAAAGCATTTTGTTGATAAAAGAGCAAATTGTTGATGCCAAATTTTGGTGTTCAATATTAGAAACTTATTGTAAAATATTTTATATAATTGGTTTCTTGACCACATCCTTCTCGATAATGTCTCCCCAGCCAGTCCATCCACAACTGGTTTCTCACAGACGTCGATGCTTGTCGCATCATTATAGATAATTTTAAAAAGGTGCGTTGTCCCCCCTCTATTTTCTCCTTGTTTTTCCAGCAAGTTTTATATTAGCAAATGCTGATGCAGTGTGAAAAAGTCTTTAACACTGCTTTCATCAGTTCAGATTTGTACTTGGAAACTATCACATCGTTGAGGATTTTTCAATGAAACGACATGAAAGTGCACCTCTCTTTCTCTCTCTGACACATTCAGAGACGCTCGCAACATTGAGGATCTTTCAATGGGACGACATGAAGTGTGTCTCTCTCTGGAAAAATCTGAAGAAACAACATGCAGCAACTGACAATTACCTCATATTCTCTGAAATGGCAGAAACACTTGCAAGCTCACCACTTATAAGAATGCTCTAAATATGGTGATGCTAAGTTCTAACTCTCTTATTTTTCAGCTTTAATTCTTAAATACCTGCTGGTTCTCTCTTGTAGCAGGACACTGGTTCTACTAGATTTCAAGCAGGATGTAGTCCAGAGATTGGAAATGCATTGTGTCGACATTTTTATTTGCGGCAATCACCCAACACATCCGTCTATGATGGTGGTTTATGATAAAAACTCAGAACTATGACAAAAGATCCAACATGTTTTTAAAAAATTTGAGACTAACGGGAATTGAACCAGTCTGTTCAACGGCACCAAATCGCCTAGCAACTATTGAACACGCGTTCTTCAGTACTTGACTAAAAAAAAAAATTTTAATTTTTAAAAATTGTCCTCTGGCTTCCTACTTATATTTTACTTGTATAAACAATTACTCGAAGCAAAATTGTATTGTCTATATATGTTATCCATGTTTACAAGAATACCTATCGGCCCTTGTATAACTAATACGGATATTATGTTATATGTTTGTTGTTACTGAGGATATTTCAATACCTGTACGGGATGTTTGTTGTTGTAATAGTCCTTGTCTCGATCGGTCCGTTCTGGTGACTTTGTGTGCACGGTTTTAATGGCTTGATGAAATCGCATCTTTTTTTGGAGATGCGGTTAGTCAAGTACTGAAGAACGCGTGTTTAATAATTTGCTAGGCGATTTGGTGCCGTTGAACGGACTGGTTCAATTCCCGTTAGTATCAAATAATTTAAAAAATTGTCCTCTGGCTTCCTACTTATATTTACTTGTATAAACCATGTTTTAAACTGGTTTCACTTGATCTATGACTTGTCTCCTACTGTTTCCTTAAGGCTCAATTTAGCATTATTCACACGCTACTATTTTTCTATACTGTTTGGTTTCAAAATTATTAAATCTCAGCCATCATTTGGACGGATGAAAAAATATTACGTGTTTAATTTTAACTTCCACACATTGTATTAACTTTCACACATCGTATAAATAACCTAAGGAAGTGTTTTCTAACGGATTTATTATAATGTGAGTTTAATAAGTAATTTAGCAGAGAAAGGCATTTATATCCGGATATTTCAAACAAGTCAGTGAAAAACGCTTGTAGGAAACATGAGAGTTCTTGGTGGAAACAGTATGTTTACAAAATTGCCAAATCTAAAAGATGGAGGGGACGACTCCATAATAAACAATATAAAGACATAATTAGAACCAAACATATTGCTAGCAGAAAAAGTAAATGTCATACAAACAGCTCCATCAAATCTTCAGGACCCGATAACATATAAGTTGAATTAATCAAAACAGCAGCAGATGTAGGAATAGAATGGTTACATAGGCTGTTTAAGTACACAAAATCCATGAAATATGAAGTACACATCCGAAGACTGAGAAAATGTTGTAATAATACCCATTTGGAAGAAACAATGCAGCAAAAGAGATTGTACAAAATATAAATGCTCGTAATCTTCTCTCTAGGATTCTGGTGAAATTTTTTTCCATTGTGACTTAGAAGTAAAGTAGCTCTGTAGTTTGTACAAAGTCACACTCGATAAATTTTCAAAAGAATCCTAGAAAGGAGATAGTGAGCAATAAATAATCTTACCACAGCATATCAACACTCAAGTGGAATTTCGTAAAAGTAAGAGCTTACAGCTGTCATTTTTACACTTGGACAACTGGCAGAAAAAAAGTACTGAAACAACCAAAGATTGTATGTCGCGTTTGTCGACCAAGAAAAAGCCTTCGACAGAGTAGAGAGAAAACAGCTATGGAAAATACTATTACAATATGGGGTTCCACAACACCTAATTAACTTGTGCAGGTGTAGTTAAACAGGTAGTCAATGTACAGTTAGAATTATTGCAGAGCTTTCAGACAAATTCCACATATACACTGGAGTGTGACAAGGATGTGTACTATCGCTCTTTCTATTCATTACATATATCGATTGTAGACATATATGTAAAATTGCCAACAATAATGAAGAAGACAACCTACAAAACCTCCTGAGCGAATTTCTTTTTGCATATGATCAAGCTATAATATCAACATCAGAAGATCACCTACAACAACAAATATATACACTACACATTTACATGTAGGGACATTAAAATTAAGATCAACACAGAATAAATTAAGTTAATGTCAATAGCAAAAACGGAAAGAAACACTACTATTTTCATCGATGACCAACAACTGACACAGGTGAAGAAATTTACTTATCTTGGAAGCATCATATTATCACACGGGAAAAACACCAAAGAAATCTAATATAGATGCAACATAACATACCAAATCTTAGGACATGTGTCTCTTAAATTATTAAACAAATATCTGAATATGAACACCAAAAATGCACTATACAAAACGATCACCATACCATCACTGTGTTACCAATGTCAAACGTGGACACTTAGAACAAAAGACAAGAAAACTTGTTACAGAAAAAATGACTTGTCCTCGCAGAATTCTCCGAATAACAATAAGAGATAGAATCCGAAAGGAAAACATCAGAAGACTAACATACAGAATGTCAATCCAAGATCGCATCAACGACAACATATTAATTGATTCTCACATGCTTCCAGATTACCATCAGTTAATGCCCTCACAAAAGCATCACAATACAGACACGATGGGTACAAATCCAGGGATAGACCATACAAAATATGGATTACATAAATAAAAGAATCAGCAAAAACAAACATATATGATGTACACAAAAAGTCATCTTCAGAGAACTCTTCTACCCCTGACGCTGCAGGGCATAAAGGGGTATAACGCGAAGAAAAGGAAAATAAATAAGCAGAAAAACATCCCGATGTGACAGACCTTGCAAGTTTGCAGTACGTCAACACTGCATTAAACCTACAACAGAGGCTATAAAAGAACATCTGAATATAGAACCAAAGGTAGACCAAGAAAAAGGTGGCTAGAAAATATCAAAATAACTTTGTACTTTCATGGACTCAACGCAATAAAGGCGACACATCTGGCCTTGGAACGACAACTGAGGATACCACCCCTACGCTTGACAACAAGAGTGGTGACTATATCATTCAGTCGACAATAAACCCAGTTCCGGATAATTTATCAACAGGATACATTGCTTCAGTGGCCATGGCCGTTTACCATTCTAATCAAAAGTGTGTGAGATGACCTTTTGAGTATTTCATGGTTAAATGTTTGCTTATGGGCATGCATGAAAGTTTTTTTCAGGTTGAACCAAATCAAAACAAAAGTAATACAAAAACAAAACAATGGGTGACTGCGTGGTATACTCAGAAAGAAAGCACTATATATATATTATGATCTTCTGAACGTGAAAGTGTTCCGCTGTACACAGATACCATTTGACATGGAAATAATTAATAGAAATATATTGCATTTGCTGGGTCACATCCGCAGAATGCCAAAGTGTCGCATCCTAAAGCAAGTACTATTCGTAGAACTGGCTGTAGGAAAGTGAGCCCAGGGTAGACCAATGCTGTGGTATAAGGACATGTATTTTGTTCGTCCATCACAAGTGATGATGACCATTTGTTACATCCACTTTTGAAAATTCAATTTTAGTTATGTCCTTGATTATGAGTTCGTAGATGGCTAATGAGCCCTATTCGAGCTGTAAATGTCCTTGGACAGTTTGGACATGGAATAACGACTGTTGACGGAAGGACATGTATTTATTCTCAATGAGAGGTTTTTTCATAGATTCTAAAATATGGGAAACACGGCCGAAATTCGGGCTGTCTGGATGGACATTGTCCATAAAAATATCTGTAAAGATTTATAAGACAAAGAGAAATACGCCAACAAAAATGTTATGTTGCTGTGACAAGATCGCTGGAATAATCCAACTACATGAGAAAATGTTCAAAGGATTGTTTTTTTCTTTTGCTTAATTGCTGTCTGCAAGACACAAAACGCAAAAGGCCATACACACACACACACACACACACACATATATATATATATATATATATATATATATATATATATATATATATATATATATATATATATATATATATATATATATATATATATATATATATATATATAACGTTTCTCTAGCGCGTGATGGGTCCGGTTATCTTGGAACCACGACTTAATTAACATCACATGAATATCATTGGTACCCCAATGGCCCGTGCCATTGAAGCAGTGCTGGATTTACGTGTAGGGGCCTAAGCTACACAAGCTATAGCTTAGGGCCCCCACTTTCCTGAGCAATAGCCATGTATACTTAAATATATTATAGCATTATTTACCCCAATGCCACACGTCCGGAAAACTTAGTGCCTTATCAATTCTAAATCCGGCCCTGTATGTATTGAAGTGGTCTATTGTCTATCCAGAAGTAGAGCTATAGTAGCTTCCACACTTGCAGTTGATCGTATGTGTTTCTGAAGAAGATGTAGTCTAGGTTCCAGAGCCAGATATGTCGCTCTGGTTGAGGTGTAGTCTTGGATGATCTTGATGTTGTCTATCCATCTTTTCCATGGTCTGCCCTTTGCTCTATATCATGATTCCATCTTGTTATAAGTTCTTAACTTAAGGGAATTTCCCAATTATGACATAAAAATGAAAAACAAAATGATATTATCTATTTCCTGTTACACCGTCACCTAGCAACCATTACTATTTATTGTTCGTAGTCATAGTGAGCGTCAAATATCTACAGTCTGGCAGTGTTGTGCTCAATCTCCAAATAAGACTTCAAAGCAGAATCATCCTTCATATGTGATGTTTTGTTATTGTTGTGATTTTCATTTGTCACTATACCATGTGACCAACGCCGACCAATGAAACGCACGGGATATGAACTAATACAAAACAACAAACATGATCCAAAAGTCTTGCCTTGATTGATGCATAGACATAGGCGGTTGGTCTTAACATGGAGATAGTAATGACTAAACCTACTGGCTTAAAATTGAGTGTTGACACTATTATACGTGTATTTCTAAAAATAACAATTAGGCCTAGGCCTAAACGTGGAATTAGTTTGTGTAAATCCACTATGACCGTCTCACCACCTTCACTTCCAGGATTGCACAACTTAAACTTAAACTATGAAAATATTATCTGATATTAATGAATAAAATTATTATAATTATAATCATTCATAGGCGTACTACGTGTTCGTGAAGTTTAGTTTTACAAATAAAATACAGACTCACATCATGTATTAATGATGTAATTTTGATTAGTTTCAAGAAATCTTTAAGACACAGTACGCTAAACGTAAATTAAAGTCAAATTAATAAATATTTATAGTGTACTGTAGATAGGGTTTATTATTATAAGAAGTGAGCAAAAAACGTTATTTCCTGTCATGATAGACTTACACTTACTGTCAAATAAAGCTAAGTAAAAGTAATTACTCTTGGAAATAAGTCTAAGTAATACAACAGATTAACGGGTAGTCTACATATTTCGTAAATGTTTTTTCCGAAATGGGTTCCCTTCTAGCAAAATTATACAATGAAATTCTCAGAATTATTCTGACTGACAGTGTCAGTGACACATCTCAAAGAAGAGTCCTTCTGTTAGGACTTGAATCTTCAGGAAAAACAACAATACTTTACAGGGTATGCCTACAATACTGAATATTATAAGCTTAGATTTTTTGTATAATGATAGATACCACCAAATGTTGAATGATTTAAGACTAATTCCATCTACTGTATTTAATGTTGTATTGTAGAGAATATTGGTACTATGATCGCAGTCCAAACTCTGTTTTCGTTCTTGTTTCACATTAATGTGTACCTACCTATTTTGTGGTTAATTGATCTAAATATTATATCAATAAATAGTCATTAATTAATTTCAATATTTATTTGTTAGGGTTAGTTATGTTTTACACTAATCCTAACATTTAATATAATTATATTTAAATTAATTTACATAAATATAGACAAGGTAATTAATCATACAGGTAGGGACTAATAGACACAGTGGAGGTTGGAGTGCAATTATAGAACCAGAACATCTTTCTGTGTTATTCTTATTACTTCAGTTTTTCTGCCATTCAAACTAAGAACTATGTTTTGGACTCTCTTTTGCAAAAATATATATCATTGTTTTATATTCTTCGTATAGTACGAGGCGTTGGTTAGCATGTCTTTCCACTGCCTTCTATTTCATGTGTTGTCAATTATTTCTGATACAGATGTTCTTCCATGCCACAATGCTAGGTTGTCAAACATCTTCTCTCTTGGTCTTCCCTTGTCTCTCTTGCTCCAACTTGTCTGTTGTTACAATTTTCTATCTTTCCTCTTCTCAGGATGCGTCCACAAAATGTGGACTGTCTACCCTCTCTCTGATGCGGGTAAGCAGTTCTCTTTTGAATTAACTTCTTTCAAGATATCTTCATTATGCTTTTTAAATGCCCATGTTATTCTTCTAAAAACATCACTGTTGCCTTAAAATAATTTTCACTGTTCTGCTGATTGTCCAAGATTTACTTCCATACACCAGAATTGGTTCTATATAATTTTTCATTAAGCATCTTCTATATTACTGCTGTATTACCAGTATTGTTATTCTTGTCTTGGTTATTATTGTTATTCTTGTCTTGGTTATTATTGTTATTCTTGTCTTGGTTATTATTGTTATTCTTGTCTTGGTTATTATTGTTATTCTTGTCTTGGTTATTATTGTTATTCTTGTCTTGGTTATTATTGTTATTCTTGTCTTGGTTATTATTGTTATTCTTGTCTTGGTTATTATTGTTATTCTTGTCGTGGTTATTATTGTTATTCTTGTCTTTGTAATTATTGTTATTCTTGTCTTGGTTATTATTGTTATTCTTGTCTTGGTAATTATTGTTATTCTTGTCTTGGTTATTATTTCAGGTAAAACTCAATGAAAATATCAGCACTACTCCAACAATTGGCTTTAATGTTGAGACATTCTCTCCAGTCAGAGGTTTAACTTTGACCATGTGGGATGTTGGAGGTCAGGAGATCATCCGTTCCCAGTGGAAACAATACATTTATAACATACAGGTAGAAAATTAACTGATTAAAAAAAACCTACTGTTCATGTCAATATTGGGCAAAGTGGCTCATAGCATAATGAAGTTATTTCTATAGCAGATGATGGAACTTGTGTATCGGGAAACTTCTGCACAAATTTGCTCATATCTTCTGTATATTTACCCCCATTATTAAGCACTAGTTGCACCATGAATACTCTTTATTCAGTGGTTAGAGCTATTCCTGATCGAGAAGTTATCTCTGCATCTAACATCAATCTGCTGAATATTTCTGTATAAAGGTCAATAGAAATTCACAACTTTCAATGGCATCTTATTCAACATATATATTGTTTATTAAAATTTAGTGCATAGCGACTTAATAGACACCCTGTATTCAAATAAATAAAATAAACACAGGAATACATTTGTAAAGTAGTTATATTTATAAAACACAACTCATATTATTGTAATATTGTCACTTGTTTTATTTTTTATACTGCTTGTCCTATGTTTTCTCAGGGCCTTCTCTTCATTGTTGACAGTTCAGATCTTTCCAGGATGTTTGAAGCAAAGTATGAACTTCATGGTATTATTAATGAACCAGATATGTGCAGAGTGCCAGTTGTAGTTGTAGCCAACAAGCAAGATCTACCAGGTGCCCTTTCTATAGCAGAAGTAACTGACATACTTAGTCTGAATAAATTGGAAGATCACAATTGGTTTGTGCAACCAGCAAGTGCAACAACTGGAGATGAAATCTGTGAGGCAATGCAAGAAATGGCTAAACTAGTTAAAGAGTTTAACAAATTATAAATAAGTCAAAATGATTGATTGGTTTAGTCTTGAATATTTTAATGTTTATTAAGTTAGCTTTTATCGAAATATAGATCAGCAGCACATTGCTGGAGCCAACAGAGGTGCCATGAATAACTGGAGCCCAACAGAGATGCCATGAATAACTGGAGCCCAACAGAGATGCCATGAATAACTGGAGCCCAACAGAGGTGCCATGAATAACTGGAGCCCAACAGAGGTGCCATGAATAACTGGAGCCCAACAGAGGTGACATGAATAACTGGAGCCCAACAGAGGTGCCATGAATAACTGGAGCCCAACAGAGGTGCCATGAATAACTGGAGCCCAACAGAGATGCCATGAATAACTGGAGCCCAACAGAGGTGCCATGAATAACTGGAGCCCAACAGAGGTGACATGAATAACTGGAGCCCAACAGAGGTGCCATGAATAACTGGAGTTCAAAAGAGGTACCATGAATAATTGGATCCCAACAGAGGTACCATGAATAACTAGAGCCCAACAGAGGTGCCATGAATAACACTGTGACCTTGCTTGCATGTTATAAGAATCGCCTATGGTGGTTTTGGTGGTTGGTTGACCGTCTCATCCTATGGAAGAGCATCAAATGCAAAAAATTCATGCTGAAGTCAGATGCATCTTGCTAAAAAGTCACAAATATCACAGTCAAGCTGTGACACAATATATTCTGTTCTTTGGACCACATTACTAATATTCTGCAAGAATTTAAGATTGAAGACAGATGAAAAAAAAAAGAGAATGATGAAATATAAAACACATTTTGAAAACAACCATTTTAAAAACCATCTACACGCATGTGGTTGCGTCTGTGGGTCTCACCAATGTCCCACTAGACATACCATCCATGCAACAGAAAACCTTAGTGGATGACATGCCGTTATATTGAGGTTATCTTCTTATAGAAGCTTCATGGCATGTCATCTATACAGTTATGATTTTGTTTTGTTGTTGAAATGTTTTTCATGTTTGCCTGAATATATATGTATGCACCCTCTGTGGTTGGGAGGGAGCCAGAGATGTACTGTGCAGCACTGGGGAGGAGGAAACTGATATCACTGTTTTTCCTATGGCTGAGGCCCATCATAGAGGCACAGTGACTCAGGACGTGACAATCCTTTTGATTTGGGCATTTGGCTGCGTGCCTGGAGCAATAGAGTAGTTCGGCATAACCAGTAGTCAATTGGTGGTGGATAATGGGCACAGTGAACCCTATCTTGGCTACAGTGGCTAGGAGCAGTGCATAGGTTGAAACCTACCTTCCTGGAGGTGTGATAGTTATTCTCTGGCTCTGTCCCGGGGTGGGCAGAAAATCCACAGACTTCCCAGCAATATAATGCCATCTAATGGCATTAGGTCAAAGGGAATGAGCCCATAGACCGCTGGATCAGCAACCAACCAACCAAAAAACCATCTACCAGTAAGTGAATCACTGTTACAGGCATACATTACGATGTACTAATGTAGTCCCAACCAATATAAAGCTTAAAATTTGAAGGCTTGAAGAAGTTTAGATGTTTACTTATCTGGGAGTCCAAATTAGTGGTGATGGTGAATCAACAGCTGAAGTTAAGAAAAGACTGACCATGGCCCCATGACAAGATTAACCACCATTTGAAAAAGTAGGACCACCACCCATATTACAGTTAACGTATATAAATCTTTGGTTTTGTCAATAGGCCCCCATTTCTATGTGGTTGTAAGACCTGGACTCTAATTGCGGACTTAAAAGAATCCATGTGTAAACTTCTTCTTCAGCATTAATTCTCAAACTCCTGCTGGACTTCTATTGCAGTAGGACAATGGCCCTATTAGATTTCCAGCAGGATATACTCCAGAGAATGGAAATGCGTTGTGTCGCCGTTTTATTTGCGCCAATGGCCCGACACATCCGTCTTCGGCAGGATGTGTAAACAAATGCTATAGACGTGTGTTGGGTATCTGTTACCAAGAACATACAACTACTGTGTTTATGCATGATAGAATTAATGTATTAGAGGATCAACAAGAACCCCCATGTTAACAATCATGAAACTTAGTAAATTCCGGAGCTACAGGCACGTGATGAGATATTCCTCTTTGACAAAATGCGTTCTTCGAGGTACAGTGGAGGGTAAAAGAAGACAAGGTGAAAAGAAGACATGGCTGGATAAGATCAAGGACTTGATGGGGTGTGAAGTTTCAAACTCATCAGGATGGTAGACGATAGAGATGTGTAGAGATCTTTCTGCACCAAATCCCTCAATGTGTCACCCGTACGACTATGATGGATTTTGTTATTATTATTATTATTATTATTACATATATACATACACACTATTATTGACTGTTTATTCAATGATGTTGTGATATTTGTACCACATGGTGTGATATTTGTACCACATGGTGTGATATTTGTACTAGTGATATTTGTACCACATGGTGTGACATTTGTACCGCATGTTGTGATATTAGTACCATGTTGTGATATTTGTATTGCATGTTGTGATATTTGTACCACATATTGTGATATTTGTACCATGTGATATTTGTACAACATGTTTTGGTATTTGTACCACATGATATTTGTACCACATGTTGTGATATTTGTACCATGTGATATTTGTACCACATGTTGTGATATTTGTACCACATTGTCAGATAGCATCATCATTTTCATAATTAGTATTTGAATAACACAACTTGTATATCCCAGCTTATGTGTAACATCCTCCTGGGTGTCAGGTTCCAGAACATCCTTTTTGTCCTGAGTCTGTGAGCATCTTCCTGCTTGTCAGGTTCTAGAACATCCTTTTTGTCCTGAGTCTGTGAGCATCTTCCTGCTTGTCAGGTTCTAGAACATCCTTTTTGTCCTGAGTCTGTGAGCATCTTCCTGCTTGTCAGGTTCTAGAACATCCTTTTTGTCCTGAGTCTGTGAGCATCTTCCTGCTTGTCAGGTTCTAGAACATCCTTTTTGTCCTGAGTCTGTGAGCATCTTCCTGCTTGTCAGGTTCTAGAACATCCTTTTTGTCCTGAGTGTCTGTGAGCATCCTCTTGGTTGTAGCTTCAAAATACCTTTTTTTGCCCTGAACATCTCAATTTGATTTGATCTGTGAACCAATTCAGGATAACAATCTAGTATTCTGAATATGAAGAATATAAACAGATGTGACCAAGTGTCTTGTTGTATCAAAGATGATTGATAAACCCTGAGTACCTATGTACACATTGCACATATTGAAGTAACTCTTGCCACTATAGGCCTACATATCAATTCAATCAATCAAGTGCCATGTTGAGTGGCGTATGCGACCATGCTTCTCCAAAACTCACCATCTCTTGTGTTGTTAATAAGTTCAATTGGTGACTTCTTTTTGTGCCACAGTGAGAATACATCAAGAAATTATGTTACCTTCCTCTATCTCTTCTCCCCTTGATCTTTCCGGTGGTTACTAACTGTCACATGCTGTAACATTGTGTCTGTTTCTGATTGTCTACTAACTGTCACATGCCCTAACATCGTGTCTGTTTCTGATTGTCACTAATGTCAATTTACTTCAGCATCTCTGAGAATGTCTGCATTAGTTATTTTGGTTGTCCATGGAATTTGAAGCATTCTTCTTAAAACCACATTCCAATTGCCTCCAGCTTATCCTCCAGGGCACTTTTGTTTAATGTCCATGCTTTGCTTCCATAAAGAAAGTTTGGTTCTGTAAAACATCACAGCGATCAAACTCGTATATGCATTGATATTATTCTAGTGCATAGAATGTTTCTCATTTTTTGAAATGTTAATTTGGCCTATGCTATCTTGTTCTTGATCATATTGGAGCACTATATTAATGTATGCCTCAGAAACATGGACAATAAACAAACAATTAGAAGACAGAATTGATGCCTTTGAGATGTGGATATATAGAATTGGGAAAGAGAAGAAAACAAACAGGTTATTTTTTTTTCCGTAGCATATTCTATTCAGGATGTAACTATCAACCTATAATTTTTTGGCTGTGGTTATTTTCTAAGCAATATAAATACATTCAGTAGTTTGCCATTGCTTTCTGAACGGTCCGGATGCACAATTGTCTGTGGCAGGGATCGAACTCTGTACCTTGGCCGTCATAGACGCACTCTGTACCACAGAGGTTCTAACAACTTAATATGAAGAAAGAAGTACTAAGAGAAATAAAGATCAAGCAAATAAAATATTTTGGACACATTAAAAGACCTTATTGAAGATAAAGTCAAAGTGAAGCGAGCAAGAGTTAGGCAGAAATACAAGTGGGAGAGTAACATCACAAAATGGACAGGTTACAGTGGATGTCGGAGGTCTGTTGCAGCCAACCTTCATTGCAGAGATGGCACTTGATGATGATATGATCCTCTACCAATCTAATATATAAAACATATATATATATATATATATCAATATATACATGTGTGTGCACGTGTTTATGTGTTTATATATATTTTGGTGTATGATGATGTTCGTCCGACGTAATCGACGATGACCAAAAACTCAACCATAATAATAATAACAATAAATAATAAAAGTTAATAGCGCGTTTTTAAATGACTAGCAAGTCCAATGCGCGCACAAAATGTTCTTTTACAGAATTGACAACAATAGAGGGTATCTATGTGAGGTTGAGATGTTTTTTTTCTTTTCTACGTGTTCGCTTTTGTCTTGCAGTATCTTGTCTGGATTCTTCCGCAGCTAGTGCTCCCGTTCTAATGCTGTAACGCCATGCTGTTCTATCCTGAGCGAGGCTCTCCCAAGCGCCTACGTCAATGTTAAGATGTTTCAAGGATGACTTGAGCGTGTCTTTGAAGTGCTTTTTCTGTCCTTTTTTTGGGTGTATATTAGTGTGTCTGTTGGCACCTTAATTTTTGTTTTGCAGCTCTGTACATCTGTATATAGGTATATGTATTTGCATGCATGCATTTGTACTAGTTTGTACTTATATATATATATTTACATATTTGTATGTGTTCACATATGTATAGGTGTAGATGTATAAATATTCTGATGGTATGTATATATACATGTGTTCGCTTGTGTGATTGTATGTACATGTGTGTGTATGCTTATCTATTCCAGAGGTTGTCAACTGCTAATCCTCCCAAAATATTTTTTTTTCTGCATCTTTTGATAGCCCCCCCCCCAGCTACCAATTTCCTTTTATTTCATATTCTCTTCTCTTCCTTGTTTATTTCCCCACCATCTTGACATTACTCATTGGTGGCACCCAACTCTGCTTTTACATCTTTCATGTTGGGCTTCCATTTGATCTAATATTTTACTTACTACTTTATCACCCTTAGCAATTGCCCATTGATCTATGTCAATTTCTGTCTTCCAATAGTGCGAAAATTTATGCTCACATATTGAATTCACGCAATTTGTCATTTATTAGACACAGGTGTGGTTAATTTCACTTGGCCTTGTCTATTGGTAAGAGAATCAAGTCCAAGTCATTCTAGTTGGCAATATTTTATGGTTTTGTATTTTTGATTGTTATTTGTTTCTTGAAAAAGGTCCCACAACGTAGAAAATTGTCTATGCTCTGTGTTTCATTGTTATTTATTTATTTTTACTCTTCTTCTTCTTTCATTCACTTGAAACATGTCTATATCTGTAATTCTGTCTCCTTAATAAAACTCACTGTCTTTTGTAGTTCATACAGTGTCCCATAGAGCTTTGATTCCAGTGTTGTTTCCTCTGGCCAATATGTCTGCCTCAGCGTTTCATGTTCAGAACACTCTTGAAGTATATGTTTGGCACTCTGTGCTGCCTGTCCACATGTACACATGGCCGTGTTGCCAATCTTGAACTTTGTATACATGTGACTGCGGAGTCGGTTGTGTCCTGTTCTGAGACGTAGAATTATAACTTGTTCTGATCTCTTCATAATGTGATAGTCATCTTGTGTTGGTGTTTGTGGCTTTCTTATTGACTTTATCATCTGTTTTTTCTGATGGTAGGTGATTGGTATATCTGGTTGGTCTTCGGCAGCACCTTCTTTAGCCAGTTGGTCTGCTTTTTCATTTCCTGGTATTCCACAGTGAGAGGGTATCCACTGCATGGTTATCCTATAATGGTAAGACAAATTTTTTTTTTTTTTTATATTTTTTTTTTACTCTTGATAATTAGGTATTTTACAGTAACCTTATGTAGTAACCTATAATACTACCTTATGTAGTATTTCCTGCGTTCACATTAATGGTGTGTAAGAAAAACCATCTTTCACATTAATAGTCTGTCCTTTTTTGTCGTTGGAATCACTAGGATTGGTGTAATATTTATATCTTGAGCATTAAGTTGCTGTATTCTTCTGTAGATTGTTTTCTTGAATCAATAAGATATTGAAATCTTAGATCAATTTTACGGAATAGCATCCCTCTTGTTTTGCATTTTTGACATTCCAATAGCCAATGCATTCCAATACCAATGTGCATATATTTAATGGAAAGTCTGCCTGTATCTTCTCTGTCCAATCCACTTCTGATTCTGTATACATACTTCCTGTATCTCCTTGAGATACAGACATATTATTTGCAATCTGCTGAAAGAGATAGAGCTGGAATGTGTATACCTGGAGATGACCAACATCGGTTCAGAAGATAACTGGTAACAGACTTGTATTTATGGCCTTTTGCATCTTGCAGACGGTCATTTAGCAATACGAAGATGCAATCTGTTGAATATTTTCTCAGGAATTGGTGTTTTCAAGTGATCGTATCACAGCGACGGAAGATTTTGTTTAAATACGAAGTTAATTATGAAGGTTGCTGAATATAACTATCAATATTAATAAATCAGAAATAACAATAAAACAAAGAACAAAGACAATTTTTGATGTGTCTGTCCTATTGGGACCTTTGTCAAGAAACAAAAACCAATTAAGACAACACAACTATAAAAATACAACAATGCCAAGACTTGGACAATGGTTTCACTACAAAATGAAATTCCCAATATTTGACTGCGGCAATGGTTTTTGTAGGGAAACCATTGTCCAAGTCTTGGCATTGTTGTATTTTTATAGTTGTGTTGTCTTAATTGGTTATTGATTCTTGACAAAGGTCCCAATAGGACAGACACATCAAAAATTGTCTTTGTTTTATTGTTATTTCTGATTTATTTATATTGATAGTTAGGCTATATTCAGTAACCTTTATAATTAACTTCGTATTTACCTCTTATTTGTCTGGTTACTGCGGCACTTTCCATTTTGTCGGACATCCCCCGATATTTTGGTTATTTATATTTAAGATTTTTGTTTGCATCTTTCTCTTTTTTCTTTCATATCTTTAAGAAGATTAATTCTGAACAATGCTGCTCCTACACACAGGTTCTGTCTCCAGACATCCTGAGTTTCGGCCGTGTTTTCTCAGTTTTTGGATTCTATGTGGAAGCCTTTCATTGAGGATTTACAGATGTCTTTTTACCTCAACATTGTATTCTGCGGGCTCAATGGTCTTCAGCCAGTTCCCAAATAGTACTTGTTTTGGAATGCAACAGTGTGGCATTCTGCTCTTCTTCTTGCTTCTTGATTAGAAACTGGCCTCACAGCACGTGGGGCATTCCCATAAGTTCCAGCAGCCATTCGACTCGATGGTGTTTTGAATCCAATGCTGCTGAAACTGATGTCGACATCAGGGCACAACTCTGGCCCTTGCGACTGGTTTCTTTGTTGTTCCGCCCACACTCGCCGTGCCCATAACTAGCTGAAACACAAAGTCAGCCTGTCGGAACAACATGGTAACTATTATCGAAGGTTACAGCTAACCTTTCTCGTATTCTGCTGACATGACCTATCCAACGCAATCTATTTATATTGAGTGTTTCTATGGCAGATGGTAGCTGAGTGTGATACAACACTTCCATGTTGGTGATTTTGTCGTACCATTTAATGTTTAAGATCTTATGGAGACATCTTAGATGAAAATGTTAAGTCTCCTCTCATGTTTGTTGTAGGTAACAGACATGCAAGATGCAATAACACTTGATTTCATTGTGTAGTCTACTTACAACAAACCAATTCCAGTCAAATATCTTTGTCCTTTTTGTGTTCACAATTTCAACACTTATTTCCCTTTAAAGTCAGATTTATTTTGATGGATTCTTTACAATGTTAAAGATGAACCATGATATTGTGCTTGCATTTAAATTTATAAAAGCAATTTCTACCAAAATAATTGTGTAAATAAAAAATTTTTGTGCATTTTTTACATATTTTTGTTATTTAGTTTGACTTTTGTTTGTTTTCTAAAATGAAATATTTGGTGCTGGTACCACTTCAGTTCATTTCTGCGTTCAGTTTTTGTAAAAATAAACTCTTTTCTCTCCAAAAATCATATTATAGCAAAAAAGGGTACCACTCCCATAGAAACATTAATGTATAACTTTTCTGGGGTTTTTTTACATATTAAAAATACTTGAACTTAATACACTTGAAATATTCCGTAATGAAATGTTTCATCATGAAAAACATGAAATGTTGTAATAGAGTATTGACACAATAAATGAAACAAATTGTCTAGTTTTGTTGCAAATTCTGCTCTGTCCTAAAGCTTTGAAATCCAACAAACAAACCAAAAAAAGTGTAAACAATTGCAGATGTAAATGTAACATTTTATTTGATCAAATATGAGTAACATTAATTACAAGATGTTTACACATATAGAAATTTATAAAGAGTGGAATCAATTCTGATGTATCTAATGAAACAATTTATGGTACACTACTGGTAGATGTGACTATATTTCTTGCAGAAAGCGAAATGAAATAAATGTCAACAGGTAGGCAAATCTTTGTTTTTCAGTTTTTTTTAGCAATTATTTCTCTTGGCTATAATTACCCATCAGTTGGTAGATGTTGAGTTATTTATTTAAGAGGTTTGAATGGGTGGGGTTCTCTGTGGGTGGTGTGCACATCTTTGCATCCGGCAGGCAGTCCTCGTGGCTAACAGACTTACTACATCTTTAGTTGTCACAGGTAAACGCAACAAACTTACGATTACATTAGCCATTGTGTATCTAGGACTCAGCCGGCAGTCAGTCTATTGTCTTTCCCCAGGTGAATGATGGTTGATAGCATTCACACTTGCCATTAAGCGTATTGGTGGGAGCTTAAGTTGTAGTTCCAAGGCCAGATGTGTCACCATGGTTGCATTTAGTCCATGTTTGTTCAGGGCTGTCTTGATGTTTTCTATCCACCGTTTCCTTGGTCTACCTTTGGCCTTACGCCCATATATTCTTTTGTTATATGCTCTTATTGGTATTCGGTATGGCTTAATTCTCATAAGGTGACCAAACCATTTTACTTGCTGTCTCTGAATATGTTCAATACATGATATTATACTAACTCTTTTCTTAATTTCTTATTTTATCTAGTTTGGTAACCATTGCTACTTTTCTCAGACACTCCATTTCACATGGCAGGCAGTGACATCATTGAATGTGTGATTAGTACAGATTTTTATAAATAGTTAAATTGTAGTCCCATCTACTGGTACTGTACCACATTTATGTGTGTGTATATATATATATATATATATATATATATATATATGTATAGCCTAATAAAACAACATGTATACATACCAATCAGTACAGATTTAAATGTTCAGACCTAGTACTCCAGATTTTGGAAATTTTAACTAGATGAATGATGAACATTTTGATAATATAAATTTTAACACAAATTCCTCGACATATTAAGTGCTATAAAATTATTAACTTTATAATATTTATATTTTGGTATTAGTATTTTTGTATGATTGGCTTGGTTAAGGTGACTGTAACATCAATCATTTCAATGTCAATGAAATGAGAGAGTTAGGCTTGAGTCAAAGGCAAATTTATAAACTGGGATAGATGAGGCATCCAGAATGTGATTGGAGGAATTTGTTATCAAGTTTGACACAAGTAGGATTAAGCGTCTGAGGGGTAGAATAAGGAGCGTGTTTTACCATCAAGTCACAGGCACCATCAGTTTGCATACAATTCAACATTTGTTACAGGGACTGATCACCTGTAGATTTACCCAAAGCACAATAATGTCGGATAATAGCCAATAACCAACAGCAGTGATTTTAAAAAATGTATAGTAGGCCTATGTCTATATCAGCTGTGAAATCATTTAACAATCAGGACGTAATAAAATTATGAAGTAAGTTTATATGAAACAAAAACACCAATGAGATGAGATAACAGGATCTGTAGATGTGAATCTACAGAATAATGGGGCGGATTATATTATTGACATAGATGCAAAAAAGACTATGTCTATAGGATCTTAGATGCATTAGATATGAGAAAATAAATATTGGATAAAGTATTAAAAAAACAAATTATACATTTTGTTCACAATATAAAATGACATAATATAATGTTAAATACAAAAGGAGAAGATAATGATGAACAAATACAGAGGATATTATGCAAAACATTAAAAAAACATGCCAGGAATAGCAGTTGAAAGTTACAATCTGAGTAATCTAAGAAATGCTGATGATACAGTTCTGATTGAAGAGAGCATACAAGAACTTAGAGCCCTGTTAGATATGGTAGTACAAGAAAGTGAAAACAAAGGCTACAGTCTAAACAAGAAGAAAACAGAAGTAATGGTTATTTCAAAGAAATACGCACCGCAGAAATGCAGTATTACTATCAATGATGCAAAATTAAAACAAGCGAATAAAGTCAAGTATCTTGGCGCAATTTTAATATCAGATGGCAGGTGCTCCAATGAGATCAAGAACAGGATAGCACAGATCAAATCAAAATTTCAAAAAATCAGAAACATTCTATGCAATGGGGTAATATCAATGCATACACGAGTTCGAGTGCTAGGATGTTATAATGAGCCAATCCTTCTTTATGAGTGTGAAGCATGGACAGTAAACAAAAGTTCCCAAGATAGCTGGAGGAAACTGAGATGTGGTTTTTAAGAAGAACGATGAAAATTCCATGAACAGCCAAGAAAAACTAATGTAGAAGTTCTCAGAGATGCTGTAATAAAACAACAAATTATACTATATTATATTATAATTAGAAACATAAAATCAAGATTTTTAGGGAATGTGATGAGAAAAATAACACTTGAACATTTACTAACTACCGGAAAGATCACAGGGGAGAAGAGACAGGAAGACAAAGAGAGAAATTTCTGGATGGTTTGTCACTATGGCACAATAAGAAGTCACCAACTGAACTTATTAATGACACAAAAGATAGAGTTGTGGAGAAGCATGATTGCCCACACCACTCGGCATGGCACTTGATTTATTGATTGATTGTTGAACAGCAGTGAGATAAAGGAAGACTATGATATAAGTTGATTAGACAACTCAATGTTTATACATCACATGATGATGATGACCATTTGTTACATTCACTTTATAAAATTCAGTTCAAGTTGTGTCCTTGACTAATACGCTCTGTCATGGTATCTGAGCTCCTTGAATATGAGTGTGCAGATGGCTGATAAGCTTTATGTTGGCATCAAATGTCCATGACTATTAATTCTTAGGTAGCTAATATGCTCTATGCTGGTGTATTACCGAGAACACAGACCAATGTGTTTGTGTGTGATAGAACTAATGTATTAGCAGATCAACAAGAGTCACTGTTAACAATTGTGAAACTTCATACACTCCGCTGGTACGGACACGTGATGAGACATTTCTCAGTGACAAAAGATTTTCTTAAAAGTACGGTTGAGGGAAGAAAAAGATGAGGTGGAAAGAAGAAGACATGACTGGATAACATCATAGACTGGACAAGGTGTGAAGTTTAATGTGACACAACACTTAATGTGACACCCCTACAACAATCAATGTGACACCCCTACAACACTCAACGTGACACCCCTACAACACTCAATGTGACACCCCTACAACAAATGTGACACCCCTACAACAATCAATGTGACACCCCTACAACAATCAATGTGACACCCCTACAACAAATGTGACACCCCTACAACACTGAATGTGACACCCCTACAACACTGAATGTGACACCCCTACAACACTCAACGTGACACCCCTACAACACTCAATGTGACACCCCTACAACACTTAATGTGACACCCCTACAACAATCAATGTGACACCCCTACAACAAATGTGACACCCCTACAACACTGAATGTGACACCCCTACAACACTGAATGTGACACCCCTACAACACTCAACGTGACACCCCTACAACACTCAATGTGACACCCCTACAACACTTAATGTGACACCCCTACAACACTCAATGTGACACCCCTACAACACTCAACGTGACACCCCTACAACACTCAATGTGACACCCCTACAACAAATGTGACACCCCTACAACACTGAATGTGACACCCCTACAACACTGAATGTGACACCCCTACAACACTCAACGTGACACCCCTACAACACTCAATGTGACACCCCTACAACACTCAATGTGACACCCCTACAACACTCATGGGTTTATGGATTTTATTATTATTATGCTGACCATCAATGTCCTTGGTCAGGTCGAGTATGATATTATTACTTTAGAGAATGTTTGATCTGCCAGGACAATTTCTAGCTACTCTACACTGTTGATCTGCAACATTGCTCCTTTTTTTCACAATATGCTGTGAAATATTGGATAGACAACATAAATATATGCACACATGCAGTCTTTCAAAGTGTAAGTTTAAGTCAAGACAAAAGTAGTTGTGGGTTCATTGCAATCAATTTTCACAGTTGAGATTACCTTGATCAAAAGTACATCACTTTCACAATTTTCTTCCGCAAATAAATTTATGCTTTGGTGGAGTACATCAATTTTACAATCTGCTTCCACAAAAAGATGTCTAAAGATGCCTCAATTTTACAATGTACATCCACAAAAATATGTCTAAAGTGCCTCAGTTTTACAATGTACATCCACAAAAAATGTCTTATGAAGTGGCTCGATTTTACAATGTACATCCACAAAAAATGTCTTATGAAGTGTCTCGATTTTACAATGTACATCCACAAAAATATGTCTAAAGATGCCTCAGTTTTACAATGTGTATCCACAAAAAGATGTCTTAAGTGCCTCAGTTTTACAAAGTTGATGTTTTGTGAAGTAGCCTACATTAGTTTTACAATATGTACATATACAACAAAGCAGAATGAGTTGGACATTTACTAAATTTGAGTTGGACATTTACTAAATTTGAGTTGGACATTTACTAAATTTGAGTTGGACATTTACTAAATTTGAGTTGGACATTTACTAAATTTGAACTGGACATTTACTAAATTTGAGTTGGACATTTACTAAATTTGAGTTGGACATTTACTAAATTTGAACTGGACATTTACTAAATTTGAGTTGGACATTTACTAAATTTGAGTTGGACATTTACTAAATTTGAACTGGACATTTACTAAATTTGAGTTGGACATTTACTAAATTTGAGTTGGACATTTACTAAATTTGAGTTGGACATTTACTAAATTTGAACTGGACATTTACTAAATTTGAACTGGACATTTACTAAATTTGAGTTGGACATTTACTAAATTTGAGTTGGACATTTACTAAATTTGAGTTGGACATTTACTAAATTTGAACTGGACATTTACTAAATTTGAGTTGGACATTTACTAAATTTGAGTTGGACATTTACTAAATTTGAGTTAGACATTTACTAAATTTGAGTTGGACATTTACTAAATTTGAGTTGGACATTTACTAAATTTGAACTGGACATTTACTAAATTTGAGTTGGACATTTACTAAATTTGAGTTGGACATTTACTAAATTTGAACTGGACATTTACTAAATTTGAGTTGGACATTTACTAAATTTGAGTTGGACATTTACTAAATTTGAACTGGACATTTACTCAATTTGAGTTGGACATTTACTCAATTTGAGTTGGACATTTACTCAATTTGAGTTGGACATTTACTAAATTTGAGTTGGACATTTACTAAATTTGAGTTGGACATTTACTAAATTTGAGTTGGACATTTACTAAATTTGAGTTGGACATTTACTAAATTTGAGTTGGACATTTACTAAATTTGAGTTGGACATTTACTAAATTTGAGTTGGACATTTACTAAATTTGAACTGGACATTTACTAAATTTGAGTTGGACATTTACTAAATTTGAGTTGGACATTTACTAAATTTGAGTTGGACATTTACTAAATTTGAGTTGGACATTTACTAAATTTGAACTGGACATTTACTAAATTTGAACTGGACATTTACTAAATTTGAGTTGGACATTTACTAAATTTGAGTTGGACATTTACTAAATTTGAGTTGGACATTTACTAAATTTGAGTTGGACATTTACTAAATTTGAGTTGGACATTTACTAAATTTGAGTTGGACATTTACTAAATTTGAACTGGACATTTACTAAATTTGAGTTGGACATTTACTAAATTTGAGTTGGACATTTACTAAATTTAAGTTGGACATTTACTAAATTTGAACTGGACATTTACTAAATTTGAGTTGGACATTTACTAAATTTGAACTGGACATTTACTAAATTTGAGTTGGACATTTACTAAATTTGAGTTGGGCATTTACTAAATTTGAACTGGACATTTACTAAATTTGAGTTGGACATTTACTAAATTTGAGTTGGACATTTACTAAATTTGAGTTGGACATTTACTAAATTTGAGTTGGACATTTACTAAATTTGAGTTGGACATTTACTAAATTTGAACTGGACATTTACTAAATTTGAGTTGGACATTTACTAAATTTGAGTTGGACATTTACTAAATTTGAACTGGACATTTACTAAATTTGAGTTGGACATTTACTAAATTTGAGTTGGACATTTACTAAATTTGAACTGGACATTTACTAAATTTGAGTTGGACATTTACTAAATTTGAGTTGGACATTTACTAAATTTGAGTTGGACATTTACTAAATTTGAGTTGGACATTTACTAAATTTGAACTGGACATTTACTAAATTTGAACTGGACATTTACTAAATTTGAGTTGGACATTTACTAAATTTGAACTGGACATTTACTAAATTTGAGTTGGACATTTACTAAATTTGAGTTGGACATTTACTAAATTTGAGTTGGACATTTACTAAATTTGAGTTGGACATTTACTAAATTTGAACTGGACATTTACTAAATTTGAACTGGACATTTACTAAATTTGAGTTGGACATTTACTAAATTTGAGTTGGACATTTACTAAATTTGAGTTGGACATTTACTAAATTTGAACTGGACATTTACTAAATTTGAGTTGGACATTTACTAAATTTGAGTTGGACATTTACTAAATTTGAGTTAGACATTTACTAAATTTGAGTTGGACATTTACTAAATTTGAGTTGGACATTTACTAAATTTGAACTGGACATTTACTAAATTTGAGTTGGACATTTACTAAATTTGAGTTGGACATTTACTAAATTTGAACTGGACATTTACTAAATTTGAGTTGGACATTTACTAAATTTGAGTTGGACATTTACTAAATTTGAACTGGACATTTACTCAATTTGAGTTGGACATTTACTCAATTTGAGTTGGACATTTACTCAATTTGAGTTGGACATTTACTAAATTTGAGTTGGACATTTACTAAATTTGAGTTGGACATTTACTAAATTTGAGTTGGACATTTACTAAATTTGAGTTGGACATTTACTAAATTTGAGTTGAACATTTACTAAATTTGAGTTGGACATTTACTAAATTTGAGTTGGACATTTACTAAATTTGAGTTGGACATTTACTAAATTTGAACTGGACATTTACTAAATTTGAGTTGGACATTTACTAAATTTGAGTTGGACATTTACTAAATTTGAGTTGGACATTTACTAAATTTGAGTTGGACATTTACTAAATTTGAACTGGACATTTACTAAATTTGAACTGGACATTTACTAAATTTGAGTTGGACATTTACTAAATTTGAGTTGGACATTTACTAAATTTGAGTTGGACATTTACTAAATTTGAGTTGGACATTTACTAAATTTGAGTTGGACATTTACTAAATTTGAACTGGACATTTACTAAATTTGAGTTGGACATTTACTAAATTTGAGTTGGACATTTACTAAATTTGAACTGGACATTTACTAAATTTGAGTTGGACATTTACTAAATTTGAGTTGGACATTTACTAAATTTGAGTTGGACATTTACTAAATTTGAGTTGGACATTTACTAAATTTGAGTTGGACATTTACTAAATTTGAGTTGGACATTTACTAAATTTGAGTTGGACATTTACTAAATTTGAACTGGACATTTACTAAATTTGAGTTGGACATTTACTCAATTTGAGTTGGACATTTACTAAATTTGAGTTGGACATTTACTAAATTTGAGTTGGACATTTACTAAATTTGAACTGGACATTTACTAAATTTGAACTGGACATTTACTAAATTTGAGTTGGACATTTACTCAATTTGAGTTGGACATTTACTAAATTTGAGTTGGACATTTACTAAATTTGAGTTGGACATTTACTAAATTTGAACTGGACATTTACTAAATTTGAACTGGACATTTACTAAATTTGAGTTGGACATTTACTAAATTTGAGTTGGACATTTACTAAATTTGAGTTGGACATTTACTAAATTTGAGTTGGACATTTACTAAATTTGAGTTGGACATTTACTAAATTTGAGTTGGACATTTACTAAATTTGAACTGGACATTTACTAAATTTGAGTTGGACATTTACTAAATTTGAGTTGGACATTTACTAAATTTGAGTTGGACATTTACTAAATTTGAGTTGGACATTTACTAAATTTGAGTTGGACATTTACTAAATTTGAACTGGACATTTACTAAATTTGAGTTGGACATTTACTAAATTTGAGTTGGACATTTACTAAATTTGAGTTGGACATTTACTAAATTTGAACTGGACATTTACTAAATTTGAGTTGGACATTTACTAAATTTGAGTTGGACATTTACTAAATTTGAGTTGGACATTTACTAAATTTGAGTTGGACATTTACTAAATTTGAGTTGGACATTTACTAAATTTGAGTTGGACATTTACTAAATTTGAGTTGGACATTTACTAAATTTGAGTTGGACATTTACTAAATTTGAACTGGACATTTACTAAATTTGAGTTGGACATTTACTAAATTTGAGTTGGACATTTACTAAATTTGAGTTGGACATTTACTAAATTTGAGTTGGACATTTACTAAATTTGAGTTGGACATTTACTAAATTTGAACTGGACATTTACTAACTTTGAGTTGGCCATTTACTAAATTTGAGTTGGACATTTACTAAATTTGAGTTGGACATTTACTAAATTTGAGTTGGACATTTACTAAATTTGAGTTGGACATTTACTAAATTTGAACTGGACATTTACTAAATTTGAGTTGGACATTTACTAAATTTGAGTTGGACATTTACTAAATTTGAGTTGGACATTTACTAAATTTGAGTTGGACATTTACTAAATTTGAGTTGGACATTTACTAAATTTAAACTGGACATTTACTAAATTTGAGTTGGACATTTACTAAATTTGAGTTTGACATTTACTAAATTTGAGTTGGACATTTACTAAATGTGAGGTGGACATTTACTAAATTTGAGTTGGACATTTACTAAATTTGAACTGGACATTTACTAAATTTGAGTTGGACATTTACTAAATTTGAACTGGACATTTACTAAATTTGAGTTGGACATTTACTAAATTTGAACTGGACATTTACTAAATTTGATTTGGACATTTACTAAATTTGATTTGGACATTTACTAAATTTGAGTTGGACATTTACTAAATTTGAGTTGGACATTTACTAAATTTGAGTTGGACATTTACTAAATTTGAGTTGGACATTTACTAAATTTGAGTTGGACATTTACTAAATTTGAGTTGGACATTTACTAAATTTGAACTGGACATTTACTAAATTTGAGTTGGACATTTACTAAATTTGAACTGGACATTTACTAAATTTGAGTTGGACATTTACTAAATTTGAACTGGACATTTACTCAATTTGAGTTGGACATTTACTCAATTTGAGTTGGACATTTACTAAATTTGAGTTGGACATTTACTAAATTTGAGTTGGACATTTACTAAATTTGAGTTGGACATTTACTAAATTTGAGTTGGACATTTACTAAATTTGAGTTGGACATTTACTAAATTTGAGTTGGACATTTACTAAATTTGAGTTGGACATTTACTAAATTTGAACTGGACATTTACTAAATTTGAGTTGGACATTTACACAATTTGAGTTTGACATTTACTAAATTTGAGTTGGACATTTACTAAATTTGAACTGGACATTTACTAAATTTGAACTGGACATTTACTAAATTTGAGTTGGACATTTACTAAATTTGAGTTGGACATTTACTAAATTTGAGTTGGACATTTACTAAATTTGAGTTGGACATTTACTAAATTTGAGTTGGACATTTACTAAATTTGAACTGGACATTTACTAAATTTGAGTTGGACATTTACTAAATTTGAGTTGGACATTTACTAAATTTGAGTTGGACATTTACTAAATTTGAGTTGGACATTTACTAAATTTGAACTGGACATTTACTAAATTTGAACTGGACATTTACTAAATTTGAACTGGACATTTACTAAATTTGAGTTGGACATTTACTAAATTTGAGTTGGACATTTACTAAATTTGAGTTGGACATTTACTAAATTTGAACTGGACATTTACTAAATTTGAGTTGGACATTTACTAAATTTGAGTTGGACATTTACTAAATTTGAGTTGGACATTTACTAAATTTGAGTTGGACATTTACTAAATTTGAGTTGGACATTTACTAAATTTGAGTTGGACATTTACTAAATTTGAGTTGGACATTTACTAAATTTGAGTTGGACATTTACTAAATTTGAACTGGACATTTACTAAATTTGAGTTGGACATTTACTAAATTTGAGTTGGACATTTACTAAATTTGAGTTGGACATTTACTAAATTTGAGTTGGACATTTACTAAATTTGAACTGGACATTTACTAAATTTGAACTGGACATTTACTAAATTTGAGTTAGCCATTTACTAAATTTGAGTTGGACATTTACTAAATTTGAGTTGGACATTTACTAAATTTGAGTTGGACATTTACTAAATTTGAGTTGGACATTTACTAAATTTGAACTGGACATTTACTAAATTTGAGTTGGACATTTACTAAATTTGAGTTGGACATTTACTAAATTTGAGTTGGACATTTACTAAATTTGAGTTGGACATTTACTAAATTTGAGTTGGACATTTACTAAATTTGAGTTGGACATTTACTAAATTTGAACTGGACATTTACTAAATTTGAGTTGGACATTTACTAAATTTGAACTGGACATTTACTAAATTTGAGTTGGACATTTACTAAATTTGAACTGGACATTTACTAAATTTGAGTTGGACATTTACTAAATTTGAGTTGGACATTTACTAAATTTGAGTTGGACATTTACTAAATTTGAACTGGACATTTACTAAATTTGAGTTGGACATTTACTAAATTTGAGTTGGACATTTACTAAATTTGAGTTGGACATTTACTAAATTTGAGTTGGACATTTACTAAATTTGAGTTGGACATTTACTAAATTTAACTACAACTTTCAACATTATATAACCAATCTTCTTCAGCTTTATTCTTTTCAGTTCCCTGAGGAAAATAGGTCTGCAACTGTTTATATACATCAATCTCTGTGCCCTGCCATCTTTTATAATAAGTGAGGCTGGTGTAAAACTGTATACCAATAGTACCTACATAGAACACAAGTTTGATGACTTTTATGATTACCACAAAGTCTATCGGGTATTTGTACGCAAAAATTATTTTTCCTGTTTTGTATTTCTTGAAAAAGACCTTAAAATTTGAAAACGTCATGTATATTGTTATTTGCATTTTTCATACAATACCCTACAGTCTGATAGTCTGTGTGTTTATTGTGAAACTAATCAAAATTGTGTTCTATGCAACTACTATTGCCTTCTTCTACAACTGTGTCCATGAGGCCTCAATTAATTTAGCAGCTTTCTCACCTCTACTGTTCTTTTTCAGATGTTCTTCAGACTTTAAATTTCCATTTTCAGATGTTCTTCAGACTTTAAACTCTCCATTTTCAGATGTTCTTCAGACTTTAAACTCTCCATTTTCCCTATGGATTTTAGTCCAGCACTTGTTTAATTATACTGCCAAGCTTCTTTCACATGGTGTGTCCTATCCATCTTCATTCCGATCAAGATCAACTCCTTGAAGTGAGGGTGACGGCTCAGTCCAGCAAACAGAGGCTGGAAACAACCCGGTAAGATTGTTCTTACCATTGCCTAAATCAAGTAGAACCACAGTCCTGCCCAAGCAAGCATAGGTGCTGAAGTAAAAGATACCAGGCCTTGAGGCATACATACCTTTTTGTTGTTCGTCTATCACAAGTGATGATGACCATTTGTTACATCCACTTTTGAAAATTCAATTTTAGTTATGTCCTTGATTATGAGTTCGTAGATGGCTAATGAGCCCTATTCGAGCTGTAAATGTCCTTGGACAGTTTGGACATGGAATAACGACTGTAGACGGATCTTGGTCTATGCGTGACTTTCTAGCTGCTCTCCGCTGTTGAGCTGCTGCATTTCTCTTCTTTTCACAAGATGATGCGCTCTTTTTTATTTTAGAATGCCATGTAGATCTATTTTGTGCAAGTTCTTCCCATGTATCGTGGTCTATTTCAAAGGCTTTCAGTGAGTTCTTTAACGAGTCCTTGTAGCGCTTCCTTTGGCCACCTTGAGATCGTATACCCTTCTCTAGCTCACCATAGAGAAGTATCTTTGGCAGACGATGGTCTGGCATATGCACCAAATGACCTGCCTAACGAATCTGTGTCTGCATCAGGATCGTGTCAATGCTTGGGATACCAGCTCTATCAAGGACAGTGGTATCTGGAATCTTGTCTTGCCATCTGATGTTCATAACTTTTCTGAGACAATTTGTATGAAATTTATACATACCAGTAACCATGGTATCACGCAACATGACTAGGTAACATGTCTTCATAGCAACAAAATGCATCTTCATTGTCTATCTTTTATCTCGATCTCCACCGGGCACATTGTATAAATTATATATTAGGACAATACAAACATTATGACAACTTCCATAATAATAGCCCCGCTACTTCCTTATTTCAGCTAACTCAACATACTTGAACCCTATCCCTTTCCCTCTTGTAGATCTATCTTGTAGCAGGACCACGGTAGTACCAGATATCCAGCAGGATGTAGTCCAGAGAATGGAAATGTGTTGTGTCGCTGTTTTATTTGTGACAATGGCCCAACACATCCATATTCAGCATATTCCCTTTTTCAAGCCACAAAAATCATGCCTTTCACATACACATTACTTAGCCTACACAAATAATTCTCACATACACATTACTTAGTTATGTTATGTTCCTCCAGGGCCATAGGCGGCGCATAGGGCAGAAACCATAGCTTTCCATTTCTGTCTTTGTGTTGCCAGGTCTTTCAATATTACTTAGAGCTTACACATATAATTCTCCTTAAAGTTAAATTAACTGACCACATTTGTTGACACAATAAATACATTGTTAAAATATCACTTGTGGCAGAAGGTACAAAACTAATTTTGTTTTTAAATATTGGCAATATTTCCTATGTAACCTACCTGTAACATCTGAAATATATTAGAATAAATTATTTCAGCACATGTTTGTTTGTGAGTTTTCATTCTGAAACTCTCCACTGGAACTCTCTTGTAGAAGAACAATGGCTGTACTAGATTTAAAGCAGGATGTAGTTTGAAGAACAAAGATGCATTGTGTCTCCATTTTATTTGCGCAGATGCCCTGAAACATCCAACTTTGGCGGCACATCATCACATTAATAATGTATCTACTGTGACTGAAAACAATGATCTGTAGCTGTGATTGGACTTACACACTTCACCAATGTGTTACCAATGCCAGACCTGGACCCTGACAAAGAAACTAGAACAAAAACTTGCTGTATGCAAAATGAAGCGCCTGAGAACAGCGCTGGGGTAACAATAATAGATAAAATAAACAATGTCACTATAAGAAATATGATGAAAACAACATCATGCAAAGAATACACAGACACACAAAATATCAAATGGTTTGGCCACCTAATCAGAATGAAACCAGATTGCATTCCATTGAAAGCCTTCAATAAAAGATCATCTAAAAAGAGAAACAGGGGAAGACCCAGACAAAGATGGATAGATGACATCAGAGAAATACTAGAACACCAAGGCTGCACTATGGCAGCGGCATCACAGTTAGCTAAAGAAAGAAGACGTCGGCTTCCCATGACACCTAACGGCAAACATGGATAGGACAAGACACACTTCACCAATAATCTTGGATAATAAATATGATAATGTGTTCATTCTTATCTAAAATAATTATTATTTCCCATCTATCAAAGTACAGTTACCAATGCAAATCTGAAGCAGGATTAATGACCCTCTTATCTCCTATAAGGCAAAATATTGTAAATACCGAACATGGCATCTCTCATACATATATGAAGATACTACTAATGTATAGCTCGCAAACCTGGAAAATGATGGAAACATTACTGATGTATGGCTCACAAACCTGGAAAATGATGGAAACCTGAAAAATGATGGAAACACTTCTGATGTATGGCTCACAAACCTGGAAAATGATGGAAACACTACAGCATAAACTACAGACATTTATGAATAACTGCTCAAGAAGAATAGTAAACATTAGGTGGCAGGATAAGAAAATAAATGAAGAGATATGAACAGGCCAAGATCTGGTGGAAAGTAATATTTCGAAGAAAAAATAGAGATTGATTAAGCATGAGCTGAAATAACCAATAAAAGATATGCATATAACTAGAAAACTGATGACATGGAACCTGTAACGAAAACAGAAACAAAGAAAACAGGAATACAAGGAGAAGTGCAGCATGAAAAAGTTGATAGAGGATTGCATCTTTCAGCCTGACACATCCGACTTCAGCCTGACACATCATACTTCAGCCTCACACATCATACTTCAGCCTGGCTTTGAGTCACTATGATGTAGCGGGTAAGACAGCCAACTCTACCCACAAACCTCCTCTGACAACATGCATGGTAGATCACAGCTTTGCTATTTTTTGCTTCCCTTTTGGATACTTCCAACATATTGGCATAAGAAAGAGGCTCAATTAAACAGGGAGAAAATAGATGACAAATATAAGTTTTTTGGCAACTTATTGGATCAACAAAGAATGCTAAAACTGCACAAAGACACATTCAACAGAACATGTTAACAATATTGAACAAAGGAGAGTTAATTATAATGAAGTATGATTGTCATACAAGTCAATATAACACACATGAGAGAGAGACAGCAAGATCTTTGAAGAAATGTAATTCTTGGGATAAACTCTGTGTAGGAAACCTTATCTACACAATGTTTTCTACTGAAAATGGAAATCTTCTAGGAATGAAACAAATCTCTGGAGAACTTCTCCCACCCCAGCGTCTTAGTCCCACTATTGCAAAAAATAAAAGAGTTCAATTGTGTGCAATTTCTGGTGAACAAAACACAGCCAAATATCAGTAAAATTGTGTAAATAATAAATACAGGAACAAACAATGAACACTAAAATTGCACATTTTCATATTTAAAGAATCAAATAAAATTAAAAAAACATTACAAAGTATACAATTCATTTTTGTCAATCAAACACATTGTATTAATTTACTGCACACTAGTTTGAAACTACTGCATAACTGTAGTTTCCCCCATCATACACATAATCTGTATACCTTCTTCTTATGGTCCATGTCATGTGGCGTTAGTTATCATGTCTTTTTATAGCCTTCTATTTTGTCAATAATTTCAGAAACTGATCATGTGGCGTTAGTTATCATGTCTTTCCATAGCCTTCTATTTTGTCAATAATTTCAGAAACTGATGTTGTCCCATACCACAATCAATCAATCAATAAACCCGTAACCTTTCAGGATCGAAGGGGTATCACATTGGATACTTCAGCACACAGAGTTCTCCAGCGAATTCTATCCTCAGCGATGTGGATGAGTGTGGAAATATTTTGTCCTGTCCATTCCTTGATGTTGTCTGTCCATGTCTTTATTTGTCCTCCTCTGCTTCTTCCCATTCGACAGTTCCCTGCAGTATTGTTTTTGACAAGGAATCATGCCTACATACATGTTCAAACCATGCTAGTTGTTGTCGTTTCACTATTGAAAGCAATGGCTCCTGAACACCTGCACACATCTCTACTTTATTTCTTATGTACACATTGGTCTTATGTTACCTATAAGAAATTTGTAGAATTTGTCTGTAGCATTTGTACTCGAAAGCCTGTAATCTTCTCTCCATGTCCGCAGTGAGTGTCCAACTCTCACAACCATACAGCACAACAGAAAGCACAAGCGGCTTATACAGTTTGATTTTCACTCCAACACTGATGTTGCTTTTCCAAATCACAGTTAACCTTGACAAGGATGCTAAAGCCATCTCCAGCCTTACTTTTAGTTCTGCTTTGCATTTCCCATCGTTGCATATAC
Source organism: Meghimatium bilineatum (assembly GCA_034231615.1). Classification (NCBI taxonomy): domain Eukaryota; kingdom Metazoa; phylum Mollusca; class Gastropoda; order Stylommatophora; family Philomycidae; genus Meghimatium; species Meghimatium bilineatum. The sequence continues at coordinate 3,835,670 of CM067318.1, forward strand.
TGGATCCGAGGTATTTGAAGGTAATAAAAACCACAATGCTAGTTTGTCAAGCATCTTCTCTCTTGGTCTTCCCCTACCCTTCTTGCTCTTCAACTTGCCTGTGGTTACATTGAGTTCCATCTTTCCTCTTTTCATGATGTGTTCAAAAAATGTCTCTTTCTGATGTCAGTAAGCAACTCTCTTTTTGAATTAACTTCTTTCAAGATATCTTCGTTACTTTTTATTTGTCCATGGTGTTCTTAACATTCTTCTATAAAACCACATCTCTACTGCCTCAATATAATTTTTCACTACTCTGCCGAGCATCCAAGATTGACTTCCACACATCAGAATTGGGTCTAATATAACTTTCAAGAACTCTTTTTCTCACCACAATTGATAAAGATATATTACATAGGATGCTCAATAAATCTGTATATAATTGAAGCATATCCTTATATTATTGTTAGCATATCCTCCTCCTCTTCTTCTTCTTCTATATATTAATTTGGCACTCTTTCCAGATCAATCTTAAACCTTTCCGGATCAATGAATGCCAGTTGTATGAATAATATTGTGTTGTTCTATTATTTTTTCTGTTTGTCTCGTTTCACATAAGTATGTGGCTGTGTTTTATATGTTCCTTGTTTATATTGTTTCGCCTCTGATTTAGTTTCAAATCTTTCCGTTTATTTTCACATTACATTTACCTCTGCTATGTGAAGGTTATAAGTTCTGGAAAGTTATGAGATTGAAAATTAACTTATAGACCTATAAATATTTGGTTTTGAAAATTAACTTATAGACTATAAATCTTTGGTTTTGAAAATTAACTTAGAGACCTATAAATCTTTGGTTTTGAAAATTAACTTAGAGACCTATAAATCTTTGGTTTTGAAAATTAACGTATAGGCCTATAAATCTTTGGTTTTACCAATATTTCTATATGGCTATGCGACTTGGACTCCAACTGTGGACTTAGAGAGAAGAATCCAGGTGTTTGAAAACAAATACTATAAATATATGTGTGTATCTGTTACTGAGAACATAAGGCCAATGTGTTAGCAGGTTATCAAGAACCATGAAACCTCCTATACTCTGGTGGATTGCTATATACGGGCACGGAATAAGACATTTCTTGATCACAAAAGACGTACTTCAATGTACGGTGTAAGGTAGAAGAAAATAAGGTGAACAAAAGAAGACATGGCTGGATAATATCAAGGACTGGACAGTGTGAAGTTTCCAAACTCATCATGATGGTAGAGGATAGAGATGCTTAAGAGACCTTTCTGCATCAAATGTCTCAATGATGACAATCCTGATGCGTTATGGCTTTATTATTATTATTAATATTATTTATTATTATTACTATTATTATTATTATTATTATTATTATTATTATTATTATTATTATTATTATTATTAGCTCCAAAAATCTGTATAAAGAGAATATGTCTGTAAAAGTAAATAGTTAAGGTATACATAGGTGTCTTGTCTTATCCATGTATGCCATTACGCGTCATGGGGAGCTGAAGTCTTCTTTCTTTCGCTAACTGTGATACTGCTGTCATAGTGCAGCCGTGGAGTTCTAGTATTTATCTGATGTTGTCTATCCATCTTTGTCTGGGTCTTCTGATTATATATGTTTAATCAGTGAAATTTGAATATTTTATTATTTGTACCAAATACATAAAACGATACGCCCTTTATGTTGACAAGTAGGTTTCATATTATTTGACAGGTAGGTTCCCTATTAGTTGACAGGTAGGTTCCCTATTAGTTGACAGGTAGGTTCTGCATCAAAGTGTTAAACATAAATATGATAAATGAACAACCTTGCTGCCTGAAATAATTGTTCTTGCTATTACTGCAGCAGCAACAGAAAAATTAACAAAAAGAAACATAACATCTAAAAGAGTATTTTAGTTGCAAATGCCATCGTTATATTCTTTAGTGAGTATTTAGAACATCTACTTTCTGCTATAACATAGCCCTGATTCAATAAGTATTTAATCATCTATTTTCTGCTATAACATAGTCTTGATTCAATAAGTATTTAATCATCTATTTTCTGCTATAGCATAGCCCTGATTCAATAAGTGTTTGAAACATCTACTTTCTTTCTGTTATAGCATAGCCCTGATTCAATAAGTGTTTGAAAGATATACTTTCTGCTATAGCATAGCCCTGATTCAATAAGTGTTTGAAACATCTACTTTCTGCTATAGCATAGCCCTGATTCAATAAGTGTTTGAAACATCTACTTTCTGCTATGACATAGCCCTGATTCATTAATATTGAAGGCACGCAGTAAGAAAGTCATAAAAATTAAAATAGTTAAATTATGGAAAATGAGCATGGCTAGACATGTATACAATCACATTTGCCTACAGCAGATACTCTTCTTACCAGCAAAAACACAACAGAAAATGACAACTTTTCTAACAATAATTCTCTATCTCAATGGTCGGATGGTCATATTTAATAGCTGTAAGATGGCGGTGAGTAGTACAGATGTGCATAACCGGGTAGATCCATTATTGTTGTTGTCTTTGGCAGCTGAAAATGAAAATAAAATTGTACATAAATATACGAAACAAAAGATTTTAAGTTCAGTAAGAATGATCTCTTTATAGTGAGATACATTTCTTTCAACCACAGACATGAGTCCAACTTTAAATCACATCTTTCTAACCATACAAAAATAATAGATGTGATTCTGTGAATTTTATCCATGAATAAGCATAGGCATATAGATCTATATTATTATTTGCAAAATAAGCATGAATATTTGGATAATTTTAGAAAATATTTATAGAGAGATTTATACACATCTTGGATTAAAACATAGCAACAACAAAAATGAAAACTGTTAATTTCAGCAATTTATAATCACATGGATTTCATAATTTGTCCCTTCAATAAACATCACAGAAAAAAATAATTTAATTTTTGAAAAAATAGGTCACTCCCCCCCCCCCTAAGTATCTTGAAAATATTGTGTTTCTAATATTTAAAAATAAAATAAAAACTGTGATACTGTATTTTTCCTGTTTGGAAGTTGCAGAGAGTATTCAAGTGTTGCTCGAGTGTTGCTTGTGCGATAAAGTTAGGGAGTATTCGAGTAGCTTGTGTGATAAAAGTCGCATGCCCTTGCTGTCACCATGTCATGTTCAGGGTAAATTTTTTACAAAATGTTTTAAATGAAGGAATGTATTTAAAAAATCATTGACGGGGCACCAACCAGGGTCTGGACTTCTAGTTCAGGGTACAACAGGGTAAAACAGGGTAACTGCCTTCTTTCCTGGTTCTTTTATAAATGCTGTTATATTTGAAAGCCCCTCAAGGCTTCCATACAGTTTAACAAGTCTATACAGCAAGTCTGGTTTTCTTGATAATTGTTGCTGTATTTGAAAGCCCCTCAAGGCTTCCAAACAGTTTAACATGTCTATACAGCAAGATACTTCCAGACCAAGATGGCGAGAGAGAATGTATGTGTTCTCATAAGATCATAGACAATTGGATGTTCTTCCTGAAGCAATGGCAGACTACAGAAGTATTGTGCCAAGAATTTTTTCATGGATGTGATGAAATATTTGGAATTTGCGAGTGTTAACTAGTTCCTTATGACATGTTAGACTGGTGTTTTCCCATCCTTTTTTCTACCGTGACCCACTTAAGTCTTTCTAAAATTCTGATGCCTCCCCCCCCCCCCCTTTCATGTAACATAGATACTTGGATTTTTTAAATTCAAAAATTGAACTATTCCCTAAATGAAGCCTAATTACAATGTGTTAAAATTGCCCCCCTGAACAGCCAAATTGTCTCCTTGTGGGGCATGGGTCCCACATTGAGAAACACTGTTTTAGATCATAAATGAACTGTGCGAACAACTCACCATAGCTGCGAATGTGATAATAGCAGAAAACTACAGCCAAGAGAATAGAGACATTCGAAATGAAGTGCTATAGAAGAGTCCTGAGAATATCATGGACAACAATAAATACCAACCAAGACGTGCTAAGAAAAACCAACGTTCAAGAAGGCTGGCTTTTAAACACTATATTACGATGGAAGTTAGGTTTTTTCGGCCATTTGAAGATACACGATGGCATGGAAAGAGTATTGTTGGAGTGGGTGATAGAAGATAAATTTATGACCTCATGTCTGAAATTATATAATAAATATATGACCTCGCATCTGAAATTATATTTCACTAAATTTATTACCTTACATCAGAAATTACATTTCAGTAAATTTATGACCTTTCCTCAGAAATTACATTTCAGTAAATTTATGACCTCACATCTGAAATTATATTTCACTAAATATATGACCTCGCATCTGAAATTATATTTCACTAAATATATGACCTCATATCTGAAATTATATTTCACTAAATTTATTACCTTACATCTGAAATTATATTTCACTAAATTTATTACCTTACATCAGAAATTACATTTCAGTAAATTTATGACCTTTCCTCAGAAATTACATTTCAGTAAATTTATGACCTCACATCTGAAATTATATTAACACAGTTACAAGCTTGCCGTTAGCAGCACTAGGAGATAGGGAAACATGAACTACCATTCATGTTATGTTTAACAGCATTGTTTTACATGACAAGTAACATACAGGTTTTTAAGCAATGCCTCATTTGTTAAGAATTAGTTAGCATCAAATCAAATATTAATGTCAAATGCTGTAAAGGAAATTAAGTCACAATGAAGCGATTGAGATAAATAAAATTTTGAATAAAAACAATTTGTTAATTTATCATTTGCATTTGCAAGGGAAAAAAATTAGTAAAGCATCAATAGTAAGTGATGGGATAGATTTAATGTACATCTATGTCACATGACAGCTTCCTGTCACTATTAATAGTAAGTGATGGGATAGATTTAATGTAGGTATATGTCACATGACAGCTTCTTGTCATCATCAGAGAATCATGTTATAATGAAAATTAAACACAAATTCATTTCGTTAACTGATTTGGTATGAGAGAAAGAGTTATATTTTTGTCTAAAATTGTTACAATGATCAAATCTAGAAATTCTGAACCTGAGACAGGAAAGCAATCCGGTGGAATAACATAAATAACAGGATTAATGAAATAAATTCCAGAAACCTACATTAGTTAGAATAGTCATGATTTCAGTGATTGTTGATTTAATGCCAAGTGAAGTATTATATAATAATCACAGTATTACATAACACTGATAAAACGTATTTGTGGCTTCACAGACTTCAGCATAAATATATGGGCTTATAGAAGAAGCGTTCCTCCTTCACAACATTACATAACCTCAATCAAGTCTGAAAACATGATCAATCAATCAATCAATCAAGTGCCATGCCAAATGGCATAGGCAATCATGTTTCTCCACGACTCTCTGTCTCTTGTGTTGTTAATAAGCTCAATTTATGAATTTCTACCGTGCCACAATACTAGTCCATGTAGCAACTTTTCTCTTTTTCGTCCCCTATCTCTTCTCCCTTTGATCTTTCCAGTGGTTATTAAGTGTTCAAGCTGTGTTCTTCTCAGCACATGCCCTAGAAACCTTGACTGTCTGCTCCTAATGTTTGATATGATTGATCTTTTTATGCCAACATCAATGAGAACCTCTGCATTAGTTTTCTTGGCTGTCCATGGTATTTTCATCATTCTTCTCAGAAAACACATATCTGTAGCCTCTAATTTGCTTTGATTATATGTTTACATTCCATGATTCACATCCATAAAAAAGAGTTGGTTTGATATAACAAAAACATGATACAAACAGCAAAACTGGATACACTGTACACTCCAATTCACAATATGGTCTCATTCTGGCTCGTCATCGTGTTGGTTTACTTAAAATATTTTTCATGAAATCAATTTTTAAGATCATATGGGTATTATTCATGCAGTTAAGAAAATGGCTGCATCAGCAGAGAAAAATCTGGTAAGGGTACAGCATGCATGCTCGTGTTTTGACCTGACATAGCAGCATACAAGTGGATGAGAATTATGGGGAAATTACAAATGTTTACAAGAGTATCCACATAAGCTTAGAAATTTCTTGCATTTTGGAAAAAAAGCTTAAAAAAAATTATTAGTACAATTACTTTTATAAATCTCCCCCCCCCCCAGTGCTGCCGCCTTCTCCTTCCAAAAATTATTTTACCCTTATACTCTGTTCACTCTAAGAATGAAGTAGGTTAGTGCTTCTGATTGGTTGTTGGATGCAGAACGCATTAATTTATTGTTAAGTGCCCAATAATATTGTTCTTTACCGGGGTAATTTTGTTTTTAAACGTTTTTTAAAATGTTGTTTAAATATTGTTTTTAATTGCTTTTAAATGTTTTAAATAGTATTATTTTTACATGTCAACATCTGTTTAAAAATTACCTGTTGTAGAGTAATGTGGGGTTATGTTTTGACCCACTTCATTTATAAAGTGAAGGGAGTATAGTGTATTTTAAGTAAATTTATTTCTTCCTACTCTCACAATTCACATTTGATAATCATAAAAGGATTATTTATCAAGATTGATTTTGGAACATTTTTTAAATCTTTGCTCTCAAACTCCCACTGGATCTCTCAAAACAATAGTCTTACTAGATTTCCAGCATAACGTAGTCCAGTGAACAGACATGTATTGCGTAATTATTTTATTTGGGCCAATGGCCCAACACATCCAATTTCAGCAGTGGTAAGCAATACGTTCAGTGTTTTTACCACCTGAACTGTGGACATCTGTAACCATATTGCTAGTAGGCCGGCCATATGAGAGAACTGGTTCCTGTACTACATGCTGGACACATACCTCAAAGTTATCCAGTGTCAAACATGATTTTGACCTTTTTACCGCTGTCTGCCTTCCTATTGAAAAAGCTACATGCACCCACAGGTAAATTATGAAATACTTTTAACAGTGTCTATAGCGACATTTAATCAAAGCAATGTTTCCTAGGGATGATAAACGTTCTGTAATCGCAAGACATGGTTGGTTTGAAGAATGCAAACAACGTTTCCATGGGATGATAAACTTTATGTAATCGCAAGACATAGGTGGTGGGTGTAAAACTTGCAAGCAATGCTGAAGAAATATTGATCTCACCTTCCACTGTGGATACCTCAAGATCCACCACATCTTCATCTTTACTATTACTATTGTCTCTCGATTCTGCATCTTCTGATTGATTCTTGGAAACGTCTTCTGATTGATTCTTGGAAACGTCTTCTGATTGATTCTTGGAAACGTCACCATTATGACTTCCTATCTCTTCACTGTTAACAGTAATTTCCTCATTGTCAGAACTCAAGTTCCCATTCTCACTCATTCTGCTGCCATTTTGAATTTTGATTTGAATAACCTCATCATCATCAATAATAATCCCATATTCATCAATATTTATAGGGTAACTCCATAATCCTTCCATACTTTCTTCAATCTGTGTTACATTAAATTCATCATCAGAGATTGAAACTTCAGATTTATCTTCACTTTCAATGATTGAAACATCGTCATTGCTTGAACCATCTGGCTTATTATCTTCATTGCTTGAAACATCTGGTTTATTTTCTTCATTGCTTGAAACATCTGATCTATCATCTTCAGTGCTTGAAGCATCTGGTTTGTCATCTTCAGTGACTGATGAAACATCTGATTTATTATCTTCATTGTTTGAAAAATTTGGCTTATTATCTTCATTGCTTGAAACATCTGGTTTATCATCTTCAATGTCTGATGAAATATCTGGTTTATGATCTTCATTGCTTGAAGCATCTGGCTTATTATCTTCATTGCTTGAAACATCTGGTTTATCATCTTCATTGCTTGAAACATCTGGTTTGTCATCTTCAGTACTTGAAGCATCTGGTTTGTCATCTTCAGTGTCTGATGAAATATCTGGTTTATCATCTTCAGTACTTGAAGCATCTGGTTTGTCATCTTCATTGCTTGAAACATCTGGTTTGTCATCTTCAGTACTTGAAGCATCTGGTTTGTCATCTTCATTGCTTGAAACATCTGGTTTGTCATCTTCAGTACTTGAAGCATCTGGTTTGTCATCTTCAGTGTCTGATGAAATATCTGGTTTATCATCTTCATTGCTTGAATAATTTGATATGGCATCTTCAGTGTCTGATGAAACATCTGGTTTGTCATCATTACTGCTTGAAACATCTGATTTATCATCTTCATTGCTTGAAACATCTGATTTATCATCTTCATTGCTTGAAACATCTGATTTATCATCTTCATTGCTTGAAACATCTGATTTATCATCTTCAGTGCTTGAAACATCTGATCTATCATCTTCAGTATCTGATGAAAGATCTTGTTTGCCATCTTCAGTATCTAAAACATCCGATTCATAATTTTCAGTACCTGAAACATCAGATTTAATTTCATTTATTGAAAAGAGCTAATTTGTTATCATCTTCAGTCACTGAATCATCAAATGCAAATTCAACTTCAATGACCGAATTATGAAGGTTATTTTAATATTTTATCATTTTTGTATAATGTTATCTACACTGTTTTTAACATCAGATTTAACTTCGCTGAAACATTCCCACTTATGTTCAGTGACTGAATCACATAACATGTCTCCAGCTTTTAGAACTGAAACATTCCCACTTATGTTCAGTGACTGAATCACATAATATGTCTCCAGCTTTTAGAACTGAAACATCATATTGATCTTTCTGGATTTAGCATCTACTTTTTTACCATCGTCATTAACTGATATGTCTACGAAGAATACTCAGAGTGTCACTAAGAGATAGAATTAGAAATGATAAACCAGTATTGGAACACATAAAAAGACAACAGATCAGGGTTTCACATACTTCCAGATTACCAACAGACAGCATGCCACAGATGGCCATGACACATAGATATAGCGGCTATAAAGCCAGAGGCAGACCATGTAAAAGATGGATCACAGAAATCAAAGAAGCCACCGGAACAAGCTTACAAACAGCACAGAGAAAGGCCATCTCCAGAGAATTCTTCTACCCTTGACGCCACAAGGTCTACAAGAGATACAGCGTATAGACAGATTGATAGATATTAACTGAAATATTCAACTTCCCAAACTCAACATCAAAACCATCTTTTTCACAATTAAAATTAATCACAAAATATCCATCATTTGTAATTTCAGATTTCATCTTACCTGCAGGATCCCCTTTAATACCCTCATTGTTGCTGCCATCTACATTATAAGCCGTTTCCTTGTTCTGATTGTCTCGGTTGTTGTCACCACTGGGTTCAGGATCATTTACTCGTGTAGTTCCAGCATCACCTTCTGGTGCAAGTGTTACCATAGGCCATAAGTCACTATTCTTCTCCTCTATGTCATCTGGAAACAGCAGATTAAAAAGTTACACACTCCCGCAGAAAATAACAACACATAAGAGAAAGTTACACACTCCCGCAGAAAATAACAACACATAAAAGAAAGTTACACACTCCCGCAGAAAATAACAACACATAAAAGAAAGTTACACACTCCCGCAGAAAATAACTGCACATAAAAGAAAGTTACACACTCCCGCAGAAAATAACAACACATAAAAGAAAGTTACACACTCCCGCAGAAAATAACAACACATAAAAGAAAGTTACACACTCTCGCAGAAAATAACAAATTATAGTAACAACATAGTGTGCTAGATTAGTCATTGAAGTTTCAAGGTGACGAAAGCAGTGCTTTACTCGCTGGAACTTTCCTCATTTCCAAACTCAGTGAGTCAGGTTTACAATTAAATTTGTGGTGTCACAGATTGTATAAATTGTCCAGATCTGTGGTGGGGTGATGCCGAGCACATTCTTGGTGGCAAAGGTACCAAGTTTAAACCCCTTAAATCAATTATGTTTCTGAACTATTCATAAAGCAATGGCAACCTACTTAACATATTTATATTGCATAGAAAATCACTAAAGCCAAAAATGTTTTGGGTTGATTGCTACTTCTTGAATAGGAAATGCAACAACTATTGCAACATTTAAATAAGGTATGCTACAACTATCACAACACAAAATGTAAATAAGGTATGCTACCAACTATCACAACACAACATTTACATAAGGTATGCTACCAGCTATCACAACACAAAATGTAAATAAGGTATGCTACCAACTATCACAACACAACATTTACATAAGGTATGCTACTAACTATCATAACACAACATTTAAATAAGGTATGCTACAACTATCACAACACAACATTTAAATAAGGTATGCTACCAACTATCATAACACAACATTTAAATAAGGTATGCTACAACTTTCACAACACAACATTTCAGTAAATCAATTTATCATACACTAATAATGTCATCTTTATTTATTCATAATAACTATGGATTTTATAGGCACTGTTGAGCAGAATATATTATTTCTTATATTGTGGTGCAGTCTTTGCTGACTACATTCGTTGTCATTATTCTTGTCAGCCATATTCATCTGGTTACTTCTGCACTGTAGGAGAAAGTTCACTTACATTACATTTTCTATTTCTTTTCAAATTCGTTTTGTTTGCTTGATTAAAAACATTTTGTTTCAAATGCTGGCAATTTTATTTCTCATCTTATTGGTGATTATCCAAGATTCACATCCATAAATTTCAATTGGGAATAGGCAGGCTCTAGTGAAAGTTAGTTTTGTTATTTTGTTGCAGCCCAGTCATATGATTTTGATTTTTATCAGTTTATTTAATGCAACGGCCAACCACCATCTGACTTCACAGCAATCCTAGTTGCTGTTCCTGACAGAACCAAGACATTTGAAACTGGCAATTCATTCTAGTTCTCTGTCATTTATCAAGATTGAGAACATGTTAGTGGTTTTGTCACTTTTCATAATCTTGATCTTACTTTCCTTCAGAAATAGATTTTGTTTTTCACTATGTTCTTTGATGAAATTTATTAGGTGTTCGACACCTTTTATTGCTGTAGGATAGAAGTTTCTATGATTTGGCAATTTATAGTTCTAATATCTTGTAATCTCCAATATTGAGAGGGTCAAAGTTGTTTTTTATGGTCATTTCTTACATTCCTCATTATGTTATCCACATGATATTCCCTGAATGATGTTTTCCACATGATGTTTACTGCATGATGTATGCAGCATGATGTTCCCTACATGTTTTCCACAAGATGTTTGCTGCATGATGTATGCAGCATGCTGTTCCTTGCATGATGTTTTCCACATGATGTTTGCTGTGTGATGTTCTCCACATGACATTCTCTGCATGATATTTTCCACAAGATGTTCTTACATTCCTCATGATGTTCTTTGCATGATGTTTCCACATGATGTTCTTACATTGCAAATGATGTTTTCCATCATGATGTTCTTACATTCCAAATGATGTTTTCCACATGGTGTTCTTCACATGATGTTCTCTGTATACATATTGAATAGATATGGTGACAGGACTTCAGTTTCCCCACACTGAACTAATCTGATGTTTCACTATCTAATCTCCTTGCTGCTTATTGCTCTTGTTATTTTTATTTTGGTATTTTGTATTTTATTTTGTATCTTGTGTTTTGTTATCTTTTATTTTAGTATCTTGTATTTTGGTATCTTGTATTTTGGTATCTTGTAATTTGTTATCTTGTATTATGTTATCTTGATATCTTATATCATGTTATCTTATATCTTGTACTTTTTTATCTTGTATTTTGTTACCTTCTATTTTGTTATCTTGTTATCTTATATCTTGCATTGTGTTGTCTTGTATTCTGTTATCTTGTATTTCATTATCTTTTTATCCTATATCTTGTATTTTGTTATCTTGTTATCTTGTATTGTTTTGTCTTGTATTTTGTTATCTTGACATCTTGTATTGTTCTGTCTTGTATTTTGGTGTCTTGTATTTTTTTAATCTTGTATTTTGGTATCTTGTATTTTGTTATCTTATATTTTATTATCTTGTGATCTTATATCTTGTATTTTAATCTTGTATTTTGTTACCTTCTATTTTTTTTATCTTATCTTAAATCTTCTATTGTTGTCGTGTATTTTGTTATCTTGTATTTCATTATCTTTTTATCCTATATCTTGTATTTTGTTATCTTGTTATCTTGTATTGTTTTGTCTTGTATTTTGTTATCTTGTTTGTTATCTTATATTTTGTTATCTTGTTATTTGGTCATGTTAGTTGTAATTTAATTCTTGTTATACATACTTCTTCAGCATTCATGTCATTCTCAAACTCCCAATGGTTCCCTCTTGTAGCAGGACAATGGTCCTACTAGATTTCCAGCAGGATGTAGTCCAGAGAATGGAAATGCATTGTGTCCCTATTATATTTTCACCAATGGCCCGATACATCTGTCCTCTGTAGATTCTTGTTATATATCGTAAGATTTTATTACTTAGGTTATATTCCTGATGGAGTCATCTGTTAACAACAATATCAAATGTACCTTCTGAACAAACAATATAACTGGCTTGTGTATGCAACTGTTCCAAGTCATTTCTCAACTCATCCAGTTCACACTCATTGACAGCTTCATTTGTACACTCAACAAGAGAGCTCATGAGTCTGTGAATTGAAAGAAATATATGAAGGGAGATAAGAACATAACGGACCACATTATTTTTCTCAGGAGCTTTTTTATTCAAAATGCAAGGGATTTGTAAACAACATGATGAATATGCTCTGTAAGCATTTCTATCAATCAACATTTCCATCAATTAACATTTCCATCAATTAACATTTCCATCAATCAACATTTCCATCAATCAACATTTCTATCAATCAACATTTTTATCAATCAACATTTCCATCAATCAACATTTCTATCAATCAACATTTCCATCAATCAACATTTCCATCAATCAACATTTCCATCAATTAACATTTCCATCAATCAATATTTCTATCAATCAACATTTCCATCAATCAACATTTCTATCAATCAACATTTCCATCAATCAACATTTCCATCAATTAACATTTCCATCAATCAATATTTCTATCAATCAACATTTCCATCAATCAACATTTCTATCAATCAACATTTCTATCAATCAACATTTCCATCAATCAACATTTCCATCAATCAACATTTCCATCAATCAACATTTCTATCAATCAACATTTTTATCAATCAACATTTCCATCAATCAACATTTCTATCAATCAACATTTCCATCAATCAACATTTCCATCAATCAACATTTCCATCAATTAACATTTCCATCAATCAATATTTCTATCAATCAACATTTCCATCAATCAACATTTCCATCAATCAACATTTCTATCAATCAACATTTCCATCAATCAACATTTCCATCAATTAACATTTCCATCAATCAATATTTCTATCAATCAACATTTCCATCAATCAACATTTCTATCAATCAACATTTCTATCAATCAACATTTCCATCAATCAACATTTCCATCAATTAACATTTCCATCAATCAACATTTCTATCAATCAACATTTCCATCAATCAACATTTCCATGAATCAACATTTCCATCAAATAACATTTCCATCAATCAACATTTCTATCAATCAACATTTCTATCAATCAACATTTCCATCAATCAACATTTCTATCAATCAACATTTCCATCAATCAACATTTCTATCAATCAACATTTCCATCAATCAACATTTCTATCAATCAACATTTCCATCAATTAACATTTCCATCAATCAATATTTCTATCAATCAAAATTTCCATCAATCAACATTTCTATCAATCAACATTTCCATCAATTAACATTTCCATCAATCAACATTTCTATCAATCAACATTTCCATCAATCAACATTTCCATCAATCAACATTTCCATCAAATAACATTTCCATCAATCAACATTTCTATCAATCAACATTTCTATCAATCAACATTTCCATCAATCAACATTTCTATCAATCAACATTTCCATCAATCAACATTTCTATCAATCAACATTTCCATCAATCAACATTTCTATCAATCAACATTTCCATCAATCAACATTTCCATCAATCAACATTTCCATCAATCAACATTTCTATCAATCAACATTTATATCAATCAACATTTCTATCACTCAACAGAATTCACTACTTGTATGTCTTGTATCGTGTAGTTTATCTATCAGGAAACAAGTGCATGAATGCCATGCATGTACCAGGTTTTCATTGATAAAATAGCCATTTGCTCACTGCTTTAATCACACCTTCCTATGGAGTACATCTTTAAAGGAAACAAAAATTGAAAATCAGAAAGAACTGGATCAGGATTCTGTGGTGGATGGGGAAGTACTGTCCAGCTCAATTTTTGGATTTCCTTACATGTTGCCAGATGCGTGTGAGAGTGCATATTGAAATGTGTGGTGACTTGTTAGACTTTGATGAGCCCATCTCACTCAAAACATTTGAAAAGTCCAGTTTTGATCATTTACATTGTGCTTCCTCACTAACTGAAAGCTGTGAGGCCAATTTTTGAATAGTGGTTTGTCTATTATCACTGCAAATAATGACATCTATAGGGGCCTACACTCCAGCACTGCAAATAATGACATCTATAGGGACGTACACTCCAGCACTGCAAATAATGACTAGGGTGTACAATCCAGCACTGCAAATAATGACATCTATAGGTGCGTACAATCCAGCACTGCAAATAATGACATCTGTAGGGGTGTACACTCCAGCACTGCAAATAATGTCATCTGTAGGAGTGTACACTCCAGCACTGCAAATAATGACATCTATATGGGCGTAGACTCTAGCACTGCAAATAATGACATCTGTAGGGGTGTACACTCCAGCACTGCAAATAATGACATCTATACACTTCAGCATATTTGGCCTGATTGCTATGGCAGAATTTGCAATGCTCTGGAGATCTTGCGGCTTCATCTATATATTTTCTGAAGCTTTAATTCTCTGAGCACAGTCACTAGCTGGGCTATAAACTGAACAATTTCTATTTCAGAATATTCACAATGATTTCATTCTCCACAATGAGAAATTCTATCACAATTCATTGTTTGTAATGCAAGTTATTAAGCTGCGCTATTATAATGGTTTGGTACATTTGTACCAGTCATTCAAAAGCAGTGTAATTTCCCAGACATAATCAGAACATTCCAAATTAGAATTGTGAAAAAAATAACCTCCCCTCATGCTTTTTAACTTCCAGAATTATGATTCTATATTTAATTTCAAAATGACCTATACATTCTATATAATAATAATAATAATAATAATAATAATAAGGCACATAGCCCTTAAGATAGAAGTGTAACAATGGAACCACAAGCAGCCCATAAGATAGGGGTGTAACAATAAAACCACCAGCAGTCCATAAGATAGAGGTGTAACAATGAAACCACAAGCATAAAAATACACAAACCATATTATGCAGGTACTTAAATTGTAGTATTTCGCTGGACATAATTTTACTCGGTCATTGTCAATCTCTCCTTCAAAAATTGTTCATGCTGGAAATCAGATATAACACAATTTCTTCTCACACCAAATTTACAAGAAGTCCTAAACTAAAGTCTATATTTTTACCCCAGACCCTGCCACATACCTGTAGAGATACAACTTCACGAGAGATAAATACTAACACAGGTATACTCAAAGAATAAGGGTGGCTAAAAGTACCTTCAATGACATGAGGAAAATATTAATATCTAAACAAATTACAAACAAGTTAAAACCGAGAATTATAAAATGCTACATCTATTTATATTAATGTATGGATCAGAAACATGGAAAATAAACACTAGATAAACTAAATAAACAATTAGAAGACAGAATTGATGTCTTTGAGATGTGGGTATATAGAAGAATAAGGGGAACATCATGAAAAGAGAATAAAACAAATAAAGAGGTGCTAAAGACACTTAATATGAAGAAAGAACTACTAAGAGAAATAAATATCAGGCAAATAAAATATTTTGGACACATTAAAAGACCTTACTTGAGGGTAAAACCAAAGGGAAGCGAACAAGAGGTAGGCAGAAATACAGGTGGGAAAGTAACATCACACGATGGACAGGTTACAGTCTAGCAGAGTGCACCACCAAGACAAGAGACAGAGGATGTTGGAGATACGTTGCAGCCAACCTTCGTTGCGGAGACAGCACTTAATGATGATGATGACTCAAATAATACACTAGGAAATACTAAATAATACACTAGGAAATACTAAATAATACACTAGGAAATACTAAATAAAGTAGAAAAGTTATTAAAATAATAATCAACTATCAATAATAAAAAATAAAAAACTAACAATAAAACATAGAACAAGGAAAATTTTCAAAAACACAGCCATTTTTCTTGCTAGTACAATAACACAATGTATAACTTACCTACACCAGGAAGTAGAGTTATCAGTAGCCATCTGACCAATTTCTGTATCACAGTCCAACATTTTCTCACATGATACAAGCGATTCACTGCCCAAGATCACTGCAAACACAAATAAACTTTTATTGTTAAATTTCTCAAAATACAAGACAAATTTGTTGATATTTTTCAGTGACTAAATAGTTGTATAATTTACCAGTAGACATCTTATCGCTTCGATTTACCAGTAGACACCACTTATCGCTTTGATTTACCAGTAGACACCTCTTATCACTTTGATTTACTAGTAATCACCACTTATTGCTTTGATTTACTAGTAACCACCACTTATTGCTTTGATTTACTAGTAACCACCACTTATTGCTTTGATTTACTAGTAACCACCACTTATTGCTTTGATTTACTAGTAACCACCACTTATTGCTTTTATTTACTAGTAACCACCACTTATTGCTTTGATTTACCAGTAGACACCACTTATTGCTTTGATTTACCAGTAGATACCACTTATTGCTTTGATTTACTAGTAACCACCACTTATTGCTTTGATTTACTAGTAACCACCACTTATTGCTTTGATTTACCAGTAGATACCACTTATTGCTTTGATTTACTAGTAACCACCACTTATTGCTTTGATTTACTAGTAACCACCACTTATTGCTTTGATTTACTAGTAACCACCACTTATTGCTTTGATTTACCAGTAGACACCACTTATTGCTTTGATTTACCAGTAGACACCACTTATTGCTTTGATTTACCAGTAGACACCACTTATTACTTTGATTGTGGATGTACTATTGTGTGAACATCAACATTATTGTCTGTCATTTATTTTCAAATGATATGAACACTAGCAGACATGTTTTGTATTTATTTCATACCTGTCAACTTTCATAAAAATTATTCTGTATTTCAATCATAATACTCCTAAAATTATGTATTTTTTATCCACAAATTATGTCAATATTCTGTATAAATAATTATGTCCATATTCTGTATAAATAATTATGTCAATATTCTGTATAAATAATTATGTCAATATTCTGTATAAATAATTATGTCCATATTCTGTATAAATAATTATGTCCATATTCTGTATAAATAATTATGTCAATATTCTGTATAAATAATTATGTCAATATTCTGTATAAATAATTATGTCAATATTCTGTATAAATAATTATGTCTATATTCTGTATAAATAATTATGTCAATATTCTGTATAATAAATTATGTCCATATTCTGTATCTTCTTCTTCTTCAGCGTTCATTCTCAAACTCCCACTGGATTTCTCTTGTAACAGGACAATGGTCCTACAAGATTTCCAATTGGATGTAGTCCAGAGAATGGAAATGCATTGTGTTGCCATTTTATTTGCGCCAATGGCCCAACACATCCATCTTCTGCGGATATTCTGTATAAAAAATTTGTCAAAATTAAAAGAATCAAACTTACTAAATGTAGAAATAGAAATCACCCATAAAGAATGATGTAGTATGTGCTATTTTAGTTATAGGATTACATCAAGCCAGACAAGAACTACTCCTACCATGTCTAACTATCTAATAGAATGTATATGGACATTTATTCCAATTACAGAAAACATCTAGGTACAATTATAACAGCAGATGGAAGAAGTTCAACAGAAATAAGATGCAGAATAGGACAGGCAAAAACAACATTCAGAAAAATGAAAAATATACTGTGTAATATGACCTTGTCATTAGAGGTGAGAAAGAGAGTTCTGCAGTGTTATATAACCCCTATACTAACATATGGGTGCGAGTCTTGGACAATAAACAAACTGGAAAGTGGGAGATTGGAGGCAACAGAGATGTGGTTCTATAGAAGAATGCTGAGAATACCATGGACTGCCAGAAAAACTAATGTAGAGGTGTTAAAAGAGTTAAATGCGAAACGGACCTTAATCAACAATATAAGAAAAAGGCAATCTTCTTTTTTTTGGCCACTTCATGAGACAAGCAGGTTTAGAGAACATAATCACAACAGGCAAGATTGAAGGCACCAGAGACAGAGGGTGACAACGTGAGAAAATATTAGACAGTTTGACAACCTGGCACGGCAAAGAAACAACAACGACTTTGATACATAATACTGTGGACAGAGAGCTGTGGAGAGCCATGACCACCTACGCCACCCGGCATGGCACCTGATGATGATGATGATGACAGAAAACAAGTTGACTTTACAAATTGACATGTGCTGTTTAAGAGTGCAAATAATAGGTATTATATCAAGTATTAGATATATGAAAATTGATATATTGGATATATCCTATTATATCAAGTATTGGATATATCAAAAGACAACAGCAACTATGGTTTGAACATCCTATGAGAATCTAATACACTCAACTTTCTACAAGTATATATAATAAAATGATCAGATTACATAGCCAGAATATAAAGAAAAAAATAATTAGAGAACATGAAATACATTTTGAACGAACATGGACATAGCAGAACAAGGTGAAGGTTTTTCACATTTGACATTGGAATTAAAATTAAAGATCCCATCCCTACGCTTCATGGCAATTGTGGACCAGTAGTGCCATATCTATCTGGGGTTAGACAATAAAAAATTAATTTACTCTGTTGGTGTCTAGATTTTGTCTTCTTCTTCAGCGTTCATTCTCAAACTCCCACTGGATCTCTCTTGTAGCAGGACAATTGTTCTACTAGATTTCCAGCAGGATGTAGTCAAGGGAATGGAAATGCGTTATGTCACTGTTTTATTTGTGCCAATGGCCCAACATATCCGTCTTTGGCAGGGTGTCTAGATTTGGCTACTTACTTCTTCTACAAAAGCTTGAGAACCAGCTGACAACTTCAACAAGATTCGTTTTCATTTCTACCTCTGGGGGAGATAGTGTAACGTTGCAGGAAATCAATGCACTGTCAATACAACGTAACAAATTGTTGCCATTTCTGTGGGACAAAATTAGAATATGTTAATTGTAAAACAAATGTAACTAATCTTCAAGAAACTACATTGTATTCAAGAATTTTGCATGACTTTTTAACTTGAAAGGTTATCTGCTGATATTATTTCTGGTATGTAAAGTATCCTTTTTGACATCATTGAGACAAGCACATGTTCCAACATATACACTGCTGGTCTATGAAGAATATGGATCTAGCATTGTATTCCTTTTATATCTTTTAAATAACATTTCTTTGAAAATAATAGTGTACATTATTGCTTATAAGTAATCATCATGTGACATATTCTTTTCAGAATGTTGTCTTTGCAATTGATGTCCTGAACCTGACTCTATCATAAATATAAATAACCAAATCATCAGAGGATGTCGGACAAAATGGAGAGTGCCGCAGTAACTAAACGGAAAAGTACTAAATACTAAATAAAGTATAAAGGTTACTACAAAATACTATCAATGTTAAAAATAAATAACTAATAGTAAGACAAAGAACAAGGACAATTTTCCACGTTACAACTGTCCAACAGGGACCATGTTTCTTGAGAAAAGTCCTTGTTGGACCGTAACGTGGAAAATTGGACATCCACAAAACATCCATGAGCAATTTTATTATTAGTCTCAATTCTAAAGAAGAATTTTCAAATGATCTTACCACTTGGATTGTCAAATGATCTTAACGCTTGGATTGTCAAATTATCTTATCACTTGGATTGTCAAATGATCTTACCGCTTGGATTGTCAAATGATCTTACCGCTTGGATTGTCAAATGATCTTACCGTTTGGATTGTCAAATGATCTTACCGCTTGGATTGTCAAATGATCTTACCGCTTGGATTGTCAAATTATCTTATCACTTGGATTGTCAAGTGATCTTACTGCTTGAATTGTCAAATTATCTTACCGCTTGGATTATCAAATGACCTTATCACTTGGATATCATCTCCACATTAAGGAATTAAATTTTCTGATTTGTCCTTGTTTTTTTTTAAATCTTAAGACAACTGATGTAGTTGAAAACTAGACCTTCAAAGCATATTATTTGTGTATATAAGGCCTACTGTTCACATCCCTAAATTGTTATTTGAGAGCATCAAAGTACAAAAATTACTTACACTGCACTGAAGTCTGACCATCTGTGTAGATGAAAAGTAAGATCGCTATTACAGTAACGACCAATCTATTCAGACTGCTAGTGCTAAATATACTTTTATATGGATGTGCAAGTTGTGCGCTCAATTCAAACACAGAAAGGATTTAGGCTTTGGAAAAAAAGTGCTACAGACATTTGTTAAGAGTTAGATATATAGAACACAATAGAAATATATTTATTCGGCTATAAATATTTAATAAACAAACTTGCAGGTTATCAAAAACACTTTTGGCAGTGGTTCAGAGAGTGTAGGTGTGTTACCAAAATAAAACATAAAACAACTTAACAACGAGATACAGGGACAGACGACGTTTCAACTATAAAACCTTCATCAGGACAAACAAATGACCATAATAAAACAAATCTTACATGGAGACAACTAGGGTTATAATTTAGGTCCCTGTATCTCGTTGTTAAGTTGTTTTATGTTTTAATTTGGTAACACACCTACCTATTTCTGTATATCTTGACATTTTGCCCAGTGTTACCCCAGCCACCTACTTCCTGTTTAGGGTTGTTACCCTACACTGGATGATTTATCCCTTGAAACTGTGTAAACTTGTGGTTTGGACATGTAACGAGATTTGTCTAACTTTCTAAAATTATTTTGCAAGGAACTGCTGAGGATGGAAGGAATAGAGGCCAGAGAAAATACTGGCTTGATAACATCAAGGAATGGTCTTGATGTGATTTGTCTACACTTCTCCAAATGGCTGAGGATAGATATTTGGAGATCGTTTCGTGCTGATGTCTCCAGTGTGTCAGTCATCTACCCTGACGAGTTATGGGTCTTCTTCTTATTATTATTGTCTATTGTCTTTCCCCAGGTGGTTTGTTATCCTCTCTTGACATTACGCATAGGGATGTTTGGAGCTTGAGCTTGTGTTCCAAGGCCAGATGTGCCGTCTCGGCTGTGCTATCACCGTCTTTGTTCAAGATGTCCTTGACGTTTTCTATCCATCTTTTTCATGGTCTTTCTCTGGCTTTGTACCCTGATCTCATTTAGTTATATGCCTTTACATGCAAATTAACGTGATGCATTCTCATAATGTGGTCAAGCCACTTGATCTGCTGCCTTTCTATGTATTCTGTGCAAGTTGTGATATCTATTTTTTTCCTGATGTCTTCATTTCGTAATCTATCAAGCCTGGTGACACCTGCAGCTTTCCTCAAGCATTTCATCTCACATGTAACTATCTTTCTGTAATGTGAAGATGAGAGAGACCAGGTTTGGCACTGGTAACACCGTGTTGGTAGGAATATACTGTAGATCATTTGTCTTTTAACTTCCATCTTGATCTTGGGATGAAGAAGTATTATTATTATTATTATATATGTAAAAAGTCATTATCATACACAGACACAATACAAATGACTTACGAACAGAAGTTTTGGACAGTGAGACCACTTGTAGGTGAATTTGAAGGCACCCTTCTACAGTTTTCGAGTTCTGGGCACTTTGGCTCTGAAAAATACATTTACCATATGAATATAGGTCCCTATTTGTTGAATTCATTGTTTTTTTTAAATTATTACTTATCTAACAGCAAAAATAACTATTTTCAAAATACCTCTTTCACTAAAAACCTGCATACTTCTAGATTTAAATGCCTTTTCCACTAATAATTTTCATACTTCCTCCAGATTTGTTCTCAAATTACTGGTGATTAGCAAGATGTAGACCAAAGATCTCTTGTGTCATATCTATGGTTAAGACATCTGCCTTGTGTTAAACAGGTCACAGGTTTGAAACCTAACTGTGACTTATTTACAAGTGCATGCTACGAGTTATACTTTCTGCTGGTAGAGTACTGTTCTGTTTAGAGATGTATAGTACGAATGGAGAATTTCTTACTACAATGAAGTCAATCCTATACACCCATTGAGCTATTTTTAGCAAAGGAGAATGGAATGTGCTGTGTCATGGTTTACAGCTTGGTTGAGACATCTACATATTTCTTTCAGTTTACTTTTATTTCAGCATGTCCTAAAAATAATAAATATTCCTCACTGGTAGTTATTATGTCAGTTAAGTTTTGATTTCGCAATAACATTTCATGTGTAGATATATTTTGTTTGTTATCTCACAATAACATTTCATATGTTGATATATTTTTTGTATTAGGCCTTATATTGTGCTTGCTCTGATCCCCAGGAATTCAGTAATTGAACTCTTGTTGTTCCAAAGATTTCTTTCCTACCCAGAAGTGTCAAGTTCTGAGTGGTATGCAGTGCTTTAAGAAGAACAATTCATAGTGGATCTATTTGTGTGTGTAGAAGTACCTTTCCACAATTTTGCCTGAAAATATCTTATCCCATAAAAAACGGCAATCAGTTTGTAGCATCAAAAATAGTCACTTTTGATCGCAAATGTACAAATACCGGTAACTGCATGGATTTGATATGGTCAAGGTTAGAATGGACAAAATCAAATGTGCATTGTTGTTGATGTATCCAACTGCTGATGAGTAATTCTAATCTTGGCAATTCAATACCATTCTTAAAAACTGCAGGTCTTCTGAAGTTGACTCAAGTAATCCATACTGTGAGTTAGTGACTATTAAGGGTCAAAATAAAAAGATTTTCTGGCAATTGAGAGAACAGCAGTCAATAAGGAGGTGTTTAGCTGTTTTGTTGGGAATAGAGTAATGTATAGGCCTACTTGAGATATGCTGATGACACAGTACTGATCGCAGGAAACGAACAAGAACTACAAGCCCTATTAGATAAAGTAGTGAGGGAAAGTGAAAACAAAGGCCTCAGTTTAAACAAGAAGAATTACCCTTTTTTACAAGGTAAATCTGCTGTTTAATTTCCTGCTGGATGTCCAGGGATTCATTACAGGGTCACTTCATTGAATGTGAAGTTAAAACTGAGCACTGCAAAACTGAGCACTGCTCTTGCTATATGCTATGCTCTATACAAAACTGAGCCCTGTTCTTGATATATGCTCTATACAAAACTGATCCCTGCTCTTGTTATATGCTCTATACAAAACTGAGCCCTGCTCTTGTTATATGCTCTATACAAAACTGAGCCCTGCTCTTGTTATATGCTCTATACAAAACTGAGCCCTGCTCTTGTTATATGCTCTATACAAAACTGAGCCCTACTCTTGTTATATGCTCTATACAAAACTGAGCTCTGCTCTTGTTATATGCTCTATACAAAACTGAGCCCTGCTCTTGTTATATGCTCTATACAAAACTGAGCCCTGCTCTTGTTATATGCTCTATACAAAACTGAGCCCTGCTCTTGTTATATGCTCTATACAAAACTGAGCCCTGCTCTTGTTATATGCTCTATACAAAACTGAGCCCTACTCTTGTTATATGCTCTATACAAAACTGAGCCCTACTCTTGCTATATGCTCTATACAAAACTGAGCACTGCTCTTGCTATATGCTCTATACAAAACTGAGCCCTACTCTTGTTATATGCTCTATACAAAACTGAGCCCTACTCTTGTTATATGCTCTATACAAAACTGAGCTCTGCTCTTGTTATATGCTCTATACAAAACTGAGCCCTGCTCTTGTTATATGCTCTATACAAAACTGAGCCCTGCTCTTGTTATATGCTCTATACAAAACTGAGCCCTGCTCTTGTTATATGCTCTATACAAAACTGAGCCCTGCTCTTGTTATATGCTCTATACAAAACTGAGCCCTACTCTTGTTATATTCTCTATACAAAACTGAGCCCTACTCTTGTTATATGCTCTATACAAAACTGAGCACTGCTCTTGCTATATGCTCTATACAAAACTGAGCCCCACTCTTGTTATATGCTCTATACAAAACTGAGCCCTACTCTTGTTATATGCTCTATACAAAACTGAGCCCTACTCTTGTTATATGCTCTATACAAAACTGAGCCCTACTCTTGTTATATGCTCTATACAAAACTGAGCCCTACTCTTGTTATATGCTCTATACAAAACTGAGCCCTACTCTTGTTATATGCTCTATACAAAACTGAGCCCTACTCTTGTTATATGCTCTATACAAAACTGAGCCCTACTCTTGCTATATGCTCTATACAAAACTGAGCCCTACTCTTGTTATATGCTCTATACACAATATCATGATTTTCATATGTTGTCTCAAATATGGATTGTTATACCAAAATAACCAAAGACAAAAATGAATGAGGCAGAAAAAAAATGAATATATAACAAGTAAAAGTGGTAGTGAAACTTACGCAACAGGCACCTTCTCTGTGTATCACTGAGAGCCATCTTGGTTTTACTCATAACACTTTCGCTGACATGTGTAGTACACATTATTATGTAGTTTTCCACACAGGCACTGTAGCCTGGGACGGCACTGCAAATATCATGTTAAACATTGACACGTTCATTTAATTAACAATTAGGCTTCTTCTTCTGCATTAATTCTCAAACTCCTGCAGATTCACAGGATGTAGTCTGGAGAATAGAATGCATTGAGCAATGGTTTACAGCTTCGCTGTGATATCTGCGCCTTTTGGCCTGACATATCTGACTTCAGCATGACTTCTGGGCCACTTTAACCCTCTATAGAATGAGACAGTTCCACCTCAAAATCTCCTTAGTTGCCTTCCATGACATGCATAGCACATTCTGATATTCTTTGCTACTCTTTTTGGCTCGGCACCAATCAGGCAAATAATTATGCAATAATAGCTATGTTATTTATCAATCAATATTCGATTACCATTTATCTTCATAATGAGCCTCATCTGCTGGTGTAAGCAAATGTCTACCTTCAATACTGACTATTAGCAAGATGCCACCCATGTTATCAGGGTTGAAAATCGTAGCAACACTGGGTACAAAACTGGGTACAATACTGGGTACAATACTGATTACAAAACTGGGCACAACACTCGGATCAATACTGCAATATGTCATTTACGTTGTAGGATGCTACTAAAAGTGATTTGGGAAGGGCGGTGGGTGGTTTCCACAAGATAAAAGTAACCTGAAGGTCATGCTGAAATTGGATGTGTCAAGCCAAACGGTTCAGATTTCAGCACCTCCAGTGATTTACAAAACTTCATTACCCTGTGTATTCAATCTACACGTGTTGGATCATAGTTCTGCTGCAGATCTATCTATTATCAATAATGAACTGCTGTTACAAGTTGTTTGGGAACCACATTATTGATAATTGATAATTTCTATAAGCTGATTGAATTATAATGTTACAGTACGTCTATGCTAAATATCAAACGGGAAAATGAATAAATAACAATAAACAAAATAAAAAAGTACGT
The DNA here is from genome assembly GCA_034231615.1 of Meghimatium bilineatum. Classification (NCBI taxonomy): domain Eukaryota; kingdom Metazoa; phylum Mollusca; class Gastropoda; order Stylommatophora; family Philomycidae; genus Meghimatium; species Meghimatium bilineatum. The sequence continues at coordinate 3,861,383 of CM067318.1, forward strand.
TTTCTCCACATTACGGTACAACTGGGATGTTTTTCAAGAAACATTTCAACAAAATCACAGAAATTAATCGAAATATTTAACTGAGGACTTATGGGTGTACTTCTCACCGCAGAACTCTCTAAGTGATAACGTGACAGCCCATGTTTAATACATGTTGAACTTGGAGAGGAAATGTTTGCACATTATTGATATAACGAGATTAAAGAGAAAACTTACACAGGTGATGAATTAATAGGTCAGATCGAAATGAAAGCACAAAATGAAATATAAAAAATACAATCGCAGACCACAAAAACAAAATAAGTAGTGTGTATGTGAAAAACAAGGCTAGGACAAAACCAGAAGAAATCAACCAATAAGCACAGTCGAGAAGTGGTGGAGAGAGTGGGGGAAATAGAGGTGGAGGGAGGGAGATTGATCACATTTTAAAAGAATCGTGAAGTTTGAAAACAATAATGTATACAATTGTTAGCAGGGGAGTTATCAAAAGACAATGTTAAGATGTAGTGTGGGGAGGGAAATGGATAGGGGGAACTAAATGCATAGTAATGGATGCTGCTATCAGCAAAAAAGGACGAAAAAACATGAATGTTTATATATATATATATATATATATATATATATACACACACACATTATATACAAATAAATATATACATAAATAAAAATACAAATGAATATACATTCAAATATATGTCTATTTACAAGTCAACACATATATGTATGAGATGGGAGGAACTCACACAAATACGTACAAGCACGTAAATGCATCCACACAAAAGTATGGGCTTACATAAGAGTGTGTGCACATAATCACACAAAAGCAGATACATGCATTAACATAAACAATCACCCACATAAAGATATATACTTGCATTCACATTAAAGTTTTCTCACTTAAATATAAATACATGCATTAATGTGAACATTCGCCCACATAGAGATATATGTATGTATTAAAACAAACATTGATTCACATGAAGATATTAACATGTATTAATAGAACATGCATGTGTGCACACACATACCAATAATTGACTGCTCCAAATTGTTTGGGAACCATAATATAAATACTGGACTGCTACATGTTGTTTGGGAACCACAACATCAATAATAGACTGCTACAAAATGTTTGGGAACCACAACATGAATAATAGACTGCTACAAAATGTTTGGGAACCACAACATCAATAATGGATGATCACAAATTGTTTGGGAACCACAATATTACCTACAGGAATTAAAAGTAGGCCTGAAAACTGAATCTAGTTTCTTAATTTAGAAATTGTATGTGATTGGAAGCTTGTATGTGATTGGAAGCTTGTATGTGGTTAGAAGCTTGTATGTGATTGGAAGCTTGTATGTGATTGGAAGCTTGTATGTGATTGGAAGCTTGTACTTACACACAGAAATCCTGGTCATTAACCACATTTGGTAAAAGTCTAGAACAGTCTGTCAACATCTGATCACAGGTATTACTCTCATCGTCTGCATAAAATTATTACATTTAGTCATGAGTTGAGTAAAATTATTACATTTGGTCATGAGTTGAGCAAAATTATTACATTTAGTCATGAGTTGAATAAAATTATTACATTTAGTCATGAGTTGAGTAAAATTATTACATTTGGTCATGAGTTTAGTAAAATTATTACATTTGGTCATGAATTGAGTAAAATTATTACATTTGGTCATGAGTTGAATAAAATTATTACATTTAGTCATGAGTTGAGTAAAATTATTACATTTGGTCATGAGTTTAGTAAAATTATTACATTTGGTCATGAGTTGAATAAAATTATTACATTTAGTCATGAGTTGAGTAAAATGATTACATTTGGTCATGAGTTTAGTAAAATTATTACATTTGGTCATGAGTTGAGTAAAATTATTACATATAGTCATGAGTTGAGTAAAATTATTACATTTGGTCATGAGTTTAGTAAAATTATTACATTTGGTCATGAGTTGAGTAAAATTGTTACATTTAGTAATGAGTTGATTGACAACCCTGGTCATGGATAAATATATCTATATAAATTTTAATAAAAACTTACATGTGTTAGGTCCATTAATACTACAATCAATAATACGTGAGTACTCTTTCTTTTTGCTTTATACCCCTTTATGCCTTGCAGAGTCAGGGGTAGAAGAGTTCTCTAGAGATGGATTTTTTGTGTGCTTCATAGGCCTATATATTTGTTTTCATTGATTCTTTCATTTCTGTAACCCATCATTTGTAAGGTCTGCCTCTGTATCCATCGTGTCTGTATAGTAATGATTTTTGAGGGGCACTGTCTGATGGTAGTCTGGAAGGATTGTGAAAACCACTTAATCTGTTGTCTTCTGATGTAATCCAGAATTAGCATTGTGTTTGTTAGTCTTCTAATGTTTTCATTACTGATTCTGTCTCTTATTGTTACTTTGAATTAGTATTAACATTGTATATTTGACAAACACACACTCTTGTCTTTCAACAAGTTAATTATTTCAGATGATCACAGCGGCAATTTATAAACTTCTGGGAGCATCCTGGTGTAATTTTGTGTGAGATGTTGAAGTGTCAAATATTATTTTAACACTCTACTGACCAAATATAACAGTCATAAAATTTCCGTCACAAATCCTTCGTGACTGACGTCGATAATTGTCGAAACCATTATGATACTGCCAAAGTGCAACAACTGTATAAATAAGTGTGTGTCATGTGACATATGTGTGTGTCATGTGACGTATGTATGTGTCATGTGACGTATTCTTTCCAGAATGTAGTCTTCCTTATAAATCTCCTGAAATCTTGACGGTCTTTGGCAAGTTGTCCCACTCTTCTAGTGACATGCATGCATTGCTGAATATCTCTTGTCCAACGATGTCTTCTGCCTCTACTGCCTTCTATTGCCCCCTCCAACAACACACTCTCCATGTCATTGTGTCAAATACCAACTTTCATCATTACTTCTTCACACAAAGATCAAGATGGAAAACAAAAGAAAGAAAATATCTACAATTTTTATACCAACACTGTGCTACCAATGTCAAATATGGTCTTTACCAGTTTTGCAGCAAAGGAAAATAGTCACATGTCAAATGAAGTGCCTAAGAAAAACAGCAAAGGTTACTAAACTAGATAAAATAAGAAATGAAGAAATTAGGAAAAGAGTTGGTATAATATCATGTATTGAACGTATCAAAAGATAGCAAGTAAAATGGTTCGGTTACCTTATGAGAATGAAACCAAATCAAATACTAATAATAAACTATAGGCATAACGAAAGAATATCCAGACAAAGGAAGACCAAGAAAACAGTGGATAGAAAACATCAAGATAACCTTGAACAAACATGGACTAAATGCAACCAAGGCAGCACATCTGTCATTGGAATGAACGCTGAGACTCCCACCCATATGGCTAATGGCCTGTGTGGATAATATAAACGATCATCCACCTGGGGCAAGGCAATAAACAGAAATTCTAGAACATTTTCACATATCGCTAACCTGCTATTCTCACATATCGCTAACCTGTTATTTTCACATATCGCTAACCTGTTATTTTCACATATCGCTAACCTGCTATTTTCACATATCGCTAACCTGCTATTTTCACATATCGCTAACCTGCTATTTTCACATATCGCTAACCTGCTATTCTCACATATCGCTAACCTGCTATTTTCACATATCACTAACCTGCTATTTTAACAATTCCTTTTTTACTGATCAACTCCTGATACTCTTCAGAATCCTTAACTTTAAAACGAGCGTGGCACTGACACCAATAATCATTTTCAGGTTCATAATCTTCAACTTCATCTCTGGACACCTGTATCGTTGCTTCAGTAAAAGTAAACAATTTCGCTTCGGAATTCTTCATTGTTTTTGTTTCAATTCTTTTTCTAACTTCCACATCTTCAACCGTATTTAATCCACATCTGAAAATTATAAATTCAACTTCATATGCTTCACAGATGATGGTTGCAGGCTCGTCCTTGGTCACGTAGTAGACAGCATGAAGATCCTAGGAAAATTAGATGATAAAAGTACAGACAAAATAGATGATAAAAGTACATACACAATAGATGAAAAAAGTACAGACAAAATAGATGAGAAAAGTAGACAAAATAGATGATAAAAGTACAGACAAAATAGATGAAAAAAGTACAGACAAAATAGATGATAAAAGTACAGACAAAATAGATGATAAAAGTACAGACAAAATAGATAAGAAAAGTACAGACAAAATAGATGATAAAAGTATAGACAAAATAGATGATAAAAATACAGACAAAATAGATGATAAAAGTACAGACAAAATAGATGAGAAAAGTAGACAAAATAGATGATAAAAGTACAGACAAAATAGATGAAAAAAGTACAGACAAAATAGATGAGAAAAGTACAGACAAAATAGACGAGAAAAGTAGACAAAATAGATGATTAAAGTACAGACAAAATAGATAAATTGAAGTTGTAAAGTAAGAAAATTCACATTTGGAATGTCTTGAAGAGATCACATCTTTTTTGAGGATGTAGTTGATCAAGTATGGAAAATTGACACATATTGGGAAATATGGCGTTTGGTCCGTATTTTTCGGTGACCCCCCCCCCCCATACCTGGCGATGTAGTGGTCAGTATCAATGCTTTACTTTGGCAGAAGATCTGGTATTCATTTTCTTAGGCTCAATTGACCTTATTTGTTGGTTCTCGTGAAATCTCGTATATGAGTTAATTACTATAGTAAGATACATATATTTCTTCTTCTTCTTCTGCAATCACTCTCAAAACTCCTGTAGATCAGTAGAATACAGTCCAAAGAGTGGAATGTGTTGCTATGGTTTATAGCTTAGCTGCAATATTTTCAATTTCGGCCAGACACATCTAGCTTCAGTATGGCTTCTGGGTTACTTTGACCATATATGGGATGAGACAGTCAACTCTACCTCACAACCTCTTTAGTCGCCTCTTATACCATGCATGGCATACTTCCGGACCATGGCAACATGCATTTACTATATACACAATATAGAATTCATGACAAGAAAATGTCACTATGGAGACAACACTTAAACTGACACTATGGAGACTACACTTAAACTGACACTATGGAGACTACACTTAAACTGACACTATGGAGACAACACTTAAACTGACACTATGGAGACTACACTTAAACTGACACTATGGAGACTACACTTAAACTGACAACATGGAGACTACACTTAAACTGACACTATGGAGACTACACTTTAACTGACACTATGGAGACTACACTTAAACTGACAATATGGAGACTACACTTAAACTGACACTATGGAGACTACACTTAAACTGACACTATGGAGACTACACTTAAACTGACAATATGGAGACTACACTTAAACTGACACTATGGAGACTACACTTAAACTGACACTATGGAGACTACACTTAAACTGACACTATGGAGACTACACTTAAACTGACACTATGGAGACTACACTTAAACTGACACTATGGAGACTACACTTAAACTGACACTATGGAGACTACACTTAAACTGGTCTGCATTTTCATTCAGCTCACCTAAAGACAACCAGACACAACAACACTGTTGAAAGAAAAACAACCAGACATAACAACACTGTTGAAAGAAATACAACCAGACACAACAACACTTGAAAGAAATACAACCAGACACAACAACACTGATGATAGAAAGACAACCAGACACAACAATACCGTTGATAGAAAGACAACCATATATGGTTCGATCATAAATAAATCAATATTTCATGTATTGTTTCCACTACTTACCTTAGAGAAGTAAGGAATACTAGAAGAATTTTCCCTCAGTTCTATTCCAACTGATGTTGTCTCAGGTTCTTGTTGAACAGTATCTGGTGTGGTTCCTACGTCTATCTTTTGCACATTCTCACCTGTACCTACATTAATGAAAGAGAGACATGCCGCAAAATTGTCATTCTCAAGTGGAAAAACACATTTTAATGCATTTTTAAACATGGAAACAAATACACAAACTCAATATTTTGACCTAAAGACCTTTATCATAATATGGACACACATATTTGCATATAAAAAAAAATAAAAAATAATTTAACTATGCTACATCTGCTAGTTAGCTACGCTACGGTACATAGGGTAGAGGTTTCTATTCTCCATGTGTTGCGGGGGTTCGCTGCCTGTAATTTTTAGCTCTTGTATGGAATGCAACCCATTTTTTCTCCTTCTTAAAGTCTGGTGCATTTTAGGGTAATTTTGGGTCTTCCTCTTTTTCTTTTCCCCTCAGGTGTCCATATAAGGGCTTGTATGTTTTCATCTAGTCTAAGAACATGTCCCAGGTATTTCCATCTGCGTTTTCTTATAAAATTTGAAACATATTATTATTGTGTTTTGTTTCTTAGGTCGCTATTTGTGACGAAATAGCTCCATTTTATGTTCAACAATTTTCATCTCCATCTTAAACCTACATCTGTAGGTGTAAGTACATCAAGTAAGTACATCAAGTAAGTACATCACGTAAGTACATCAAGTACAGCAAGTAAGTACAGCAAGTAAGTACATCAAGTACAGCAAGTAAGTACATCACGTAAGTACATCAAGTACATCAAGTAAGTACATCAAGTAAGTACATCAAGTAAGTACATCAAGTAAGTACATCAAGTAAGTACATCACGTAAGTACATCAAGTAAGTACATCAAGTACATCAAGTAAGTACATCAAGTAAGTACATCACATAAGTACATCAAGTAAGTACATCAAGTAAGTACATCAAGTACATCAAGTAAGTACATCAAGTAAGTACATCGAGTACATCAAGTAAGTACATCAAGTAAGTACATCAAGTAAGTACATCAAGTAAGTACATCAAGTAAGTACATCAAGTAAGTTATGTCCATCAGGAGACCTAGTTGGGTATTTAAAAACCAGTATATCCATAAATTTGATACTTAGGACCTATAACTTTGTAGTCTTAACATTTCCTGCCTCTTTTATCACATTTATTTTACCTTATGTTTGACTTTTCTTTCCAATATCCTATTTGTTTTGCCCTATTGTTTTGGCTAGAGTGGGTGCTTTCGGTCAAAGATGTTATATGATTAAGTCTATAGACTACCACTTTGAGAAGCACTGTTATATTTTATAAAACTTCCAGACAGTATATTTTGGAAATTCAGAGATATTGCCTTCAGACTACAGGGTTAGTACTGACAGTAATAATAGCAATATTTTAACATAAATTATATTCGAAAGTTGCATGCCAACAATATCTGCAATCAAACAGGCTTCCAATCATGTTTATAAATTATTAAACAGACTATATATGAAGCATAATGTTGTCATATACTCACTTTACACAGTGTAAATAGTTAAGAAAAAAGAAAGAAAGAAATTGCGAGCTAGACCTTCATTGTATCTGTAATAACACTGGTGTCCAGACAGCCCAATTTGAGAATCACTAGTCTACGAGATTATATAAATAATTTCACAGAAAACAATTACAATAGGCAGATCAAAGTACTGTATGGACATACCTACAAGGCTGACATTTGCTGTTTGGCTTGTTCTTGTTCTAACTAAATTCTCTGCTACACAGGTGTATGCACCAATATCTCCTTTTCCGAATTTTTCAATTATCAAGTTACCGCTGCCTTCAATCCTAATCCTCTCATTCTGAGAGATTCTGAAACCATCTTTCAACCAGCGTACCTAGAATGTGGGGGGGAAAACCTGATAATCAGCAAAATCACAGAAGAGCAAGTGCTAAACATAAAAATACACGAAGAGAAACTACAACAAGTAGAACATTATAAATATATTGAACACATTTCACAAATGACGGCAGAAGTGAAATAGAAGTTAAAATGAGAATAGGAATGGCCAAAAGTACTTTCAATGACATGAGGAAAATATTAACATCTAAACAAATTACAAACTAGTTAAAAGTTAGAATTATAACCTATTCTATATTAATGTATGGCTCAGAAAGATGAATGATAACAAACAACTCAAAGGCAGAATTTATGCCTTTGAATTGTGGACTTGTAATAGAAAAGAATAAGTAGAATTTCATATAAAAAGATGAAATAAACAAAGCAGTTCTAGCATTGTTTCATATGAAGAAAGAATTATTACAGGAATTAAAGATAAAACAAATAAAATATTTCGGACATATTAAAAGACTTTGCTAAAGACCTTAGTTCAGGGTAAATTTGAGGGGAGGCAAGCAAGAGGTAGGCAGAGATACAAGTGATACAGAGATACAAAAAACACACAGGTGTGGTTGGGGTTTTGTGGCCTACCAAAATGGCAAGAAATTAGCTGAGAAGTCAGCTGCGTACCACACTACAACATCAAGTATGAGAATGGAAATAGAAACAGTGACAGCAGCTCTCACTTGGCTGGTGACGCAACCACCAACAGACTCAGTGATTCTATCGGACTCTCAAAGTATGCTGCGCAAGATAGAAAATGTATGATCAGAACTGAATGTGTCACTCTTCTCGACAATGCGCAGAGCATTACATGGATTTACTGTCCTGGTCATGCTTTGGTCAGGGGAAACGAAAGAGCCGATGTGTTGGCTGGTAAAGCCTTGGTGAACAGCACCGAGATAAAAAGAGACACGATTATATTGATTAGAGCAATCATGAATAGCCTACAAGAAGACGAGAAGACTAAATGAGATAATTCAGAGAATGGTAGAAATTGGAGTGACTAGAGGTGATGGGAGAAAGTGTTCCCTCTCCGGAAAGATCAGAAGAACTCGTAATCAGCAACTGACTGGGACACTGAGCTTATACACTTTTAGATGGCTGACGGAACGGCAAGCACTGCATATATGGGAATGCCCCCAGTGCTGTGGCATTTGTTCCTAATCAAGAACAAGTGAGAGAGAAACATCATGAGATGGACATGTTACAGTCTAGCAGAGTGCACCACCAAGAAATGGGATGTTGGAGGTCTGTTGCAGTCAAACCTTCGTTGCGGAGATTGCATTTAATAGTGATGACCTAGTAAGTGAAGACAAATATATTTATAAACTTTTCTTTGTACAGTCTTTTGTTAAGTTATAAGTAATTTCTATAGTATAGCCTTGTGTCTTGAGTAAAAACATCACAAGCTGAATTCAAACCAGAAATCTCTTGAGCACAAGACAATCGACCCCCAGTTCCAGTGTGATCCCTGACTTATTACACAGCAGTTTTAAATACATGAAGGTAAATACCTCAGGTTTAGGGATTCCTTCTGGAGCCCTGCATGTTAGTTCTGCCTTTTCTAAGTATTTCACTTGTGTATCTGATGGTTCTTGTACAAAATGGTTTCTCAGATCTATGAATAATGAAAGATTAACCTTGAAACATCTCTACCTATGATTTATCCATTGATTACTCATCTTTAACATAATCATACACAATCAAGATTCTAACATAATCATACACAATCAAGATTCTAACATAATCATACACAATCAAGATTCTAACATAATCATACACAATCAAGATTCTAACATAATCATACACAATCAATATTCTAACATAATCATACACAATCAAGATTCTAACATAATCATACACAATCAAGATTCTAACATAATCATACACAATCAAGATTCTAACATAATCATACACAATTAAGATTCTAACATAATCATACACAATCAAGATTCTAACATACACAATCAAGATTCTAACATAATCATACATAGAAAATCCATATTTGGAGACAACAAACAAATTTACTGAACTGGGAAACATCACAATGACAAACAAGGTAATAACATGTACAAATGTCATATCAACACCCCCCTCCTTCCCCAAACAACCTAATAATTTGTACACGTACCATATGAACATTCCCTCCCCAAAACAAGCTAAGAGCATGTACAAATGTCATCTGAACACCCCCCCCCCAAACAAGCTAAAAACATGTACAAATGTCACCTGAAACACCCCCCCCCCCAAACAAGCTAAAAACATGTACAAATGTCATATGAACACCCCCAAACCCCTCCTCCCACCTCCAGGAAGTCAGAACATGACTTTTAGCACTAGGCATTTATCACTAGGAATTTAGCACTAGGAATTTAGCACTAGGAATTTAGCACTAGGAATTTAGCACTAGGAATTTAGCCTAAAGTTGGGTATCCCACCTTAACCACATCATTGGTTTTCCACAAAAATAAGATAATGAAATATTTCCTCACTAATAAAATAAGATAATGAAATATTTCCTCACTAATAAAATAAGAGAGAATTATTACAAATTTTGGCAAATGACTTCATTTTTTAAATATTTGTTTAGGTATCCCCCCTCCTTACTGAAGATGCATTGCGGCCCTGTATGTTACCTACTCTAGTATCTATATTTCTGCTCTTACATGCAATTTGAATGACAGATTTGGAACTGTCAACATAATCCAGCTGGCCAGGATGTGCATCATCTTTCTGATAGTAAGCCCTACATACACAGGAATAAGGTTCAGTTCCAGCATGCTCTTCAATCTTGAAGTTTGAAAAGTGGTTAAAAAAAGGAAAGTTGTCAACATTATGTAACTGTATTAAGTATACTCTTCACAACAAACTCTACATTATGTAACTGTATTAAGTATACTCTTCACATTTGACAACAAACTCTACATTATGTAACTGTATTAAGTATACTCTTCACATTTGACAACAAACTCTACATTATGTAACTGTATTAAGTATACTCTTCACATTTGACAACAAACTCTACATTATGTAACTGTGTGGAGATGTGAAAATAAGTAGATTCTATAGTAAACATCAAACAATGATTGACCAGCAATATAAAGTGGAGATTTAACAATGATTGACCAGCAATATAAAGTGGAGATTGAACAATGATTGACCAGCAATATAAAGTGGAGATTGAACAATGATTGATCTTCAATATAAAGTGGAGATTGAACAATGATTGATCAGCAATATAAAGTGGAGACTGAACAATGATTGATCAGCAATATAAAGTGGAGATTGAACAATGATTGATCAGCAATATAAAGTGGACAATGAACAATGATTGACCAGCAATATAAAGTGGAGATTGAACAATGATTGATCTTCAATATAAAGTGGAGATTGAACAATGATTGATCAGCAATATAAAGTGGAGACTGAACAATGATTGATCAGCAATATAAAGTGGAGATTGAACAATGATTGACCAGCAATATAAAGTGGACAATGAACAATGATTGACCAGCAATATAAAGTGGACATTGAACAATGATGTACTAGCAATACTGAAACTAGAAATAGAAAACTCAATAAAAACAATAAAAGGTGGAAAGGCTGCAGGCGTTGACAATATAACAGCAGACATAATAAAAACTCTAGATGAATTTGGTGAGGAAACTATCACAACTTTGCAATGACATATAAAACAGTATACATACTGAAATACCTAAAGTCATCAATACTTATGAAACAGTATACATACTGAAAAACCTAAAGTCATCAATACTTATGAAACAGTATACATACTGAAAAACCTAAAGTCATCAATACTTATGAAACAGTATACATACTGAAAAACCTAAAGTCATCAATACTTATGAAACAGTATACATACTGAAAAACCTAAAGTCATCAATACTTATGAAACAGTATACATACTGAAAAACCTAAAGTCATCAATACTTATGAAACAGTATACATACTGAAAAACCTAAAGTCATCAATACTTATGAAACAGTATACATACTGAAAAACCTAAAGTCATCAATACTTATGAAACAGTATACATACTGAAAAACCTAAAGTCATCAATACTTATGAAACAGTATACATACTGAAAAACCTAAAGTCATCAATACTTATGAAACAGTATACATACGGAAAAACCTAAAGTCATCAATACTTATGAAACAGTATACATACTGAAAAACCTAAAGTCATCAATACTTATGAAACAGTATACATACTGAAAAACCTAAAGTCATCAATACTTATGAAACAGTATACATACTGAAAAACCTAAAGTCATCAATACTTATGAAACAGTATACATACTGAAAAACCTAAAGTCATCAATACTTATGAAACAGTATACATACTGAAAAACCTAAAGTCATCAATACTTATGAAACAGTATACATACTGAAAAACCTAAAGTCATCAATACTTATGAAACAGTATACATACTGAAAAACCTAAAGTCATCAATACTTATGAAACAGTATACATACTGAAAAACCTAAAGTCATCAATACTTATGAAACAGTATACATACTGAAAAACCTAAAGTCATCAATACTTATGAAACAGTATACATACTGAAAAACCTAAAGTCATCAATACTTATGAAACAGTATACATACTGAAAAACCTAAAGTCATCAATACTTATGAAACAGTATACATACTGAAAAACCTAAAGTCATCAATACTTATGAAACAGTATACATACTGAAAAACCTAAAGTCATCAATACTTATGAAACAGTATACATACTGAAAAACCTAAAGTCATCAATACTTATGAAACAGTATACATACGGAAAAACCTAAAGTCATCAATACTTATGAAACAGTATACATACTGAAAAACCTAAAGTCATCAATACTTATGAAACAGTATACATACTGAAAAACCTAAAGTCATCAATACTTATGAAACAGTATACATACTGAAAAACCTAAAGTCATCAATACTTATGAAACAGTATACATACTGAAAAACCTAAAGTCATCAATACTTATGAAACAGTATACATACTGAAAAACCTAAAGTCATCAATACTTATGAAACAGTATACATACTGAAAAACCTAAAGTCATCAATACTTATGAAACAGTATACATACTGAAAAACCTAAAGTCATCAATACTTATGAAACAGTATACATACTGAAAAACCTAAAGTCATCAATACTTATGAAACAGTATACATACTGAAAAACCTAAAGTCATCAATACTTATACCACTACCTATGAAGCTCAGAGCTGTAGACTGCACAGAATACAGAACAATAAATTTGATGAGTCACATAACCAAAATTATGTTCGTTCGTCCATCACAAGTGATGATGACCATTTGTTACATCCACTTTTGAAAATTCACTTAGAGTTATGTCCTTGATTATGAGTTCGTAGATGGCTAATGAGCCCTACTCTAGCTGTAAATGTTCTTGTACAGTTCGGACATGGAATGACGACTGTAGACAGATCTTGATCTATCCGTGACTTTCTAGCTGCTCTCCGCTGTTGAGCTGCTGCATTTCTCTTCTTTTCACAAGATGATGCGCTCTTATTGTTTTTAAAACACCATGTAGATCTATTTTAATAACCAAAATACTACTCAAGACAATACATGAATGAATTAAAAACAAGATAGACATTGAAGTCAGCGAAGAACAATTTGGTTTTAGGAAAACAAAGTAACCAGAGAAGATATAATCCTACTTAGTCTCAGACTATTGATAGATAAATATACAGAAGTACAAAAAAGTATCTATATTTGCTTCATAGACTACAGCAAGGCCTTTGACAGAGTAAAACATTAAAAGTTAATTTCTCACCATACATAGAAATGAAAATAGGAGTAAAACAAGGATGTATTTTATCATCCAGCCTATTCAACATGTACAAAGAGAATACTTTTAAACATATAAAAAGAAAGCCAGAGCTCAAGATCAGTGGGAAAATAATAAACAACCTGAGATATGCAGATGACAGTGTCCTTTAAGCAGAAAGGGAACAAGAACTACAAAGATTACTAGATCATGTGGATAAATCAAGTAAAGAATATGGACTAGATATAAACATCCAAAAAACAAAAACCATGACAATCAGTAAAGTCACAGAAGAACAGTTACTAAACATAAAAATACATGGACAGATAACTACAACAAGTAGAACATTACTAATATCTCTGACACAAATGATGGTAGATGTGAAACAGAAGTTAAAAAGAGAATCATCATCATCAGGTGTCATGCCAGTTGGCATAGGCAGTTATGGCTCTCCACAGCTCTCTGTCCACAGTATTATGTATCACGGTCGTTGTTGTTTCCTTGCTCCGCCAGGTTGTCAAACTGTCTAATATTTTCTCATGTTGTCACCCTCTGTCTCTGTTGCCTTCAATTTTTCCTGTTGTGATTATGTTCTCCAAACCTGCCTGTCTCATGAAGTGGCCACAAAAAGAAGATTGTCTTTTTTTATATTATTGATTAAAGTCAGTTTTGCATTTGACTCTTTCAACACCTCTATATTAGTTTTTCTGGCAGTCCATGGTATTCTCAGCATTCTTCTGTAGAACCTATTCTCTAAAAAGAGAATAGGAATGGCTAAAAGTATTTCCAATGACATGAGGAAAATATTGACATCTAAACAAATTACAAACTGGCTAAAATGAGAATTATAAAATGATACATCTATTTTATATTGCTGCTGATCCGTCGAAGTCGATGATGACGATTCAGCTCAACTGGGATAATGATAAAGATGCTGATGTCTGCGGTGTGCCCAATTGTGACTCATCATCATCATTAGGTGCCATGCCGGGTGGCATAGGCGGTCATGGCTCTCCACAGTTCTCTGTCCACAGTATTATGTATCAAAGTCGTTGTTGTTTCTTTGCCGTGCCAGGTTGTCAAACTGTCTAATATTTTCTCACGTTGTCGCCCTCTGTCTCTGGTGCCTTCAATCTTGCCTGTTGTGATTATGTTCTCTAAACCTGCCTGTCTCATGAAGTGGCCAAAAAAAGAAGATTGCCTTTTTCTTATATTGTTGATTAAGGTCCGTTTCGCATTTAACTCTTTTAACACCTCTACATTAGTTTTTCTGGCAGTCCATGGTATTCTCAGCATTCTTCTGTAGAACCACATCTCTGTTGCCTCCAATCTCCCACTTTCCAGTTTGTTTATTGTCCAAGACTCGCACCCATATGTTAGTATAGGGTGACTAGTGAGCCCAATTGTGACTAGTGTGCCCAATTGTGACTAGTGTGCCCAATTGTGACTAGTGTGCCCAATTGTGACTAGTGTGCCCAATTGTGACTAGTGTGCCCAATTGTGACTAGTGTGCCCTATGCGTGCTTGGAATTGTCTACAACACTCTGGGTATATGTAGGGGGAGTCTGTGGGACATTGAGCGGCTCTTGCCTTCCTTCTAGCATGTTTTTGTTGCGCAGCTTGATATCTGAGGTTTTCTGCAGTGGCTGTACCTCTCTTGATTCTGTGAGTCAGATCTGTCTTGTGCAAGATTTTTCCATGAATGTATGGTTAATTTGAAGTGAGTCAGTGATGTCTTAAGATTGTCTTTAAATCTCTTCTTCTGTCCTCCTGTCTTGCAGGAGCCAGTCTGGACTTCTCCATATAACAACTTTCTTTGGTAGACGATGATCTGTCATGGAGTTCATGTGTCCTGCCGAGCGTGTCCGTGCCTTCAACAACATTATATGTATGCCAACAGACTTAGATTTTATCAGTACTTCAGTCTAGTATTTTATCCCACCAACGGATGTTGAATATGTTACGAATGCATCTTAGGTGGAAGTGGTTGAGTCTTCTAGCATATCTGGCATATACTGTCCATGTTTCACAGTCATAAAGGAGTGATGATATTACTGCTGCTTGGTAAACTATGAGCTTGGTAGTCGTTGTTATTCCCCTTTCCCATACGTTTTTTCGCAGTCTTCCAAATGTGGCACTAGCTTTCACTATTCTGTTGTTTACCTGACAATTATAAAATATACCTGTGGCTATATAACAGATCGCATACCTCCATCTTCGAGATAACCAAGGAATTTTCAAGAACTGATTGCTGAATTTCTGAATGTGTATTATTAGATTCTTGGACGAAAGTTTCTCTCAATGGTTTTCCATTGCACTAAAAAAAATAGAAACCATTGATTAATAAAAGCATTTTAATCTACCTTTTTACACAATTCATAGAGTTGCTACTAACATTTATATTAACATTTCTATTAATATTTCATAACATTTTTATATCTGTCAAACTTGTAAATTTGTTCCTTATAATGTAATCATTTCATTCATTTTTTGCAGTGTAACCCTTATATCATTCGTATACATTTTCTGCAATAGAAGTCTATCAATGCAGACCCGAATTCGGATGCTGAGATGTTATATCGAACTGATTCTTTTTTATGCATGGACTATAAACAAGAAAATTCAAAGTGAATTGGAGGCTACAGAAATGTGGTTTCTGAGAAGAATGATGAAAATACCATGAACAGCCAAGAAAACTAATGCAGAGGTTCTCATTGATGCTGGCGTAAAAAGATCAATCATATCAAACATTAGGAGCAGACAGTCAAGGTTTCTAGGGCATGTGCTGAGAAGAACACAGCTTGAACACTTAATAACCACTGGAAAGATCAAAGGGAGGAGAGATAGAGGTTGACAAAGAGAAAAGTTACTAGATGGGCTTGTATCGTGGCACGGTAGAAGCTCACCAACCGAGCTTATTGACAACACAAGAGACAGAGAGTCATGGAGAAACATGATCGCCTACGCCAGTCGGCATGGCACTTGATTGATTGATTGATACATTTTCTGCAGTGTAACCCTTATATCATTGGCATACATTTTCTGCAGTGTAACCCTTATATCATTGGTATACATTTTATATCATTGCGGAAGGACAAATCCGTAAATATTCCTACCCCGAACCTTCAGCATTCCTGCATGCACTGCAATATAATTTTCCGTGCATGAATCGGACTCATCGGGCATCTACGAACTCACAAACCAAATTTAGTTAATTACCAATTTTAATTATTAAATATAAATTTATTTTTTTTTCATGGTATAACCCTTATATCATTGGTATACATTTTCTGCAGTATAACCCTTATATTGTTGGTATACATTTCCATGGCGTATGCCCTAACATATGTATACAAATGTGGGAGGTAATCACTAAATTGAGTTGAGATGTACCACTTTATCTGTCCTGTAAACCCAGATCCGGTTCCCACTTATTTTCATTTTTCTAATCCATCTAAAGATGCACATCATGACACATGATGAAGAGAGTCAGTTTACGAGTATGACTAATCTTCTATTTAACCGGTCATACAAAGATATTTCCGTGCAGGGACATGTGGGCATTCGAGGCAATAAAAGAGCAGATCAACTGGCATCATGCGCGATTGTGGCACAGGGCGATGAGGCAATGGATCGCACTGACGTTTTAAACTTCTTAAGAGATATAACATGCGAGAGTGGGACTAATGTGGATGATGATTCCTTTTCAATGGCTAGGATTAAAGATCAGGGATTGAAATGCGGTGTTGCTAGAAGTGAACATTTTGGAGGGTGTAGAAGAATGATGGTCAACCAGCATAGGACCGGTACTATCAGCAGAAGTGTAAATGCGGATACACTCAAGGAGAGATCGGAGCAACTATGGACGTGGTCAAAGTTTGCAGTGATGATGATCCAACGACTAACTAACTAATACAAAGATTAACTTGTGCAGATTTTTTCCCTGTCTAACAATATTATAGAGCCAAAATATATGTGAGAAACATATTAAATACTCTTGCAAGTCAATAAGAACATAAAAGTAAATAGTAAATAAAGTAAACAGGTTAATGCGAAAACCTATATATCAATAAAAAACAATAATAAATAACAATAAAACCTGGAACAAGGACAACTATCAATGTAACAATCTAATTGGGATCTTTTGTCAAGAAACAAATAACGGTTAAGAAAACGGAACCATAAAAATTAATAACCAAGATAAAACATTTTTTACAATTAATTAGTACTGTAAAAATAAATGAACTTACAACAAAGAATAACATTTTGGCAGCAATGACTGTACATGCAAGAGTGACGGGTTCATCTTTGATTATGTAATACTCTGAACTTAGCTCACGACTGAATAGAGGTTCTGTCAACCTGAATTTGAATCAAATAGAGTTTAGATTTTTACTATTACTAATATTTCATTCACTCATGCAGACAACTTGCACAGATTTCATTCTCCCTTGAACACAACAGACGAAACTCTAAACACTGTTAAGTATTTCTAATTATCTGTATCACACATGATAACATAAAAAAATTGATGTTTCAACCAAAAGGCCTTTATCAAGAAAACACCACAACACACGACGAGCAGGAAACGGCACTGATACAATTATTGTGAATTATTTTCTGTAATCTATCACAATTATATGATATAGCATACATTTTGGAGGAATTTTTTTTATTCTAATGATGAATTTCTTGCAGATGCAGATGCAGAAATCACTTCCCAGTCCGATATAGATGAAATAATTTGAAGGAGCAGCTCTTTGTTGAACGTATGTGTAAAAAATGTATCATGAATGAAGTTGAATACTGCACATTTGGGTTGCAATCATCTCTAGCTTAGCAACTTTTATGATGATTTTGGACCATTAGGCCTAGCGGATAACATAAATGAGATTGATGTGTTTTTTTTTTGGTTTTTTTTTAGAGAAGATATTATGAATTTGTCAATTTGATACTGAAATGACATCAGAAATAACATAGAAATTTGTATTCAGCAGCATCCCACAAATACATCGAAGTTTACAGAAGCATTAGATCTAGCCAGTAAAGTGAGTTAGATCTAGCCAGTAAAGTGAGATAGATCTAGCCAGTAAAGTGAGTTAGATCTAGCCAGTAAAGTGAGTTAGATCTAGCCAGTAAAGTGAGTTAGATCTAGCCAGTAAAGTGAGTTAGATCTAGCCAGTAAAGTGAGTTAGATCTAGCCAGTAAAGTGAGTTAGATCTAGCCAGTAAAGTGAGTTAGATCTAGCCAGTAAAGTGAGTTAGATCGGCATGTATGGAATATTGTTTCCACATATGATATTATATGAACACACTTTATGAAAAATTAAATTTAAAAGTACCAAATATTATCAATCGTGGTTTTGTTCTTACTGTGTGGAAAATGGGTCATAAATTGTCGTGCTCTCATGCGTCGGTGACACAATCTCTGGTTCAGTTCTCTCTGTTACTGCTGCTACTGTTGAATCAGGCTTGCCTGAAATAATGAAAAATTAGTCATAAGTTACTTTATTGTAAAATTATACCTACAATCATTCATATATTGTCACATACCAAAAACAATATGTTTGAACTGGAATTATTTCTAACAGAGACTGTAGCCCTTCTAAAGAATTTTTAGAACCTCTATGACAGATATTAGAATGACTTCTAACAGAGATTGTAGCCCTTCTAAAGAATTTTGAGAATCTCTACGACAGATAAAAAAGTATCTAGTAAAATTTTGTTTCTTATAAACTGTAGATCTTTTCTTTAACACAAAACAAAACACCATAAAGAAACACCAGCTACGAGAAACATTAATTTAATTTAACAACATCCAGCGATATTCAACACTTCCTTTAACGAGTCATCGCATTTCTTACTAATTACTGTGGAATTTTTATGAATAGTAATATATTTTTACGAATATCATGGACAGAGAACAAGAAGAATATACTGAAATTAAATGAAGGATGGCTTCTAAATACAATCATAAAAAGGAAGATACAGTATTTTTTGGAAATGTAATGAGATGTAACAGCATAGAAAGGCTAATTCTTGAGTACTGAACACCAGGAAAGATACGAAGAGGACGACCAAGAATGATGAACCAGTAATATCAAAGATTGTAGGCCGGTCGTCTTTCACCCAAGGCCACTTTCTCCATCGATGAGGCCTTTACATGTGAATCCCGTAATGTCATTTACGTGATCATATGTAAACGCTGTGGCAAACAGTACATCGGGGAAACCGGCCTACGATTGAGCGATCGCTTTTGTAACCATCTTCATGCCATCAAGCATAGAACACCCACTCCTGTGGCCACACACTTCAACGGCGATAGTCATCATGGTGCTTTGGATATTCAGGTCACCGCCATCAGATCTTGCACCACCGATGATAGATCTAGGTATGCTCTAGAAAATCGTCTCATTTTCGAAATGGGTACACTCAAGCCTTTTGGACTCAATTCCGACCACTCTTATGTCTAGTACTGGTTTGGTGTGGTCTTTGTCTTTATTCTTTTTGTTCCGTCATTTACTCATCTTTTTGTTCGTTTCGTTTCCACATATATTTACGTTTTTATGTACTTTCTGACCTTCCGGCATATCATTTCCATATTTCCGTTGGACGTTGTGATAATTTTTCTATTCGTCGTCTTTTAATGTTTTGTTTGTGTCTTGATAAAGACCTTTTGGTTGAAACGTTGAATATGATTTGTGTATTGTAATTTTTATGATTTCTTGTGTGCTCATCATTGCCCATCATTACCCACTAGTTTTAGATATAGTCTATAGTGTCCCATTGAGACGATATTTAAACCTGTGTTTTACGTAAGTCTAACCCGGAACAGAGAGGTGCTCTGAGTATTCACGATGAAGACAACATTCTGGAAATAATCAGGCCTATGTCAACTGATAAAGGCCTACGGTAAAATATATTACTTTTAGTTAAAACAGAATCACTACCTCAAAATACAACAATAACAATATGGAATGTATAAGCCCACTCCTACCAGGTAACTAGATCTATATACATATCAAGAAATTATACAGGATAAATTATATGCCTACTCATATCAAGAAATTATACAGGATAAACTATATGGCTACTCATATCAAGAAATTATACAAGATAAGCTATATGCCTACTCATATCAAGAAAGTATACACGATAAACTATATGCCTACTCATATCAAGAAAGTATACACGATAAACTATAAGGCATATGCCTACTCATATCAAGAAATTATACAAGATAAGCTATATGCCTACTCATACCAAGAAATTATACAAGATACACTATATGCTTTCTCATATCAAGAAATGATACAAGATAAACTATATGCCTACTGATATAGAAAAATATTACAAGATAAACTATATGCCTACTCATATCAATAAATTATACAAGATAAGCTATATGCATACTCATATCAAGAAATTATACAAGATAAACTATATGCCTACTCATATCAAGAAATTATACAAGATAAGCTATATGCCTACTCATATCAAGAAATTATACAAGATAAGCTATATGCCTACTCATATCAAGAAATTATACAAGATAAACTATAGGGGCCTATGCATACTCATATCAAGAAATTATACAAGATAAACTATATGCCTATACATATCAAGAAAGTATACTGGATAAGCTACAGGCCCTATACTTATTTATATCAAGAAATTATACTGGATAAGATATACTTGTACCATGTCAATTTATCTGTACGAATATTTACAAATTCTAACTTGGATTAGGCTCATACCATGTACTGTTAGCTGAACTGCATTTGATGATCTTGTTCCTGCTTCATTTTCTGCAACGCACGTGTATTGTCCTTCATCTATGCCATCTACATACTCAATAATGAGTGTACCATCGCTCATTATAACAAAGTTCGAATCTAAGTCAGTATTTATTCGTGTCCCATCTTTCAACCAATGCACCTGAAATAGAAACCAAATTTTAATAGGTATTTCAATGAGATACACAGATAAACTAAATTCTAATGTCACGCTAATTAGATTAATCAGATTAGAAATGAGGTCATAAGAGAAAGATTGGGTGTCAAATCAATTCTGCAATACATACAAAATCAACAAATGCAATGGTTTGGTCATCTGGAAATAATGCTGTGGTGATTCATTAGTTTATAAATCATAAATGAAGTGAGGAGAAGCAGAAAGAAGAGCCAGGGTTAGACTTAGAGTACGCTGGATCAACAACATCAAAGAGACATTACATGAACACCAAAAATGACATTATCTGAAGCTTGCAGAAAAGCGAGAACAAGAACATTGTATCTCCCTCGACACCCGTAAAGGGTAAAAGAGGAAGGAAAGAAGAAGAAGTAGAAGTGTAATGTTAAGCATGAAGTATCTAAATTCTTCCATAGGTGTGTCAACTAGTACAGATTTTCCATGTTAATATGGAATTTGGGCCAAAAATTAATAATAATAATAATAATAATAATTAGGGCTTTTCGTGCTTGTTACGGACGTTTTTATTTTTATTGAAGTACACATATAAATTGTAATAAATACGAATTTCTGAAAAAATAAGTTTACAACTATGTTCTTCTTTCAAGTTAATGTTTGTATATTTGGCAAAACTTTTCAGATTTATTCTTGTACCTATTTCTGTGATTGGGTTGACATAGCAGCTATTTGCGAGTGGGTGGAAAATACTCCAGTTTATGTGTACATCACACCATAAATCATCAGACTAGAAGTGCACTGACTACTTACTACTTTACTACTCCTGTTCTCATAAAGTATTTCACTGACCACTGACTACTCCTGTCCTCATAAAGTATTTCACTGACCACTGACTACTCCTGTCCTCATAAAGTATTTCACTGACCACTGACTACTCCTGTTCTCATAAAGTATTTCACTGACCAGTGACTACTCCTGTTCTCATAAAGTATTTCACTGACCAGTGACTACTCCTGTTCTCATAAAGTATTTCACTGACCACTTAATACTATGGTTCTCATAAAGTATTTCACTGACCACTGACTACTCCTGTTCTCATAAAGTATTTCACTGACCACTTACTACTCTGGTACTCATAAAGTATTTCACTGACCACTTACTATTCTGGTTTCTTCTTCTCACACTCCTTCACATTCACAGGATATAGTCCAGAGAACGTGTGTGGTGTCATGATTTACTGCTTGACAAATTTTCTACATGATACATCCAACTTCAGCAAGGCTTAAAGATTTTACCGTGGAGAGATCTGGCCTAGGAGAGATTTGATCAAGGAGAGATCCGGCATTGGAGAGATCTGACCTTGGAGAGATCTGGCCTAGGAGAGATTTGGTCTAGGAGAGATCCGGCATTGGAGAGATCTGACCTTGGAGAGATCTGGCCTAGGAGAGATTTGGTCTAGGAGAGATCCGGCCTCAGTCACCACTTAGAACATGCATGCTTTTCATTTCTTATTTTTAGGTCCATTCTTTTTAATTTAGATTTCTCCATTATACACGTAAAACTTGGAACAGGGTAATGAAGTTTTTCTAATCACTAGAAACACACTAACACATACAAAGCAATGTTTCCACCAAAAGGCCTTTATCAAGACTACATTCACAACACAAAAATGAGGAGTAAGAATGGCACTATTGATGTTCACACAGCAGATCTAAATATAGATATAATCTAGATCAGTTAAAACAAGATAAACGTCAAAGATGAAACAACACAAACAGAGAATAGGCAAAACATACCAAAATATTAATGAATCAAGACAAACAGAGAAGTGACAGAAAAATGGGATATCATCCATACGACTGATGGGCATTGATCCCAAAGGGTTAAATCATGCCAAATTGATCTTTCTCCATTATATATGATCTTACTGTTGGAGGTGGATATCCCTCTGGTGGCCGGCACTCAATCCTTGTCTCTGCCTCATATAAAGCATGCACATCTCCCGATATAAAGATAAACTGATCTCTAATGTCTACAAGAGATAGAAATAGTAGATATTAGAATACATGATAACTTACAAAATTGAGTCAGAAATATATATTAATACTTATCAATTCTGTACATGCTGCCTTGGAACTGAAACGTCTCTGAAGTGAATAGGTTTATCATAGCCCTTGTACATTCTCTTCCTTGCACATTCTCTTCCTTGTACATTCTCTTCCTTGCACATTCTCTTCCTTGTACATTCTCTTCCTTGCACATTCTCTTCCTTGTACATTCTCTTCCTTGCACATTCTCTTCCTTGCACATTCTCTTCCTTGCACATTCTCTTCCTTGCACATTCTCTTCCTTGTACATTCTCTTCCTTGCACATTCCCTTCCTGTTTTAATTTGGTATCTCATTCAAAGAAATTGACCCCTACTAGAAATATACATATATGGTACAAATTCAACCAAGTGCAGGAATTTTAGTATCTAGGCAGCGCGTTCGCAGAAGACAAGAGACTAGATAGAGAAATATAGACAAGATGTCAAAAAGAAAATTCAGTTTTATATCAACTGTTGCACGCAAGCACCCACACACATACATACATACAGTATGCTAAGCTGTATTCACATATAACTTGACACATATAACTTGTAACATACATATGTTACAGCTTCCGGCATAAAACTTCAATGTTGTTGATTTTGTTGTGTCATTTAAAGTTTAAGATTTTGCGGAGAGATCGTTAGATGAGAGTTGTTTAGTCTCCTCTCATGTTTAATGTTTTATGTCTATTTTCAGTTGTTTTTCCCAGATTTCCCTCCGCCTTACCTTATTCACATCACGTGCCCATATCATATCTTAAAAAGATATACTTATTCATAAGACACAATTGTGATATATTAATTTGCCTGCTTATTATATAGATATATTAATATGCCTATTGAGAGTACCACTCATAGCATGTAACTTCATAGCTCCAAGCGATAATTCCATTGAAGATCTGTATGAAAAAATCCACTTTCTAAACAATGTAAAGCCACAAACACAAGATGACTATCACATTATTAACAGATCAGAACAAGTTGTAATTCTACGCCTGAGAACAGGCCACAATCGACTCCGCAGTCACATGTACACAAAGTTCAAGATTGGCAACACGGCCATGTGTACATAAGGACAGGCAGTACAGAGTGCCAAACATATACTTCAAGAGCATTCTGAGTATGAAACACTGAGGCAGACATATTGGCCAGATGAAACAACACTGGAATCAAAGCTCTATGGGTCACTGTTCTTTTGAACTACAAAAGACAGTGAGTTGTATTCAGGAGACAGAATTACAGATATAGACATGTTTCAAGTGAACGAAAGAAAAAGAAGAATAATAACAATGTGACAGGAGCAGAATTCAAATCCATGAACTCTTGAGCACAAAACGAACAGCTTAACAGGAGTTATTTTGGCTAACATACAGAATTGAATTTCTGGAAGTTGATAAATCACTAATTTCTAACAAAATTGTTCAGTCACTCATCATTAGGAAGCATATCCTGGGCAGGACATAGCAGTTACCACAGTGTTTTGATACTCCTACCAATTTTCCTGCTTCTGTGAGTGTGATGTCCATGTGGTCTTTGAAATCTTTCATCCATCTTCTTCATGCCCTACCCCTTTTATGTTGCCCTGGTTTCATCCCTTCCATTAATATCTTTTCTAGGCTATGTCATTTGATATGGTGAATATGTTATACATTTCTTGAGAGAACCTTGTTGTTTAGCCAGTTTTCCTCTAGTTTCAATTCTCTCAGAATTTCCTTTTTGGTGATCTTTTTGATGGACGTATACCGAGGATTCCTCTATGAAATTTTGTTTCAAATGCTGCACTTTTATTTCTCACTTTATTGGTGATTGTCCAAGATTCACATCCATATATTGCAACTGGGAATAAACAGGCTCCAAGGTTAGTTAATTTTGTTATTTTGTTGCAGCTAGTCATATATCCTTCATTGGTCCAATTTGTAGCCACACATCTGTCCAATTTGTAGCCACACATTTGTCCAATTTGTAGTCACACATTTGTTCAATTGTAGCCACACATTTGTCCAATTTGTAGTCACACATTTGTTCAATTGTAGCCACACATTTGTCCAATTTGTAGCCACACATTTGTCCAATCTGTAGCCACAAATTTGTCCAATTTGTAGCCACACATTTGTCCAATTTGTAGTCACACATATGTCCAATTTGTAGCCACACATTTGTCCAATTTGTAGTCACACATTTGTTCAATTGTAGCCACACATTTGTCCAATTTGTAGCCACACATTTGTCCAATTTGTAGCCACACATTTGTCCAATTTGAAACCACACATTCAATCACTAATTTCTAATTTATTTGTCCAATTTGTAGCCACACATTTGTCCAATTTGTAGCCACACATTTGTCCAATTTGTAGCCACACATTTGTCCAATTTTTAGCCACATATTTGTCCAATTTGTAGCCACACATTTGTCCAATTTGTAGCCACACATTTGTCCAATTTTTAGCCATACATTAAATCACTAATTTCTTATTTATTTGTCCAATTTGTAGCCACAAATTTAATCACTAATTTCTAATTTATCGACTCACATGCACTCTTTGCTGCTAGCCTAACATATCCTTTAGAACTAGCAATAGTTCCCCAAGCCTTCTGTTCATTAAGGAACCATGCTGAACACTGGCAAAAATAATCATCTGGCATCTGGGCCACTTTCTCTGCAGTAACCACAGTCTTGGCAACCAATAGGCGCTTTCCTGGAAACACCAAAATATAATAAGACAATTGAAAGTATATAAACAAGTATGGATGTATTACAAACAAAAATAAAATATTATTGGTCTTCTTGTCACTTTATACCCCCTTATGCCTTGCATCGTGAGGGGTAGAAGAGTTCTCTGGAGATGGCTTTTTTGTGTTCTTCATATATGTTTGTTTTCGTTGGTTTTTTTTAAATTTCTGTAATCCATCGTTTCAAGGTCTGCCCATAGCTTTGTATCCATCATGTCTGTAACGTAATACTTTTTCAGGGCACTGTCTGATATTAGTCTGGAAGCATACAAAAACTACTTAACTTATTGTCTTCTGATGTAATCCAGAATTAGCATTGTGTTTTTTAGTCTTCTGATGTTTTCGTTCCTGATTCTGTCTCTTATTGTTACTCCGAGCATTCTAATACTAATGGTACAGATTAGAAAATGGAGGAAATGGTAATAAAGAATAAGTACAGGTTAACATTTCAGTCAAAAACCTCCATCAGAAACAATACAATAATAATAAATGGGGGAAAGCTACAAAAATGTATGAGCTACAAGATTCAAGATAACACAAATATCGCTAAAAGATGTAGGCCTCTAGTAAATAAAATACGAGGATGGAACACGTAAGACAGGAAGATAATATTTTCACTAAACAACCATCAAATAGAGTATGAGGTTTCAACAACATGAACAACCTACACACAGCAGCAGCACAACATCACTCAAATTATGGAATGGTTTCTTTCCTTCTTCTTCTTCTTCTTCTTCTTCTTCTTCTTCTTCTTCCGTGTTCGTTCTTAAACTCCTGCAGATTAGCAGGATGTAGTCCGGAGAACGGAATGTGTTGTGTCATGATTTACAGCATTGCTGCTATATCTGCGCCTTTCGGCCTGACACATCTGACTTCAGCATGGCTTTGGGTCATGATTTACAGCATTGCTGAGATAGCTGCGCCTTTCGGCCTGACACATCTGACGTCAGCATGACTTTGGGTCACTGACCCTATATGGGATGGGATAGCCAACTCCATCCCATAACCTCCTTAGTCGCCTTTTACGACATGCGTGGAAGGTAAACAGTGTTGCTATTCTTTGCTCCCCTTTCGAGCCCCGGCAACACAGGCGGGTTTCTTTCCTACCTAATGATTATATTCAGCGATGTACAGATAGTAAATCAAACCATCAAACTCCTGTAAGATGAATAAAAACACATTGCACCAAATGGCACAAGAACAAGAACAGGAAAGTATGCACAATGAAGCTAGGAGTTTGACAGTTTTGTTATATTAATGGATTAATAAATTCTTTCTATATTTACCTGTCTCTCTATGAATGTTTGATTTCAGATCATACTCTTCAGTTGACAGTCTCTTCCCTCCGCACTCAAATGTCATCTGATCAGCTGGCATGGCGGCACAAACTACAGCCGCCGTTCCATCTTTCTCGAGAGTATATTCTGATTTTAAATCACTGATAAATACAGGTGTGCTCGGAATGACCTCTGGAAAATCTGGAAAATCATCGTGACTGGGCACCTGGGTTGTATTGGTCACCGCAAGATCATCTGTAAATTAATTCCAGATCAACAGTTAAATATACTACTGAATAATACTAACAATTGAAGTGAAACAAAAGAGTCATATTATTGTTGTACTATTTTTGTACTGTTGCTGTATTATTGTGTTATTGTTGTATTATTGCTGTATTGTTGTGCGCATGAGGTTGCATCTGTGGGTCTCACCAATGGCTCACTAGACAAACCAACCATGCAACAGAAAATCTTAGTAGATGACATGCTTTTATATTGAGGTTATCTTCTTATAGAAGCTTCATGGCACGTCATCTATACAATCCCGAAGTTGTAACCTTCGATAACAGTTACCATGTTGTTCCGACAGGCCAACGTTGGGCTTGAACTAGTTATGGGTACGGAGTGGGCGGGCGGAACAACAAAGAAACCTGTTGCAAGGAACCGAGTTGTGCCCTGATATCGACGTATGTTTCTGCGACATTGAAATCGAAACACCATCGAGTCGATAGGCTGCTGGAACAGAGAGCGGAGCACTTATGGTAATGCCCCATGTGCTGTGAGGCCAGTTTCTAATCAAGAATGTATTGTATTATCATTGTATTATTGTTATATTATTGAAATAACATTTGAATTTTGTTAGGAAAACAATAGAATACCAACCCTAAATACATGAATATTTCAATTATTAAATGACGAACAAGAAATCTACAAACATTGACAAGGGAAGTAATTAAACATGTGACGGCGTCTACTTGTACTGTACCACTGATTTCAACTAATCATCAATGACTTACCTTTAACAGTGAGCTTTGCACTTCTGCTGTGTACTGACTTTGCAGTATTTAGAGCCACGCAGTTATAGTTGCCTTCATCAATAGATTGGATATTATGAATAACTAAATGGCCTATTGAATTCATGGTATACTTGCGATGAGGCTCAAGTCGATTGCCATCTTTAAGCCAGTATACCTGTGTAAGACAAAGGTGCTTTAATTAAATGTTTAAGACAAAAGTGTTTTACTGAAATTATGTTTAGAAACACTGCACTAAAACATTCATCAATATGCGTGGCTACATAAAACTACATGGCTACATAAAACTGCATGGCTGCATCAATCTGCATGGCAACATAAAATTGTATAGCTACATCAATCTGTATAGCTACATCAATCTGTATAGCTACATCAATCTGTATAGCTACATCAATCTGTATAGCTACATCAATCTGCATGGCTATATCAAAATGCATAGCTATATACAATTGTATGACTACATCAATCTGCATGGCTACAAAACAACAATTGATAAACAATAGTTTTATACCAACTCTGTGTTACTAATGCCAAACATTGTCCTTGACAAAGACACTTGCACTAAAGATCACAATTTGTGAAATAAGATCTATGAAGAAAGCTATAAATGTTATCAGAAGAAACTGACGGAGAAATGAAGGACCGAAGATGTCAAGTTAACAATAAGATCTGTGAGGAAAGATATAAATTTTACCAGAAGAAACTGACAGAGAAATGAGATCTAATAGGAAAGCTATAAATGTTACCAGAAGAAACTGTCGGACAAATAAGATCTATGAGGAAAGCTATAAATGTTACCAGAAGAAACTGTCGGAGAAATGAAGGACCGAAGATGTCAAGAAAACAATAAGGACTATCTAAAGTCAAGACTACATCTAGAGGCAGCTAACCAGGTGGTTTTGCTACATCGAGAGACAGCAAACCAGGTGGTTTTACAACATCATGAGAATGGAACTAACTCAACCAGCCCTTTGAGTATGCAACAGCAGAAGATCAGGATAGAGGGCATGAGAAATGCCAAGAATTTGATGAGTGGGGACAGTCAAAGAAACATTAAAGAGACACGGGCTGACCATGTCTGTTGCAACCCAAATGGCCATAGACAAATAACTCCAACTCTCCCCCATCTCATGTGCTTATTGGCATAAGTGGAAATTACAATGATGGAAACAACACATTGGTCAACACATGGTCAACACATGGTCAAAATATGTGAAAATGGTATCTTGCAAGGTCTCCATAAAGAAAAGTACTGTTTCATATGGTCTGATGAATGGAAAGTACTGCTTCACGTGGATTCAATAAAGAAAAGTACTTTTCATATAGTCTGCAGAAATAAAAGTCCAATTCATATAGTCTGCAGAAAGGAAAGTCTTGTTTTGTATGATCTTTATAAAGGAAAGTCCTGCTTCGTATTGTCTTCCAGAAAATCTGCTTTGTATGGTCTTCACAAAGGAAAGGTCACTGCTAAACATTGTGGTTTACGTCTTGCCATTGATAATTTTCAATGTGAGATTTTTTAGCTCAGTGACCAATACATTTAGTAATTTGATATCTGTTAAAGTAAATATAGTGACTTGGCGGGCCGAATTTGATCTAGAAGTCATAGTTTGACACCCAGGACTACTTCTTCTTTCGTTCACTCGAAATATGTCTATATCTGTAATTCTGTCTCCTGAATGAGAATTTCTTTGTATGGTCAGTATAATAGTGTTTTTTATGGGCTTCTGAAAAGCATGTTGAATTCTATTGTGTGAATAAAGACTAATAGCCTATTGCATTTTTTTTAACTGTTGAAGGAAATATTATATTATATGTGGTCTATAGAAGTCAAGTAATGTTTTGATGTTCTGTGAGGAGAATGTTACTGGTCTATAGAAGTCAAGTGATGTTTTGATGTTCTGTAGAGGATAATGTGCTGGTTTATAGAAGTCAAGTGATGTTTTGATGTTCTGTGTGGAGAATGTTACTGGTCTATAGAAGTCAAGTGATGTTTTGATGTTCTGTAGAGACGAATAGGGAAAACATCATGGAAAGAAAAGAAAACAAACAAAGAGGTTCTAACAACACTTAATATGAAGAAAGAACTGCTAAGGAGAAAAAAATAAGGCAAATAAAATATTTTGGACATTAAAAGACATGATACCTTGTTGAAGACCTTACTTGAGAGTAAAGTTGAAGGGAAGCGAGCAAGAGGTAGACAGAGATATAAGTGGGAGAATACACAAGATGGACAGGTTACAGTCTAGCAAAGTGCACCACCAGAACAAGAGACGGGTTGTTGGAGGTCTGTTGCAATCAACCTTCATTGCAGAGATGGTGCTTGATGATGATGATGAAAGGAGGATGTGCTGCTAAACATTTTACGCATGTTACATACCGCTGGTTCTGGTACGCCTCTTGGTGGTGCACAGGCTAAAGTAACATCCGTGTTCAGATTAACAATGATGTCTGATGGCTCATCTTGGAATTTACTGTCCAGATCTGGAAAAAATTAATAGAAACCATGCCTGTGAATTAGTATGAGGATGAACATTGAATAACTTTGTATGAGATTTGATTACAATGATAGTAACTTTTTGCGACAGGAAAATGAAATTAACAGACACTATCTAAAATAAAAATTAATCATGAACATGAATAAAATAAAATTATGAAAGGTAATTAGCATCAGATATTAGATCAGATACCCCTGATACTGAAAGGCGACAAAGGGTTTAGCGAATATACAGATAGATAGATCAGGTTGCACAATAAATAGTAACAGGAAAGGAATACATTATAATAATAATAGTAGGAATCATTCCGTCTTTCCAGAAGTAAGTATTAGTGTTGTGCTATAAGAAATATAATCTACCATCTATGGTGATGATGGATGTGACTTACAAGATCAATTTGAGCCATAAAGATCTTTCATGGTATGTACGAGGAGTCAAAAGCTCATTTGTATCATTGTAGTTATTATGTGTATTTTTTAGATAAGTATTCCTTGAACTACCGTAAAGATCCGAATATAAAACCATCAAATTATAGGTCAAGAAGGTGACTATATCTTCCCAAAAGTGTCAAAAGTCTAAGATCCGACTATAGACCGACATCCCAAAAATCTAACAATGACGGAAATAATGAATATCGTCATCAAAAGAAAGAACGGACATGCTAAATGGAAATTAACACAAACTTTTGCAACTGTAAGAAAAGGGCATTCCTTTCATTTGCCTCACTCACATTACTTGAATGAAAGAATCAAGGAATGAATAGTCCACTTGTATTATGGGAACAATACATCCAAAGATAATACCACGCTGCCTTCCTGAACCACAGCTATAGACCATTTGGCAAGACTTTGGAACAACAGATCATACTTTCCTGAACAAATTGTTTGTGTTGGGTGTCCCGGCATTATGACGCGGAACTGCGCTAATGAATAGTAATTACTATGTAACTCTTTTATCACTGGGTTCTCACATAAATACATAAGACTAAGCGGGAGACGATGAACACATAAAATAGTATTTATATAAAAATTGTGTAATGAAACAAGGAATGTCATGGTCATTGAAGTAGTAACACATGAAGTTTAAGGTCATGAGAGTATGCTGTACTGGGAGATTATTGCATCAATACTCGATCAATATGGATTTTTGACAGTAATTATCAACTGTTAAGATCTCTCATACCAACTACGGGAACTAATTACCTAAATAATCGATGTACCAATTTTTATTGAAATTGATCATCATCGAGATTTCTATACTGGTTGACATAATCAATAGAACTATGGAGCTATCCATTTATATATGACTATACAGATAACAACGGGTAATTATTACCAGAATATATTGTGTAAATTATGGCCAATGTGTTAGAATACCAATCTCATAATGATGCTGGCACGAGTTCAAAGAATTGAAAGGATTGGGTTTTTATCTTTCAGAGATACAATTTAAAATCCAACCATACGATATCATTCCTGGGTTCTTGTTTTCAATTAGTGCCTACCACCAAGGGAAATAATTAAATAGGTAGGCACTAATTTCAAACCAGTTTCACAAGAGTTAAATATAAACATATTTAGAGTTAGGAGTAGGATTAGGTGGTGAATGAAAGAAAATGGGTGAGGATTAGGATTAGTCATGTAAAACATAGCTAATCCTAACCCTAAAACAATGAATATTTAAATTAATTATTGATATGACATTAGATTAATTAACCATAAAATGCATCTTTAGGCACTAATTGGAAACAAGAACCCATTCCTGCTATGGAAGTTACCTTTATAATGACATCTAAATTCCACCTTGTCTCCTTAATGTGGAAACAGTAGCATATCCTTTTCAGAACATTCAGGTGATTTTGTGTGTGAAAACATGGAAACATATATTAACATAATAATATCAGAGAATAGATTATATAATAAATATGTATGCTTCTGAGTATCAACCTACTTAGAAATTTCCAGAAAATTTCCTGTCCATGAAAACAAAAATTCTACCTTGAACACTCAAAAGTTCATTACATCTATTTTTTTCAGGTTTTTGTTAAACGATAAAGCACATTGACTCACAGCATAGGCTAAACCTGAAAAATAGGTTCTGGATTTATACTGACATTGCCCACTTTTTCCCTGCTAGTAAAATTGATAACAAAGATACTCTCCTGTTTAGAAAGATCTGATTTCACCTTTGACAAAAACTTAACATTTTCACCTTGTTTTTAATCATTTATATAATTTTGCTGGCTAATCGGGGTTCATCCTTCTAAAGTGATAGACTTTTTCCGTGATGTTAAAAATACATTTGAGTATGTATGTAATGTAGTGTAGTGTAATGCAATGGTATGCAATGTAATGCAATGGTATGCAATGTAATGTGCGCAGTGTGGATGAAGCATGCTGTGTGTGCGTGAGTGCGTGCGTGCATGGTTATGTGTATGTACGTATGTATGTAATGCATTGGTATGCAATGATATGAAATGGCATGAAATATATTGAAATGGTATGCGTGCTACGGTACGAAATGTAATGTGCATGTGCATAATGCAGTATGCACGTGCATTTTGCAGTGGGTGTGTACATAGTGCAGTGCACGCTTGCATAGTGCCACGCGGTGTTTAGTGCGCGTGACATGTGTTCGCGGGCATGCAATGTATGTCCGTATGTATGTACGTACGTACGTATGTACGTATAAATAGCCAATTCATATTGAAGCCGGTCACTAAGCAAAATAGTAACTATTTGAGCTATATCTATCATAAATTAACCTTTTATACAATCAAATCATACCCACAATGCTGATAATGCATTTTCTCTTTTGTTCTCCAAATATATATATACATTAAATATGTATATGTTAAACATGCGTATATGTTTGTATGATATATATATATGAGACTTACATGAGAGATAAACAGAACCAAGGTCTGAGCTGGAATCTATTCGACCCCAACCATTAGGGCTGCTAGAATCTTGAAACCAGGCAGTACAAATACATTGATAAACTGAGCTGTCTCCAGACGCTGCTTGAAAAGCTTGTACTTCAGCAGAAGTGATTTTCAGTTGAGACTGAAAATAAAAAGATCATTCATTCGCAAATGTTAATTATATAAGGACCGCAATGAAAGTAAAATTCATGAGAAAAAGTTCATTTGTTAGTCTGTCTATCTACTGTCTTTTCTATGACTATGCTGTGAAGTGTCGCAGGATTAAATGATGATCGATTTTCAGGCTATTTCATGTGTGGTCGTTTCATACGCAGTAAAACTGTGCCCGAGTCAGAATGTTGTTAACTCTTCAATCCACCTTCTTCTTGGTCTTCCTTTGTATCTTGCTGTTTCCACTTTCATGTTGTATGCTCTTGCTGCTGGCCAATAAGGGTTCATTCTTTTTAAGTGGCAGATTTACTTCAATCTCTGTTATTCAATATATCTTACCACTGATGTTGTTCAAACAGATCCTGTAATCTCCTCATTTCTCACACGGTCTTCTTGTTCTGTTTGCTGCTTTTATTAAACATCTCATTTCAGACATAGTAAGTTTTCTCTCTTATTCTTTAGTTAAGAGGAGTTTTGTTGGAGTTAAGTTTCATGTTGGAGTTATGTTTCGTGTTGCTTGGTTTCATGTACTAACTTCATTTATTTCAATAATACTCTTCCTCTTTCTAATATTTACTGCACTTCTTTATTTATTAATGTTTTTATATTCTTATTTTGCGTTCAGCAACTGTGGTCATGCTATAATGTCAGACCCGTCGTCAAGACGAAGTCCACCGTCTTCTCCAGGTCAGAGCGGCTGCCCCATAGCTTTTGCCTCAAGTCTGTATCCTCTGGCCATGTCTGCTGTCTCTGCTCTTTGTATGTTAGGCAGTCCTGAAGTATGTGTTCCGGATCAACATGGACATTCATCTGTGTATAAGATCCTCAATCGGTAAAGGTGACCCAACAGTCTGCAGTGGCCTGTTCTAAGACGAAATATTGTGGTCTGTTGTTTTTCCATTAATTGTGCCACTGTTTTTCCCACGTGGCAACTATACCCAAGTGTCAACTTTTCACTATACCAATGGTACAGAGTGGAGTAAGGCAGGGATGCACACACTCCCCATACCTGTTCAACATCTACTCAGCAAATATAATGAGGAATGTGAGAGAAGACATACACAATGATGACTGCCACGCTAAAAACATCGGCGGTTTCTAAATCCCTGAACTACACTACGCAGACAACACTGCGCTTCTTTCAAACGATATAAAGGGATTGGAACAACTAATCAAGAACACAAAGAAATACAACGAATCACAAAACTTGTATTTAAACAAGCAACAAGTATATCTCTGGAATGTACACTGGAATGTCTCCTGTCAGGGACTAAAGATGTTTATACCCTCTCCCCAACATAACCAGGCCACTGAGACAACAAACCTTATAAGAGTTTGACTACCAGTTTAGTTACTCAGCTGAAGAAGAGCTGTGATTTTATGAGAAGGACTATGGGCTGTCAAGTGATACCTGCCACAGCTACAGAGATTACTTCATCTATCTATCTATATGCTGTGGGCCTTGTTTTCCTTCCAACATCAGTGGTGGAAGAGTTCTCTGGACATGGCCTTTTGTGTGCTGTTTGTAAGCTTGTTCCTGTGGCTTCTTTGATTTCAATGATCCATCTTTCACATGGTTTTATAAATGTGATGTCTATGTGTCATGACCATTTGTGGCATGCTATATGTCAGTAGTCTGGAAGCGTGTGAAAACCACTTGATCTGTTGCCTTTTTATGTTTTCCAATACTAGTATTGTTTTGGTTATCTGTCTGATGTTATCGTTCCTAATTCTATCTCTTAATGATACTCCGAGTATTCTTCGTAGACATGTAATCACATAAAATGTCATTTTTGCTGTCATGATTTTTCTTTTGTCTTGTGCTGTCATTGTCCTGGTAGTACAGTGATGGAATAATAATAGTCTTGTATAATGCAACATAAGTGTCTATGTTTACATTTTGTTCTTGAAAATACGTGTCATCTGTCCTAGGATCTGGTATGCTCTGTTGCATCTATTTTGTATCTATTTAATGTTTTTTCTTTCACTCGATATAATGTTTCCTAAGTAAGTGAACTCGTTTACCTGTTTAAGATGTTTATTATCGATGGAGATAGTGGTATTTCTTTCTTTCTTTGCTATTGCCAGCTTTGCGATGACTTCACCATCATCACTATATGAATATTTGACAACAATTCCATCTTCCACCATTTTTTCTCTCAAAGAATTCCATATTCCTAAATTAATGAATATTCTTACATCTGACCTGAATGTTTCGGTTACCAGCAGAGTCCAGACCTTGGGTGACCATTAGTTTCTCTCTGCCAATCCTTTTTTTATTGCAGCTGAAATTATAAACAAAATAATGCAGAATTTTCATGGTCTAAGTAACATAGAAGTTAAACAAAGTAATGTTCATAAACAGATGTTCATAGACAGATGTTCATATACAGATGTGCATGACAAAATGTTGACAATGAAGAGTCAAGTGAGAATTAGCTTGTTGTGAGAATTAGCTTGTTGTGAGAATTAGCTTGTTGTGAAAAGTAAAATTACAGCAAGCAGGGAAGAATATTTAAATGTATGTAAACAATAACTTGATAATAGATATTAGTCAATGTGACCTTCTTCACGTCACATTACAGTTAACTCTGTGATGCGATCGTCTATAGTGTCATTATTACTTATTTTCTGTTGTGTTTATTGTCTTGATAAAGGTCTTTTGGTCAAAACATCGATTTGTGTGTGTCTCCTGACTTTACCCAATAGATATTAGTTCTGTTATGATATCATGGACAGTGATGTTTTTTACCTGCCCTGTTTTATACTATTTTTTTTAATTAAAAAAATCCTTGTGGTCGAAATATCATTGTATGTGTGTGTGTGTGTGTGTGTGTCTGTGTGTGTTATTTCAGTTATTAGCAAAACTTCACACTTTCCAACTTTTGACCATACAAGCAACAACAAAAATTGCAACTTTCTTGATAAAGACACATTTGTTGAAACATTGATTCTGTCAATCTAGGCCTATGTCTCACATAAAACTGTCCTTTAACCTTTAGTTCTTTTTGCTTATAGGGACTATTCATTTGCCATATGGCATAAAGTTGTTTTTTTCTGTCTTTCTTTAATTTGGAATTAGGTATGTTGATTATCCTCTTCACACACCGAGCACGTCCATAGGTGCTCCGATCTCTGCCTCAGTAAATCTCTCAGGGTATAATGGCTGATGATTCCGGTTCTATGTTGCTTCACTGCTCTTTTTGAAATCTTTTTCAGGGGTTCCCTATGAGCCACACCCATCTTCGCTCCCATTCTTCTTCTTCTGCGTTCAGCATGTGGTCATGCTATACCATCAGACCTGTCATCAAGACGAAGTCCACTGTCTTCTCCGGGTCAGAGCGGCTGCCTCATAGCTTTTGCCTCAAGTCTGTATCCTCTGGCCAGGTCTGCTGTCTCTGCTCTTTGTATGTTGGGCAGTCCTGAAGTATGTGTTCTGGAGTCTGGATTCCGGATCCACATGGACATTCATCTGTGTATGAGATCCTTAATCGATAAAGGTGACCCAATAATCTGCAGTGGCCTGTTCTAAGGCGAAATATTGTGGTCTGTTGATATCTCTGGAGGAGATGTATTGCATCATGTTCGTTTTGCTCCCAATTTGCGCATTCTCAATATTGACTCATGCTCATTCATCTCAAACTCCTCTGATCGTGCGGACTTACAAAGAGCAATGAATTAGTATGTCTGCTCGATCCATAGGCTGACCATCTATTGTGGTGGCGAGGCTAGCTAATTTGTCGGCCGATTAATTTCCCTTCACGCCCACTATATATCCCATAGAGCATCTGGCTGAATACAGCTGCAGGTACCTTGCCAAAGATTTTTCATTTGCGCATATTTGTGCCTAAATACTGGAATTTAGTGCACCCTCTGATAATCTAATGATGCTATAAGTTGCGATAAGTGAATATATCATGGACCATATGTGGAGGTCAGCAGGTCTTACCAATGGTCTACCAGACAGATAAAAAGTGGTCAATGAAAATCTGCGCCTACAATTTGTTTTCATTATGTCTTAAGCAAAAGAGAAACTTTACTTACTTACCAGACAAACAATTATGGTACATTATAGTTCTGATAGATTATTTGATGATATAGCAAGATTTTTCTTCCAGTAAATAATAAGCATACCAGTATATTAATATACCAGTGACATACCAGTGACATACCAGTGACATACCAGCATACTGACATACCAGTGGCATACCAGTTACATACCAGTATATTGACATAACAGTGACATAACAGTGACATACCAGTATATTGACATATCAGTGACATAACAGTGACATACCAGTATATTGACATATCAGTGACATACCAGCATATTGTCATACCAGTGACATAACAGTGACATACCAGTATATTGACATACCAGTGACATACCAGCATATTGACATACCAGTGACATACCAGCATATTGACATACCAGCATATTAACATACCAGCATATTGACATACCAGTGACATACCAGCATATTGACATACCAGTGACATACCAGCATATTGAAATACCAGCATATTTACATACCAGTGACATACCAGCATACTGACACACCAGCATATTAACATACCAGCATATTAACATACCAGTGACATACCAGCATATTGACATACCAGTGACATACCAGCATATTGACATACCAGCATATTGACATACCAGCATATTAACATACCAGTGACATACCAGTAAATATAGCATTGGTATGTCAGGTATTTATATATCCCCCTAACACAACCATATCTGAGACAAGAAATCTTATCTGCCAAGAGCTACCCACTCACAGCTAAAGTGATTACTTCACCGTTCTCTCAGTCATATATCACAAATCATGACTGATCACAGCCAATATTATATCAGTGATATCACTATATATCGCATCCTTTTATAACAAATCTCCCTATAACAACACTATCAAAAATCCCCAATTATATTTATTCTTTATAATGTACATAGAGAATTTATTTTATTATATAAATATTTTGTCGGTCCGGGCACAGTTGTTATAAAGGAAACAGACTACTATTTAAGCACAAAAATGACATCCTTACGTCCATGTGAGAATATCTGCAGCCACCACGGCACAGGTCAGGAGTAATGGTTTATCCTCAGTTACATAACTTGTTTCATCTGGTTCTGCTGTGAAGTATGTTTTGACAGACTGTCCAGTTGGCCTTAGCTTGCCTTGGTTCTCTGCCCCGCTGGTACCAGCATCTGAGACAGCTAGTCTTGGCTCAGACGACTCTTGCAATGCTAGAACATGAAAGTATCAGTTATTATTTTATATAAATAGACGATACCAATAATGGTCCTTGTCTGGAATGTGTGTCTACTAACCTAATTTTCTTTTGATTATTTCCCATGTCTAGGTTTATCAATTTGTTTATCTATGTTTATTAATTTAAATATTAATTTATTTATTTAGGACGATTGTATGAGTGGTTAGGAGAGTTGTGTGAGCTGGGATTAGGTTTTGGGTTAATAAATAAATACCTGACGTCTGATACACATAGACAAGGGAAATAATCAAAAGAAAATTAAGTTGGTAGGCACATATTTCAGACAAGGACCTCTAATAATAATAACAAATGGATTCATCACACACTTAATAACAAGTAGAATAAGTATACAATATATTATGATGCATCATAATAACACATAACTAACAGCAAGTAGATCCATTGTTAAGGAATAATTCATTCATTCATTTGTACCATGCTTTCCGGCGTAGGCGATCATGCCTCTCCACAGTCCTCTGATTGCTATACATTTAAATATAGTTTCTGATGATTCTGCATCATGCCAGGCTCTCAAGCCATCTAACATTTTCTCACAATGTCTTTCTCTGTCTCTCTTACCCTCGATCTTTCCAATTGTTACAATGTTCTGCAGCCCACCTCTTCTCATGACATGACCCAGAAACTGTGATTGTCGTCTTCTAATACAGTTAATAAGTTCTCTATTTAAGTTGACCAGTTGTAGGAATAATAGCAGGTAGATTAATCATCAGAGGACATGAGATTACAGAAATGATGTATGTAGATAACACCAGCCTAATATTAAGAAGAACAACAGGTCTAGAACACATGATTATGTCAGTCAAACATCATAGTGATGCACACAATGTTTCCCTCAAAGCAAAAAACAGACAAAGATAATGCATGTTAGTAGAGATGAACTCACACCTACAATACTCATTGACAAAGAACAACTCGAAAATGTCAGCAATGTTGAATATCTCAGATTAATCATCAATAACTGAAGATTGCTCTGTAGAGATCAGAAAGATATTAGCAATAGCCCTAAAAATTTCAGATAAAAAATATATGGCAAGGGGCAAACAGAAAAAAAAATTAAAACTATTAAGAAGCTATATTTTTTCCAGTGGCAACATATGGTTGAGACGTGGGCAATGATATCTGCAATGGAAAGGAAAATCAGTAATTGAAATGAAATATTATAGACGGGTCTTAAGAATATCATATGGAAAGGAAGAACCCACAGAGGTGTCTGCAAAGACCTGAACATGGAAGAAGACTGACTTCTGAAAACTAACAAGAAAAGCAAGCTAACATATTTTGGACATATAAAGAGAAACAGTGGTTTAAAAAGATTAATCATGGGGGGGGGGGAATTGTAAGAAAGAGAAAAAGAGGCAGTCCAAGACTACAAGGAATACAGGATACTAAAAACCTTCTGAACATGACACTGGAAGAGGCTGGGCAGCTTGCAAAGAACCGAGAGGCTTACAGAGTGGCAGTGAGGAAAAAGTTCTGTAAAGAACACGTCACATTGAGAGAGATTAATTAATCACAAGTAATTACAAGTAGATTAAACACGGAAACATTAACCATCATCATCAAGTGCTGTCTCAGCAACAAAGGTTGGCTGCAATGGAAATTCACCATCTCCTGTCTCTTGCCTTTGTAGAGCACTCTGACTATCCTACCTTTGGCATTCTTTGGAAGGAAGATGTCTGCATCAAACAGCCAATACTACTATCTATTTCAAAATAATTGTTTATATTTTTTTTTAAATGACTTACCAATGACTGTAAGTTGTGCTTCCTCGCTTTCACGTTTGCCAGCAACATTCCTAGCAATACACTGATATGTTCCACTGTCTTCCTTTGTCACAGACTTAATTACCAGATTTCCCATATCAGTTGTAATCATACGAGGATTGTCATCCACATCCGTTCTCTTTTTGTTCTTCCTCCACATAATCTGAAGTGGAAAAAAGTTCAAATGATTGTGTTTGTAAATATTCTTAAGAATTTGTCAATCAATATTCTATCCTAATTGTATTAGTAAATAAAAGAAAAGTTGATTGCAGATCTTGATCAGGATGTCAAAATCAAGACCAATAATCTTTTCTTCTACGCATATTTTCTAAGCAATATTTATATTTAGTAATTGGTCATTTCCTGATTTATTGAAGTAAAGCATGGTTACTAAGTAGAATATTGGAAATTATAATGAGACAGCAAAGTTGTGGTTTAATAGAAGTATATTAAGAACATCATACACGTAATGAAAAAAAAGCCTAATGAAGATGTCTTGAAAGAAGCTAATTCAAAAAGAGAGATGGTTACCTGCATCAGAAAGAGACGTTCCACATTTTTTGGACACATCATGAGAAGAGGAAAGATGGAACACATTGTAACAACAGGCAAGTTGAAGTGCAAGAAAGGTAAGGGAAGACCAAGAGATAAGATGCCTGACAACATAGCATTGTGGCATGGGAGAACATTTGTATTGGAAATGACTGACATCACACAAAATAGAAGACTGTAGAAAGACATGATAACTAACGCCACACGGTATGGACCAAAAGAAGAAATGACTGACAGCACACAAAATAGAAGACCGTAGAAAGACATGATAACTAACGCCACACGGTATGGACCAAAAGAAGAAATGACTGACAGCACACAAAATAGAAGACCGTAGAAAGACATGATAACTAACGCCACACGGTATGGACCAAAAGAAGAAGTGGAATTGGTAATTGCTATTTACATATACTTACAACATTGATTGATTGATTGATTGATTGATTGATTGATTGATTGATTGATTGATTGATTGATTGATTGATTGATACTTACAGCATGATTTTGTGAGAATATAGCTAGGGGCAGACAATGCAAACGATGGATTCCAGAAATAAAGGAGTCAACGAAAATAAACATTTATGAAGCACACACAAAAAGTCATCTCCAGAGAACTCTTCTACCCCTGCCACTGCAAGGCATACACTCATCTCCAGAGAACTCTTCTACTCCCGCCACTGCAAGGCATACACCCATCTCCAGAGAACTCTTCTACCCCTGCCACTGCAAGGCATACACCCATCTCCAGAGAACTCTTCTACCCCTACCACTGCAAGGCATACACCCATCTCCAGAGAACTCTTCTACTCCCGCAACTGCAAGGCATACACCCATCTCCAGAGAACTCTTCTACCCCTGCCACTGCAAGGCATACACCCATCTCCAGAGAACTCTTCTACCCCTTTAACAGCAAGGCACAAATGAGTATAAAGCGAAAAGAAGAAATAACGATGATTATGTAATGCATATAGAGTTGATAGAGGTATTACTGTAAGGATTACTGAAACACCTTTGTTAAAGAAGGTAGCAGGTTCTCCAAAAAGAAACATCAGATCATTGTAAGATCTCTTTTTTATGGACTTTTCTATGACAATTAATCTGTAGTTATGCATTGGCTCAGTCGTAAAGGAACGGAGTCCTGATTTAGCTCTTTATCTGCGGCCTAATTACTATACAAGGTCATATTACACAATATATTTTTCATTTTTCTAAATGTTTTTTTGTTGTCTGCCCTATACTTTTAGTAACGGAAAATCAAAATTCGGCCTTTGTGGAACATTTCAAATGAATGTTCTATAGAAGTGTTCTGAAACTTCCTACTGCTACCCCTCAGGTTTCTCTGCCCTATAAAGGGTTAAGTATGGTGTTTTTTCAGGGATGTTGTTGTCTTCCTCGTTTTCGTTTACCCTCATGTGTCCACACAAGAGCTTGTTGGTTTGTTCTGTTTTCATCTAGAAACTCTTTTCAATAATTATTATCTGTTATTATCTATGAGAACCATGTTGTAGCACTATCAAATGAGATTTGTTTTGTTTAAAAAAGAGAAACTCCGATATTATAAACACATTGCAGATTCCAGAGTGTTGGTTACTAAACACAATAGAAAAAAAAAGAAAACTACACATTTTTTGGTCATATAAAGATACACTACTGATAAGAAAGACAAATAATGGAGGGCATATCACCCTGGAAAAGGAAGAAGGGCAGACCAAGAAGACGATGGAATGACGACATTAAAGATAACATGAATATGTCGTTGAAAAATTCAAGCCGCATGGCCCAAGACAGAAGGGTTCAGGGAGTTCATTGTGTAAATTCACTAGCTACTAAACACTTCTACCTCATCATTAAGTACCGTTTCCACAATGAAGTTTGGCTGCACCAGACCTTCAACAGGCCTTGAGAAATGCGAGCTTGAAAGTGGTTACATTTGTTTTCGTGCCGGGACATGTGGGCGTTCGAGGCAATGAAAGAGCGGATCAACTGGCATCGTGTGCGATTGTGGCAAAGGGCGATGGGGCAATGGATCGCGCTGACGTTTTGAACTCCTTAAGAGATATAACACGCGAGAGTGAGACTAATGTGGATGATGATTCCTTTTCAATGGCTAGGATTAAAGATCAGGGATTGAAATGCGGTGTTGCTAGAGGTGAACATTTTGGAGGGCGCAGAAGAATGATGGTCAACCAGCATAGGACCGGTACTGTCAGCAGAAGTGTGATGGCGGATACACTCAAGGAGAGATCGGAGCAACTATGGATGTGTCCAGTTTGCAGTGATGATGATCCGACGACTAACTAACTAACTAACTAGACCTTCAATATCCCCTGTCTCTTGCCTTTGTGGTGCATTCTGTTAGACTGTATCCTGTCCATTTCGCGATGTTTCTCTCCTACTTGTATCTCTGCCTACCTCTTGCTCGCTTCCCCCTTGAATTTACCCTCACGTAAGATCTTCAACAAGATAGCATGTCTTTTAATGTCCAAAATACTTTCTACCTAAGCAAGTGAAAATTACACAAACGACGGAAAATCACGGAAACTTTTATTGACACCGGATTTTTTTGTGTGCAGATGTAGTGAGTCCTGTGTATATTTAGATCAATAATATAAATGATTAACAATCGAAAAAATATAGAATACTTCAACGGCGACGGTCATCATGGTGCTTTGGATATTCAGGTCACCGCCATCAGATCT
Source organism: Meghimatium bilineatum (assembly GCA_034231615.1). NCBI lineage: Eukaryota > Metazoa > Mollusca > Gastropoda > Stylommatophora > Philomycidae > Meghimatium > Meghimatium bilineatum. The sequence continues at coordinate 3,905,890 of CM067318.1, forward strand.
TGCACCACCGATGATAGATCTAGGTATGCTCTAGAAAATCGTCTCATTTTCGAGATGGGTACACTTAAGCCTTTTGGACTCAATTCCGACCACTCTTATGTCTAGTACTGGTTTGGTGTGGTCTTTGTCTTTATTCTTTTTGTTCCGTCATTTACTCACCTTTTTGTTCGTTTCGTTTCCACATATATTTACGTTTTTATGTACTTTCTGACCTTCCGGCATATCATTTCCATATTTCCGTTGGACGTTGTGATAATTTTTCTATTCGTCGTCTTTTAATGTTTTGTTTGTGTCTTGATAAATACCTTTTGGTTGAAACGTTGAATATGATTTGTGTGAATATGATTTGTGTATTGTAATTTTTATGATTTCTTATGTGATCATCATTGCCCATCATTACCCACTAGTGTTAGATATAGTCTATGGTGTCCCATTGAGACGATATATAAACCTGTGTTTTACGTAAGTCTAATTGTTATTTATAGTGCATTGAAGAGCTAAACGGAGATATTTTAACAAATTAATAATATCAATAAGTAGCATCGGGGAATTCTAGAGAACAAATCATATGGCAGTAGATGGGGGGTTTGCAGCTGTCCCTTTCAGCGGGCACATATTTGTTTCACAAGCTGATTTAACACAACTGGTGCCGAATATGTGCCAGATGAACGGACTTCCTTCAAATAATGTTTACTGTCTTCTGATTTTTTTATATCTAGATGTCTAGGTAATGAAGAAGGTGCTTTGAATAATGAAAACAATAGGTCCTATACATTACAATAATTTTCAATGCACCTGAGGTTCAGGATCTCCTTCAGGTGGTTTACACATAAACTCGACATTCTCACCAACAGTAACTGTTGTGGATGTTGGGTGCATTGCAAAAGTGGTATTCAAATCTGGAAATAAATATATAGTAAATAACAAATAGAAATAATGGAATAATATTGTAATTTTTATCAATAAAAATTTTTTTTTACAGAAAGGTCATTCAGTTTTTCATCACATGGAAGAAAACACACGAAAATTCACAAATTTTCGGTTAACACCCCCCCCCCTTTTTTAAGGTAAAAGTTTCTTCTGTCCTGGTCATATATTGCATAAATACACACGCACACACACACACACACACAGAGAGAGAGAGAGAGAGAGAGAGAGAGAGACCATCTCTGAGTGGAAGGCTTCGCTTCACAAAACATTTCCGTGCGCTGCGAAGTGACCTCTTCTGAGAATGAAAGAAAGGTCTGTAGAGAAGCATACCTTTTCCTAAAGGAAACAAGAGTTTTAAGTTCCTAGTTGATGTTACTACAAACAAACAAAGTTTTATCTAAATTCTTAGGGTTAGGGTTAGGGTTAGGGTTAGGGTTAGCGTGATCAAATTCTTTATCGACAGTGTAGTTTCTATAATAGATCAAGTCCATAATCAAGTAAATAATATGGACTGGACATAAACATCCCAAAAAATATCATAATCAGAACAATCGCTGAAGGAAATAGATGCTAAACACGAAAAAACATGGAGAGATACGACAACTAGTAACAATAAAGTTAACCCATAGCATTTATTAATGCGGTAGGGGTGTGAGATGTTAGCGATCTCACATTTCAGTGGCTCTGTTATATGAGGGCGGTAGCCATCTCCTATCCTTCGCAGTCTTTACTTCCCTTATTAATCCGGTACCCAATTAAGGCTGTGTCAACCCTGGGGTTGTTGCAATCTGAAAAGAATTTCGCCTCAAATGGACAATTTGAGGTCCTGTTTACGAAAAATCGTTACCGGACATGTCTTTTGAGATTTTTATCCGCCTTTTCGCCAAGTTTCTAATATTAAAATCCATGCTCCGTCTTTCTAGTAGAGGAGGATTAAAACACTTCCCACCCTCTCTGTCCCGCCCCCCCCCCTCAATTTATCTTCTGGTATGGTTGGGACGTTCAAACCTTTCCCTTAGAAAAAAACCCGAACATGCCTTTTTGTACTACTACAAAGTTAACACCACTGGGTGGGGGTGTGATTAAACCTCTCCCCCTAACGAATTTTCACGCAAAAAAAGTTGATCACATTCGTCATCAAAAAGAGAGAATTAATAAAAAAAAGAACTAAGGAAAACGGGAGGAGGGGGTTTAAGGTAAAACTCCCCCTTCTTCTTCTTGATTCTTGATTAGAAACTGGCCTCACAGCACGTGGGGCATTCCCATAAGTGCTCCGCCCTCTGTTCCAGCAGCCATCCGGCTCGGTGTTTCGAGTCTAATGCCGCCGAAACAGACGTCGACATCAGGGCACAACTCTGGCCCTTGCGACAGGTTTCTTTATTATTCCGCCCACACAGTCGTGCTCGTAACTAGTTCAAGCACAACATCGGCCTGTCGGAACAACATGGTAACTGTTATCGAAGGTTACAACTACGGGATTGTATAGATGACATGCCATGAAGCTTCTATAAGAAGATATAAAGTCATGTCATCTATTAAGATTTTCTGTTGTATGGTTGTTTTGTCTAGTGAGCCATTGGTGAGACTCACAGACGCAACCGCATGCGCTCCTCCTTACAACGGCCCTGTTAATTTCGATATATGTGCTATCAAACTTACGTGCAATGTAGACATAACCTTTTCTGCTGGTAGCCATCACATGACCACCAGCGTCAACGGCACTGCAAGTACACCAGAAGGGGCCTCCGCCTTCATAATTCTGAACATCCGCCCGTGTGACATCAATCTTAGTCTGAATCATACTTGGATGTAAATTGGAAACATCCTGAATTTGTACAGAAGTTTCAGGGATTTTCGTTCCTGTACAGGTGTAAGTAATAGCCGCGGCGTTTTTAGCCTGGCATATGATGGATGCTGGTGTCTTCTTCACAAGGTAATACGTCTCTTCAGGTTCAGTGACGAGTGAGACTGCGATCACAGGAGCAAGTCGTGAAGATGTGACAGCATCGCTAGCCAAGATGAAGGTTGCTAGAAGGAAAATATTTATATGGTATTAATTTTATTTCAATTATAAAATAAATAGTTGATTACAAAATTATTTAATGTTAATTTTTTGGTTTTAAACCCATAACCCATCAGGGTGGTATGTGTGTGTGTTTGTCCATCATAAATTATGATGACCATCTTTTTTACATCAACTTTTGAAAATTCAGTTTGAATGATGTTCATGCCTAATAGTTCGTAGATGGCTAATGAACCCTGAGGTGAATACCTTCAAATAACTCGGATCCAGTATATGCAGCGATGGTAAATGCAAAGCAGAACTAAAAATAAGGCTGGAGATGGCTTTAGCGTCCTTGTCAAGGCTAACTGTGATTTGGAAAAGCAACATCAGTGTTGGAGTGAAAATCAAACTGTATAGGTCGCTGGTGCTTTCCGTTGTGTTGTATGGTTGTGAGAGTTGGACACTCACTGCGGACATGGAGAGAAGATTATAGGCTTTCGAGTATAAATGCTACAGAAGAATTCTACGAATTTCCTATAGGGAACATAAGACCAATGTGTACGTAAGAAATAAAGTAGAGATGTGTGCAGGTGTCCAAGAGCCATTGCTTTCAATAGTGAAACGACGAAAACTAGCATGGTTCCGACATGTATGCAGGCACGATTCCTTGTCACAAACAATACTGCAGGGAACTGTCGAGGGTGGAAGAAGCAAAGGAGGACAAATAAAGACATGGACAGACAACATCAAGGAATGGACAGGGCTAGATATTTCCACACTCATCCGCATCTCTGAGGATAGAATTCGCTGGAGGACTCTGTGTGCTGAAGCTTCCAATGTGGTACCCCTACGACCCTGAAGGGTTATGGGTTTTATTGATTATTGATTGATTGAATGAACCCTATTCGAGCTGTAAATGTCCTTGGAAAATTCGGACATGGAATGACCCCTGTAGACTAATTCATCAGGGTGCTATGGGTCGCATGACACTCTTGAACCATCAACACGAAATCTTGCCATGCCTGTCTGTTCTCATTTCATTGTTTAAGTGTGTAAAACCGTAATCATGTCCAATCTTAAATATTATCAATACATACTTTATTTTACCGAGATAGAATGTGTGGATACATTTGAATACTTAGGAGCATTTGAATACTTAGGAGCATTTGAATACTTCGAATCAACGGTGCAGGAGACTGCATGGCAGAAATAAGGTTGAGATTGGCAATGGCATATTGCAAAATAACACGGTTGAAAAACATATGGAAAAACAACAAAATAGAAACGAAAGTGCTAATGTTACGAACTTTTATTTTTCCGGTTGCAACATACGGCTGTGAAACATGGACCCTAAGTAAAACAGCGTCAAAGAAGATCAACGCCTACGAGGTGAAATGCTACAGAAAGATACTTAAAATATCATGGAAGGAAAAATACAGAAACTCAAATATTATAAACACATTGAAGATTCCAGAGTGTTGGTTACTAAACACAGTAACAAAAAGAAAACTACTCCTGTTTGGTCATATAAAGAGACACAACTGTTTAGAAAGACAAATAATGGAGGGAAAAGTATCCGGGATGAGGAGAAAGGGCAGACAAAGAAGACGATGGACAGACGACATTAAAGATAACATGAATACATCGCTAGAAAATGCAAGCCACATCGCCCAAGATAGAGAGAGGTTCAGAGAGTTCATTGAGAGAGTTCTGGAAGGAATACGTCGCGCCGTCACATGACCATACTATATTGTGGCTTTTTCTTCTTCCCCCACAGCGGTTCCCTGCAGGATAGTTTTGGAAAGGCAGCCATGCCACATCACGTGACCAAACCAAATAATCTTCAGATAGTTTACCACTGATATGAGAAACTTTTGTTGACTTGCACAAACATTTATTACTTCTGTTGACTTGCACAAACATTTATTACTTTTGTTCACTTGCACAAACATTTATTACTTTTGTTGACTTGCACAAACATTTATTACTTTTGTTGACTTGCACAAACATTTATTACTTTTGTTGACTTGCACAAACATTTATTACTTTTGTTGACTTGCACAAACATTTATTACTCGTATGAAAGAGTGTGAGCTGCTATGTTCTGTTTAATTATTTTCGTATTTTTTAAACGTTAAAGAAATTAAAAACTCTTCTTCTTTTTCAGCGTTCATTCTCAAACTCCCGCCAGATCTCTCTTGTAGCTGGGCAATGAACCTACTCGATTTCAAGCAGGATGTTGTTACTAGGGAAAGGAAATGCGTTGTGTCGCCGTTTTATTTGCGCCAATGGCACAACACATCTGTCTTCGGCGGAATTTAAGTATACAATTTCACAATGATGAATGAAAGGGCCCGAAAGAGAATTGAATATAATAGTCTTTAATGTTAACATCATCATCGTCATCATGAAGTGCCGTCTCCGCAACGAAGGTTGGCGATAAGAGACCTCCAACATCTTGTTTTGATGGTGCACTCTGCTAGACTAACTTGTCCATCTTGTGATGTTACTCTGCCACCACTTGTATTTATGTCTACATCTTGCTCGCTTCCTTTCGATTTTATTCTCAAGAAATGTCTTGAACAAGTTATCATCTCTTTAAATATGTCCAAAATATTTCATTTGACTGCTCTTTAATAATACTTTCTCCATATTAAGTGTTGTTAGGACATCTCTGTTTTCTTCCCTTTCTCTATTCATCTATATATCCACATATCAAACGCATCAATTCTGTCTTCTAATTGTTTGTTTATTGTCCAAGTTTCTGAGCCATACATTAATATTAAATATATGTAGCATTTTAACAACTGTTTAGAAAGAAAAATAATGGAGGGAAGAGTAGCTGTGAGAAGAGAGAGGGCAGACCAAGAAGACGATAGACTGACGACATTAAAGATTACATGAATACATCGCTAGAAAATGCAAGCCGCATCGCCCAAGACAGAGAGAGGTTCAGAGAGTTCATTGGAAAGACAACGTTCTGGAAGGAATACGTCACATGACACATATCATTTTATAATTTTCAATTTTAACTTGTTTGTAATTTGTTTAGATATTAATATTTTCCTCGTGTCATTGAAATTATTTTTAGCCATTCATATTTTCCTTTTAACGTTTGGTTCACATATGTCATCATTTGTGACTATGTGTTCAAGATACTGATTATGTTCTACTTGTAGTTTCTCTTCGTGTATTTTTATGTTTAGCACCTGTTATGCTGTGATTTTGCTTATTGTCATGGATTTTGTTTTTTAGATGTTTATATCCAGTCCATATTTTTAAATAGTAACACAACTGTAGAAAAATGAACAAATAACTAGAAGACGACACTGATGAGTTTCAGATGTATATTAGTGAAGAACATCCACAGAGTAGTTGTACTTCCAGTGCTGTTATACGCTGCTGAAACATGGAGTGTGTATAGACAATGTGAGACAGCTCAATCACTTTCACAAAACTTGTCTCAGAAAAATTATGAACATCAGATGACAAGATAAGATTCCGGATACCAACTTCCTAGACAGATCTGGTATCCCTAGCATAGACGCTATTCTGATGCAGACATATTCATTGTGCAGGCTATGTGGTACGTATACCAGATCATCGCCGGTGAAAGATTCATCTCTGTGGTGAGACAGAGAACGATAAACGCTCTCAAAGTAATCAAAATTATCACTACAAGGACTCAATCAATACCTCACTGAAAGCATTTGAAATAGACCAGGATACATGGAAATAACGCACAAAATAGAGCTAAATGGCGCTCTACAGTAAAAAAAAAAAAAAGTCGTAGGGTATTGTGAACAGAAGTGCAGCAGCTCAACAGCAGAGAGTAGATTGGAAGTCATGGGTAGAACAAAAACTATCTACAATGGTCATTCCATGCCCGAACTGTCCATGGACATTTGTAACCATAATAGAGTTTATTAACTATGTACAAACTCAGGATCAAAAACATAACTCTTAACTGAATTTCAATACTGTGGATGTAACAAATGTCATCATCATCATCATGTGATGGTTAAATAACACGCCTGATCGATCTCATTGTTTAATGTTTACATTTTCAGTCGATCCCTAGATGTATGAAATTAAAAATTGAAAAAAAATAGAGCACCGACTATATAAAGCCCTTTGGGATAATTTGGGGATCAGCATTATAACGTGATACATTTGACTATTCGCGTGATTTCATTGGCTTTCAACACAAATTGACCAATGAAAACAAGGGGAAGTTAAATGCACCATTTTAGAGGGATGATTTTTAATAATCCAGCAGGACTTATAATATTTGAGAAACACGTTCAAATACTCACCTATTGCTAATGATATAAGCAGTAAATAGTCACTCATGGTGGAAGTAGCGATGACGCGTTCCCCTTGAATTACAGAACTGTTTTGATCTTCTTGCAGATGGAGTATAGTTTCTCATATAGTATGACCTAACCTGATGGTGTATGAAAAAATATAGTTTTTCAACATATAATTGAAAACAATATGTACATATATCATGTATACAAGAGTACACTGGCTCTCCCCGGAGAGAAGCTCGGGAATCAATTCTGCCAACATCTGCGTGATATTAAGCACAGGTTAAACGCCTGTTGCTGCACACTTTAATGAAACAAAGCATCTGTGTCGGCAGGATATTCAGCAGAACGCCTGTGAACGTGTGCTCTTCGGATGACCGGGATTAGTATGCACGTGAGAACACATATATCTGCCGAAATGGTACCTTACTGCCATTTGACCTTAACATCCATCATTCCTACTAAAGATATCCCACTTTCTACTGTTAATTATTTTCTGTTTTGTTTCGTCTACGTCCCTCCATTTTTACATTGTCCGGCATTATACATAATTGTTATGGTATTTGTGTTTTCGTTTAATATTGCACCGTGTTGTCACAATATGCAGTTCAATCCTATAATTGAGATGCTAAGTCGTGTTCTTGATTAAGGTCTTTCGATCGAAATTTAGTTTTAATTATGTTTCCTGTGAGCTTCTTGAGATTTCTAAAGTCCATCGTCATGTATTCATTCCAGAAAATAGCAGGATATACTCTAGAACATAACAGGATATAGTTTAGATTATAGCAGGATAAACGCTAGATCACAGCAGGATATAATCTAGATTATAGCAGAATATACTATAGATCACAGCAGGATATAGTTTAGATCATAACAGGATATAGTTTAGATCATAGCAGGATATAGTTTACATCATAACAGGATATAGTTTAGATCATAACAGGATATAGTTTAGATTATAGCAGGATAAACGCTAGATCATAGCAGGATATAGTTTAGATTATAGCAGGATAAACGCTAGATCATAGCAGGATATAGTTTAGATTATAGCAGGATAAACGCTAGATCACAGCAGGATATAGTCTAGATTATAGCATGATATACTATAGATCACAGCAGGATATAGTTTACATCATAACAGGATATAGTTTAGATCATAACAGGATATAGTTTAGATCATAGCAGGATATAGTTTAGATCATAGCAGGATATACTACAGATCACAGCAGGATATAGTTTAGATTATAGCAGGATAAACGCTAGATCACAGCAGGATATAGTCTAGATTATAGCATGATATACTATAGATCACAGCAGGATATAGTTTACATCATAACAGGATATAGTTTAGATCATAACAGGATATAGTTTAGATCATAGCAGGATATACGCTAGATCGTATACGGATATACGCTAGATCATAGCAGCATATACTATAGATAATAGCAGGATATACACTAGATAATAGCAGGATATACTATATATTATAGCAAGATAGTCTAGATCAGAGCAGGATATAATCTAGATTACAGCAGGATATAGTCTAGATTATAGCATGTGTTATGTGTCACTTTGTCCCTATGTGTGATAGGACAGACAAACCCACACTAAAATCTCCTTATGCGGCTCTTACGACATTCTTGGAAGGTAAACATAGCCTAATTGCTATTCTTTACTCTCCTTTCGGGCACCGACAAAACGCGCGTTGGTCTAGTGTCAAAAGCAATTTCAAGATATATCACAATCGAAATAAATTTGTCTATGCACGACAATAAAGCAGAGATTTCCTATGGCGCCACGTTACTTGTCCAGCACATGATGATAATGACCATTTGTTACATCCACTTTTGAAATTAAGTTAGAGTTACGTCCTTAACTTTGAGTTAGTTCGTAGATTACTACTAAACGCTATTCTTGCCACACATGTCATTGGGCAGTTCGGGCAAGGGATGACCACTGTAGATGGTTTGTGGTCTATCTGTGACTTTCTAGCTACTCTCCACTGTTGAGCTGCTGCATGTTCCTCTTTCCAGAAAATGGTATTTGTTTTTTTACTGTACAACGCCATGTAGGTCTATTTTATGCAAGTTCTTCCCTGGACGCCATAATACTTATATCTCCGCTGTCATTCACGTCCCCCTCCCCATCCACCCTGTTCTCATTTACAACATTAATTGTTACTTTATGGCCCTTCTTTTTCGCTATTCCCCCTTACCTCCTGGTACCTTTATATATCTCTTCTTGTGATGTTCAATCATTTACTTGCTCTCTTGATTTCTTTCATCATTTGTCACACCACGCAAACTTTTAATTTTGATAGTGCTACTCTCATCCAATAAAGAAAACAAATAAAGAGGTGCTAAAAACACTTAATATGAAGAAAGAACTACTAAGAGAAATAAAGATCAGGCAAATAAAATATTTTGGTCACATTAAAAGACATGACACCTTATTGAAGACCTTACTTGAGGGTAAAGTCAAAGGGAAGCGAGCAAGAGGTAGGCAGAGATACAAGTGGGAGAGTAACATTACACGATGGACAGGTTACAGTCTAGCAGAGTGCACCACCAAGACAAGAGACAGGAGATGTTGGAGATACGTTGCAGCCAACCTTCGTTGCGGAGACGGCACTTGATGATGATGATGATG